>JACJUY010000008.1:125980-169343 GCA_014220935.1 Platorchestia sp. MABIK | reverse complement strand
CTTCAATTTTCCTCATGATAGATCATTCTCGCTCGTTCCATTTAAAAATGACTGTGTTGATTATATCCGGTACGGATCAACCTCATGTGTTCTCGGTTCACAGTAGCCTATTCATACGTAGTTCAACATAAACATGATCGTGCTTGAATTTACATTTTTTAATTCAACAAGTTCCCCAGGTTGTGCGTCAAATGCTAGCACAATGTCTTTCAATATCACAAATTGTGTGCTACCAATTATTTCCTCAATGCATAAATTATCAAGTCGTCGTGTTATGAATTAATTTTAACGCTATTTGCTGCTCCCTTTTACAAGTTAATAGACGTACCGATACTCAAAGTTCGAACTCATTAAAACTTTCTTTTGAAGTTCCACGGCACCTCTCGCTTCAGCTGCCGCCATTTTCCTGACGTTCGAGCTCAGCAATTTGTTCGATTAGAATGGAATATTTCTCCTGCATCACAGAGGCTCCACCTCCCATCTAGCATTATTTTTTAAAGCGTATGAAGCATTCAGATTTTAGAGACAGTAGATATTCCGGGACAAGTTTGTCAACTAAAGGATCATAAGACGAACATCATTGATTCGCATCCAGCAATTTGACAAATTTAAACTTTGCTTTCTCTGTATTCATTACAAATAAAATTCGTTTTTCTCAACTCTAACCGCGAGAGGATGTTCATGTCAAAATATTAGAGAAGTAATATTTCCTTAGTCATCTCGCCTTAATACTCATCTTGCTGTTGGCACAGACTCGAGTGAGGTTGAACGCGTGCATATCATGATCTTGATCTTGAGGTTTTGCGTTTGTGCAAAAATTCTGTATTCGCTGAGACCATTGGGGTGACCGACGCAGCTGTGACGGCACTGCTGCCACAGCCGGACACTGAGGGGAAACGCAGCCTTTCTGCATTTCTCGGTATGGATAGGAATACCTAAGGAAGATTTTTTTAAAAATACTGAATAAGTGAAAATACACTTCTAATTTTAATCCTTTGATTAGAATTCTAAAGCATTTTACAGCTTTCATTGTATATATTCACCGTTTGCATGATTACGATAAATAATTAGCAATCAGGTCAACAATTTACCAGCAGAGCACCCATGATTCCCGATGCACCGTCGGAGGTTAGAAATAGCTTCCCATGTACAAATAGATCCTGAATTTACCTTCGTGGTGTAACCAGTATACTGTAATTTTCATTTAGAGAACAAAAAGTGAATTTGTTCTGCAATTATACAGGAAGCATCAGTCACAAATTATAAATGCACGGAAACACAAGCACTGGACTAAAACGAATCTTTAGTAGTCAGGCAATTTTAGAAACGTTTGTATGAAGGATGATTTTGAGCAACAATTCCAGTGAATGTTTGGGTGTACCGCAGATCTGCGCGAGACTCTCATGACCCAAGAAAGTAGAGGCAGGCTGTAATTGATGTTCTCTTCTTTTACGCCCGAGTGCTCGCAACTTTTACGCGGTCTCCACCAAGTGAAAATTGCTAACCAATGAGCGGGAACTTTTGCTGAGTGAGTCCGGCAAACCACGAGCTGATGAAGTTTCCTAAAGTGTTCTGAGGAGAAAAGAAAAGAAGTAAATTAGAGAGAGATTGAGCTCGTTTTTATGACTTAACTCGAAATGAAGTTCTGAATAAATGATAATTAGACACCTGTGTTCTTAAGCGTGATACAACTTTTCAATTAGGAATCGTTGGAGTTGATGTGCACAAGTGTCCATGAAATGACCGCAAATTATTGAAAATTATTGACAACACATTATAAAAAAGGCTCTTTGTCCATCAATGATGTATTTCAGTAAAGCGTAGAAAAAAAGCAGACGAGGAACAACACAAATTTGTTAGGTATTCTATGGAAGTAGTTGAACGATCAATTTTGACAGCTTCGAAGCTTTCAATTACATGAAATAAAAAAATGGAATATTCTACGTGTGAAATACTAATAAACTATGACTGACTGATTGTTCGGTTGATCGAAATACAAGATGACTCCCTTGAGTGAACTCCGTGACCATCTCAGTGAACATTAAACGTGACATAGATGCCTGCAACGCTCGCATCGGTCAATCCGAGTGCGATGTGTGCGTCAAATGGGACTTCTTCAAGAATATCGGTGTTAAGCCATGGTTCTGTTCAAACAGTCCTGAAATAGAAAAGTTGCTCAAGTATTGGCTCCTACTTATTTATTTCTTTCTGGAGGTCACGTGATAGCTTTTGGCGAATAAATATTCGTTGGAACGCGGCTTATGAAATATATCCTAAAGACAGTATTTTTGCTTACATTATACTTCTGTGAAAAGTTAGCTTTCTATGTCATCTAAGCTCAATGTTTGGTAAATAGAAAAGTTATTATGTGTTAAAGTTTGTGTGTTTGTTTGTTTAAAAGTTGTTATTTGTTATATAAATGGCTTAAAATATAAAATTGCACTCAACTGCAATCACCGGATAAATAAAAATTCCCGTAAAATTCAAATTTCTTGATTTCCTTATCTACAAATGCTGGTAAGCGTAAAATTTTATGTCAAGATACGAAAATTCAACTTACCAATGCCTGACATCGCGCGGAATTCAAAAGTCGTTATGAAAAAAATGATATCAGAAGCCTTACACAAAAGTTTTTTCAACAGATACAATACAATTTTCAGTTCTCGATCATGTGCAATCGCACAGCAATGTAACGGTCTCAGTTAAGACATTACATTTAATTAAATAGAAAATCTTAAAACCCTGAAGAAACACATGTCAGTTTCCTTCAAGAAATTATAAATATGAACTAATATTGTTAAGCAGACAGACAGTGTCTACAACCATCACATGAAAGGAATTCATCGCCAAAGGGCCCTGTTAACAATTACAAGAAGTGGTTATTCGAAATACTGCTGAGCTCAGAATATGCAGTCAACACTCACATGATCGTTGTACTAAACATCATTTTACACAGATGACGATATTTCGAAATGGAAAAAAATTTGCAATCCATACATCACAGCTTACTTTACATTGAGCTTGTGTTTCAAAATAATAACTTCATTTCAATAGCCTGTTAAACTGCATTTCATCTCATACATCAATAACACAAAGAAAATTAGAGCTGAAAAAATGGCCCCTTATTTTGAACAGCTCTCAATGCTGCAACATGCGGACCAGCAAAAAGCCCTGAAGTCTTGATGTACGACAGCTACACGGCGGAAATTTGAAGGACGTTCACAACGTCGCTGCGAGGCTTACATTTAGGTCACTCTGCTGGGCGACTCGTCACTCCACCAAAGTTTCCTTTGAAATGTTTGATGAGCGTCCCGCTGCTGCTGCCCACGATGGGACCGCCATGGGGGACGTACAAATTTGTATTTGGAAGCATGCGAGAGCGATACGAGTTATCATTCTGTTTCCATAGTAAACGAGAAATTAAATGTGTTCGTTTTTCTCTCAGTTACGTATTTTTGGAGTATAAGCAGTATCCATCTGTCCACAACAAAGGCATTGATTAATTGATATTAGATGTTCAAGAAAGGGATACGGATTTACGGGTCCTAATTTTGTAAAGAAATATTTTGAACGTTAGATTGTAATGACGGTACACTACCCCTTTTTTAATTATGAAACATTACCCATGGCCTAATGGGTCAAATTAAATTGGTTATAATCGCTCATAAAAAAATTTATCAGCTCTGAGATTGATTGGAATATGTGAAATTATTAGTCAGACAGCAATCTATGTATTATTATTCATGGTGCGAATAGCCTGGTTTATAATTTGCATCTCAGTTTTTGCGGCATGGATAAATTTTCTTATCAGAGGACAAGCAACTTTGATTTAACAACAACATGATAAGATATCTAACTATGTAACCTTTTGAGGAGAAACTCATGACCACATTGACGAGTACAAAGTGGGAAAATATTTCAGTCATTCAGTAATAAGAATCAAGGGAACAGGTGGCCGGCGGCGAAAGAAACTCAAAACACCAATTTCAGAGCGTACTTTGGAAAAGGCAATAAATATTCAGAGAAGTTTATCGTTCACAAGTTACAGTCGTTTTCCAACTCTCTGTTGTTTTCTGTTTATCTATTTTTTGCTCGAAAAAAGTTTCTCACGAAATCCCTCAGCGCAGGTATGGAAGCTTTGCAAAACAATGCATTTAAACGACTGATCTTTACGAATGTCCCGTCTTGGAAATACTTCCAACTTCGCCAGCAAGCTAAGGCACTGTAGACCGAAAACTTGATACTTTTTGCCCCTAGTCATCATTAAGTTTAACTTGGGTCATGCGTTTGCATGAGGCCAGAAGCGTTGCTTGAAATTTGCCCTAAACAACCAGAGTATATTGTTCAACAAATGATCAATGATATCTTAAGAACCAAGTAAACAGCGTAAAACATTTTCTTATTCCTTTCAAATAGATCAGAAAAAGAAGCATGCAATCAAAAAAGTTTAGAAATGCTTGTTTCATATTTACTGATCATCAAATTTCAACAATCTATTTGAGAAAAAAAATTATTGTCCCATGATGCTATACTATACTTTCGAGCTTTTCGCAAAAATTTTCCTGATCTGTTTTCACATTGAACATCTTAATGACGCTTGGAAATTAAATATATCTGACGAGAATTGAAGAGTGGGTTCAGGTGCCAGGTTTCAGTGAAAACACAATAAATTTCATACCCTGAGTTCTCCAGAAATATTCCCTCTCCTTCAAAATTGCTAAGAAGTCAAGTAAATCATCATGCCTCACAGGATGTCCTCTTCCTTAGACACATTGGGTCTCGCTCGCACAAACGCTATCAACCAACACAAAATGCAGTGGCAGAAAATTCAGGTAATGCCAACACCCAAGCTGGGAGTGAGCAATTTTTCCAGCATGAATTAAAATTTCAACTGGTGTCAGAGGACTTGACAACATATACTTCTTCAGATTCTTCATGAAAATAAAAATTTTATAAAATATGCAATAGGTGCTAAAGCTCCACGTAAATCTTATCTACAAATCTGAATCACCATTAAAGATCATCAGTTTTTTTGTTAAAATACCTTTCAAGAGATTACAAAATAACCACGTGAGAGAATTTTTCATTTATGTTTGCATTTTCTTCATGATTCTTCCAAAGGTAGAAAGAACACGGCTGGGGTTCGAGTACGTAATAAGATTTGAAAGGGATTTCCCTCCATTTCCGAGATTCTCCATGCAGCATTCCTTCACACTTGTTAGTTTCCTATCTAGAACTCACAGCACAATTCCCTACCTTGAGCTCCAGTGAAAATATGCTCCTCTTTTATTTTTTACAATGTTAAGTGATCTCTCTCTTGATCAAAAAGATCGATCAGAGGGTTAACACTTGAGAAAAATAGAACAAATTACAACTATTCAGATAAAATTCTTAGTCTGATGAAATGAGAGCTGGAGGGTGGAAATTCACTAGAGTGTGGGAGAGAACTGCCGCTCTCAGGTCAAAACAGGGTCGCATCGTCCTCATCGTATATACGTGGATTTGTATATTATTTAATAATTTATGTGCATGTATATTTACTTTGTATTAATTCATGTCATAACAGTTGTGCTCATTAAAATGTATATATTATACACATATTATTTATGTAATATATATTGGTACTTTGCATCAGGGCTACTTTCAATTAAAATATTCGTGTTACAGCTCATGCAAATTTACAAGAATTCCACTTTACAAAGAAAGAAGCTAAAAATATCGTCCCTTTCCTTGCAGGCAGGCTACGGCCTCTGAGGGCGGTATCGAGGCTTCGTATTTATTATTATGACAGTTTTTACTCGCAGCTAAGCCCCGTGGGCTAAAGTTGTGAACCAGTTTATCTCCTTAAGAGTCAACGACGTGCGAGATATAAATATTTCCTGCCCTCTCTTTAGATCAGGGAAACCAAACGGTGGGGAATTTCCAAAAGTTTTCATGGATGGGTACACTGCAAGGTAGAGGAAATGAGGGAGTTATTTTAAATGGAAAAATTAGTTCTAGCTCTATCTAATGCTAATTTTAGGGATTGATATTTTCGCCACGATATGTAAGATTTGATAGCAATCGTACAAACGTCACATTGGAAGAGCTATCATTGCATGATTAAAAAGCATAATTGTATCATTTTTGGGGCGTTTATCACTGCTTAGCTTGTGTGGACTTAACTTGAATGCAGTTATTATTATAATCAATGTTAGTGAATAATTTTTTATTATTGTAAAAATCAAATGATATTTAATTTTGTCACCTTTGCGTCACAAGCACTGCGGTGATTGCAGCACGTATTATAGTTCCCGGCATTGCCTCCGACTTCGTGCATTGCTTTGATGTCTTCACAGTAGATGGCGTTAAATGTGATGCATTCCATCACCCCCTACGGTGCCTTCAACATTCAACACCCACCCCGCTTTGCCTTTGTGATCGCTTTTAAATGTACATAGATAATTTGAACTTTAGTCGTATTCCACTACTTAATTATGTAAATAACATTCATATTATGATAAAATATAACCCAAAATACCAAATAAATATTTGGTCTATATTCATGTACTGAAACTGAACACCGCAGTAAAACCAAAGTTGAACATAAATTGGTTAGTTTTTGCAAGAATTTGCCGTTCCTCATGCATTTATTTTGCCTGTAGCATTGACGTAAACGACATGAAAACAGGAAAGTCCCGTTAGTCCAGCGTGAAGGTATAATGTATCCCGGCCGGGCGGTATCTGCCGGCCTTGGTGATGACTCATATGTATTTTCAAGTAGCGAGAGACTTGAGCCGCACGATGCGCTTCCGTGTCCGCTCTGATACTCGCAGCCTTCCTTGTTCTGTTTGTAGAACTCAAATCAAAGGACGCGAGACCATAATTCTCTCGCTATCATCAGCGGCAGCAGAGCCGCAGAGACCTCGCGTGATGGTCCACAATGCTGTTGGTGCAGCTGCCTTAGGGCACAAGCTACGTAATGTCTAATGACAGACCCAGCTCAGGACTTAACCCTTCGTTAATCTCCCTCTAACCCATTACTGACATGATGATCGCACTCACGCAATGTGATTATGTTTATCTGAGGCACGCAGGCCGACTCGCCACTTTATTTGAAAATAAAAAGGGAATAAATTTGTTCCGGAGGTCATACCTTGCTCTTAATTTGTGCATGCGTCTAGTTTTCTACCCTATCATCAGGAGAAAATGTGCTCGCACACTCGTAATTAGTACTTAAACAAGAACAGATCCTCGTGCAAAGCGTTGAAGACACATTTCATGAGCTGTTTATGTCGTGTATAGTTTAGCCAAGGCCAGTTCTGCAGCGTTAACTTGCGCCATCACCAGCACTGAGGATCACATAAATAATGGCTTCTTCACCAGGAAGCGCTTCACAATCCAAGACATAGTAAACAAGTCGTAAACCTGGCATCCATGGAGATTTTTCCCGACATGCCAGCACAGAGTGGAGTCTGAGGACGCAAAAATTGAACTTTGGAGCACTTAAGTACTTAAAACCATCAGGCTGTGCAGTTCAGTCGTGTTCATTTCACATAGGAAAATTTGTCGATGAAGTTGATTGAGTCACTATGGTCTACGCTAGCTAAGGGAATCTCAGCTGAATTTTTCTCGTCTGAATTTTCGCTCGTAAACTGAGCAAGCGTAGAGCAATTCGTTTCTTTTGAGGAAAGATTGAAACGCCCCTCGCCCTATATTCATAAAGTACATAGTGCTAAATTACGCTGCGTCAGTGGTAGCATATGATTAGAGACAGCATAAAAAATACAATCTATAGTTATGAATCAACTCTACGACCTGATTCTGGCACATGTACTTAGTGGCTTGATGCTTGGTGGGGCATGGTATTCAAGGAGCCCTAAGTGCGTCCTCGTATATTTAACTGAGTCAACATGTGACTGGCGGGAATATTGCATAGTGAGTTAAACCATGGAAATCTTTCCATTGCGGAACGAGTGTATTTGTAATGCGGCACTATAGCTCGGTTCCTAGAAACGGTGGTGTTCTAAGTAATTCTGTTGCTTTTAGTGTACTCTATTGAGATTTTGAAAATCAGCTTTATGTGTGCTATAAAGTACCCCAGTATTTATTCTTAAGCAGAAGTTTATTATTTCATTGCATGAAGTGAGGATTGATATTACGCATCAGTTAATAGGAACAGAAGAGAATTTAGAATCAGTAGCTTTAGAATGTATATCTCTGTTCCCAACCGCGTAAGATGCTTTAAATGAAAGGATTCAGGATATTCGTAAGAGATGTGATGTTGAACATTTTCAACTTCACAATTGAACACAGTTCGGTGCATTGGTTAGGCAACGAATTCAATCTGAGCAAAGCTGTTTTAAAATTGTTGAACTCATGAGTTTCTTTAAAACTCAATAAAGAATATTTCTTTGTCTAAATGCTCTGCTGAATTTAAGGACTTGGGAAAAATATTCTACATATTTATGATTATTGATACTTTTACTGCACGATATCTCTTCCTCCTTAGCCGTATTTTATTTTAAATTCCCTCAAATCACCTATCAAGCGCATCGTGTACAACGATACTCTCTGATTCTAGAGCACTTGAATTTTTCTGTGTTAAAACAAGATTTTTTATGAGTTAAAGGCAAACAGAGAGCTCACAAATTCTAAGAATGAATCAATGACTAAATAAAATTTCCAGCCAGCAAAAAACAATGACGAAGCAATTTCAATGAGAGATATATTTCACATTGGGATTACTGGATAAAAAGGATGTTAATGTACGTTCACTATAGACAAAACTACAAGAAGTTTTGTGTTATTTCAGCGCTTCGTAAATTGAACCTCTGAATCGACATGAAATTTGAAAGTTCCGTGGAAACATGCTCCAAATTGAACTTTGTTTCGCTAGAGTGTCCCGTCATGCTTTGAAGTCCCTCCGTTGATCCAGACTCTGTGTACTCGCTCGCAAGATATGAAAGCGTCCAAGCCTGAGAACAGGGAACTCCCGGCAAACCTGTTTTCTAAAAGCAATTACATTTCAACGAAGAGTACTTGAGATCCAGTCTGCTCTCTCTTACTGCCTCTCTATGTCTCTATTCTTCTCTCTCCCTTCCTCTCCCTCTCTCTCCCTCTGTCTCCCTGTCTCGCTCTGTCACTGTTCTTCTCTTTCTCTCCCGCTCCCTCCCTCTCTCTCCCTGAGATTGTCTCGGCTAATCTGCATGCGAGCAACGAGGAGTGCACGGCAGCTCGCAGGAGACGTGATCTGCTCCGGCCCATTTTCGCATATTGAAACTCGAGGACAAGTTTTTGCGCAGCACCGTCTGCAAGGATCGTTCTTAATGAATATCAATCGGATCTCAGCAAAAGCGATTCCTGGCAAAAAAATAGGGTTGAATGCAAACACAATACAGCGACGCAAGAAAATGCTTAATTAGAAGCAAGGACCTGATGTGCGTTGGGTGCACATTCATGTTCTGCCAAGATTGATCATGATGCGACCGTGAAACTTTTTATTCTCTGCTAGAGGAGAAGAATAAATGACCATATCAAGCAGAAGTGATAGGGTTCCACAGAGCCGTAATCCAATGGAAGGTAAAAGTTAATTTTGGGATGAGTTAATATTACCATGCAAAGTATTTAGCGCGTGCAAGTAGAGTACGAATGAATATCTTTCTCGTCAACTGAAACGACGCTTTCGTTTTTGCTGATAATTTAAATGATTGATAGAGTATGGAAAATCAATACCGCACTAAGAAAAGCAGTTACGTAAAGAGTTCAGCATTCTCACTTCGGAGCGATGGAAGGGAGAGCTGAAACATTTGTTGCAGAAGGAAGAAAACAACAAGCCAGGTGTGGGTGCGTGAGTAGGTACGTATCACTTCTGGGCTTCATTAGAAAACGGTCCTTGCTAAACGGAGGTCCACCCTTTCCTTTTTTCTTTTGTATTTCCCAATCTGCATTTTGAAAATTTTCTAAGGACTTTGAGTGGTATTTGCTACGGTAAATGGAGGTCCACCCTTTCCTCTTCTCTTCAGTTTTTCATAATCCGTATTTTAAATATTTTCTTACGTTTGTGAGGGAATGACCTTTTTTCGCTGTTTCGTGAGAGGCGTCCACATTATAGGTCATCTAAATTACAGTGGGAGAGAATGCGAGTATAGCATCAATGAGGAATCACCTGCGAGACATTGATTACACCTGATATTTCCGTGTCACTTTCCTGAATCATTGGGTCTTCATGAGAATAGCTACGTACAATGGAATTCAGTTGAGGGGTCACAAATTGTCAGTGTTATTAAATGTAACAAAGGATTGAAGCGTTCACCGAAATGTGAGAAGTAGTCAAAATACAGTTTGTATCATTGACGGCAGTGTCATTTCTATGTGCTTTGATTGGAACCATTCTTCCATGAACTTCCAGTGTGCAGGGACTTCAACTGTGTGCAAAAGTTGCATAACAATAACTTTGGCAGACGCATTCAAAACTAATTCCAACTTATTTCAAACTTCAAAGTCTGTAAAAAGGTGTTGGTTATATCATTAACTTCATAGACAACTTCTAATCATTAACAAAATGTCGAAAATCTCCCTACATGATGAAGGTTTGACGTTCAATCTTCGTCGAAAAAAGTTGGAAACATGGAACTACTGTGAGGATTTTCTGATTAACAAGACAATCGAAAGGGTTTTTGACAAACACTGACTCATGATTGTCACGATTTTATTTTTGTACTGCGCTGTGAGGAAATAATTTTTGGTAGCATTATTTGCTTAGAGCGAAAACTGCATTTGTTATTTAGGCATTTTAAATATCAACTACCTGTCGCGCGTGCAATTGCGTTCAACAAAAATGAAAATTTTCTTTTGAAATTTGTCCTGGTAAGAAATGACGGTTATTTCTGTCAGTTTTTTGGTGATGGATATTGTTTGCAAGCTCAGCAAAGCAATATCAAGCGCTGACTGGTACATTCATTTGAATGGAGATGGATACGGAAACATCAAAGGACAATTTAAGCCAAACTGCACACCATGAGTATGCATCAGCCTGGCCAGCCTTTAGATAGCGTGCGATTAAAGACTACACTTCTCATTAAAAACTACACTTCTCATTAAAGACTACACTTCTCATTAAGGACCACACTCCTCATTCTGTCTGCGAGAACTGACGCTTCGACAATAATTGCCGACGCCGAAAATACAGCATTAGGATGTTCGAGTTCTGGGATAAAAGACCGCATCAATTCACATGTTTTTGGAGGCCGACAAGGGAGCAACTAATTGGTTTTTGAGGAGTCGTCTCGCTGCAGCGAGCTCCTTATGCGCCACCTGCGCAAAAGTCGCGTTTTATCGCATCCAATGCACTCGCTGCCTGTCGCCGGCAATCAGGGCTGCAGGCAGTTCCCATGAAAATACTCCTTCAAAAATTTTTTCTCTCACTTGATTAAGTTTACGAATTTTGCTGATACAAACAAATGAAATCATAAATGTTGAAAGGCGTGCTAACTTTCAGCTGTGAAAACTTATAAATTGAAATTCTCGAAACGTTCGCCTGGCAACTCTAATTTCATCTTACTCTATTGAAACCTTCTTCGTTAGATGTTTATTTTGATTTGAGACTTTTTGCATTCCAGGGCAATGACATAGAGCCACTTGTTGATCACTCGTTTCTTATACACAGGAATTTACAAACTTCATTATTAGAGCTTTTAATATTGTAATAATCAAGCAGTGGAGATTCGGTGAATTTCTCAGCACTGTTATAGGACGAAGTTATTTCATTTTCCGTCTGTAGTGTTGAAAGAATTTTTTGTGGGTGTCAAGCTATATAGATGTAAAGTCGTTTTATAACTAAAAACGGCAATGTACTCTTTCATGAACTGTTCAAAAAAGTATGTGGAAAAAGATAATGGTTAAATCATTTTTCGCTTAATGATAATGCTGTCAAATTCCATGAAAATTTTGAAAATAGTTCCGAGAATGTATTTTCAAAGACAACAAGGTCAAAGAAATCCGCAAGCATGCGAATAGGAACCTGCCGAACACTCCACTTTGACCTTAAAATAAAATTTCGTCGTTGGGGGAAACGCATAGCATTTTGGAATACGTACCTCTAATTTCAACTTGTAATCTGTTTTTTATTTTATGAAGCTTAACCAAAAACTGCATCAACATCGTATCGAACGCATTACATTGCTCTCGTGCACTTTATAATACGTGTTACAAACTCTAATGTATACTCCGTATTTTTTCTTAAAAAACGCTTGCTTTCCTCTCCTCATCCTTGTACTTCAGTCCACCATTAAATATTTTTATAGTTCATACAACTAAAATTTTCATCACTTCATAGACAACGTTGGTTAGTTTTCTCTGTATTTCTTCCTCACTTACTTTTTGCTAATTTTTAAAACTTTTTCCGCTTCTTTTCTATCACTGTATTTTCATTTCCTCAGACTCTCGTAAAGTGGTAATTTCAGAGAATAGCTCAGCCTCATCTCTTATGAGCTTAAACTTTTTTTGCTACTCGCCATCGTCACTTCCATGTGCTTTGTAAAACCTTTGAAACAATCACTCTTCCATGGAAAAAAACGCAGAACTTGCAAAAAAAGACATAAATTTTGGAGAAAGAGACTAATGCATTTGTTTTTTTCTCGTTACGGTCTGCTTTGAAATGTGGAGTCCTCACAAACTAATTTTTATGAAAATATCAGCACTATTGTTATTTTTAAATAAATGAGTAATTCGCGCAGGTTTCATTCATTCAACAGTTAGTTTCATCACTTGAAAAAAATCACAGGACAGCAGAGATCATATACGAAAAATTCACGTTGACGACGAAAGTTAAAAGAATCCGACAAACCCGTTACTGAGCTTTTGGTCATTTATGAATCAATGCTGAGTTTAGGAGAACACAGTTCCAATCACATCAGGACCCTGACGAGTGACACAGAAACCGTCACGTGCGCCATCACGGAATCACCGAAACTCGAATTTAACCACTGCGTTGACGCCTTGCAATAACCCATGGAACGTCAGACTAAATAAAAATCATTGATAAATTAGCAGAGTTTGCAAGAAAAAGTGATTATAAATGTGCACAAATCGTAACTTCAAAAATAAGTACTCGACTCCCAACTCCTCGCCGGAACTTGCGCCCTAAAAATGATACTTTTGCGTTTGCAAAGTTCGAAGCGACAGAACCTCAGCGCAGTCACACATGTGCAAGAAACTCTTCATCCACTATATCAATGGTACACAAAATCATAAACGAAGGAAATTTCAAGGAAATAAATTGCATCTCTAAAGAAAACGCTGCGAAGTCCAGCTCCATTGTCAGTCCGAAAACAGCATTATGTCTCTGAAATAACGGTTCAAACTACTGTAAATACTAGACATTAAAAACTATCACGAAAGAGAAAAAAAAATTTATGAACAAAAATATATACTGAGCTTCTAAAGATCGTTAACATTTAGAACATTTTCTTTTTTCTAATTTCCAACTGATGTTATTTTGGCGCTTATAGATTACCTTAAGGAAGATTCTGTTTACATCTGAGATTGTATTAGTTACACTCGCGAAAAAACCTTTGACCGATTTTTTCGAAATAAAGGTTAAGAAGCTTTTAATAAACAAATAGCTATTTTTCGAACTTCGTACTCACCAAAATTGAATTCACGACATGATAATCGAGATTCATTGGAAATGTCTCTAAAAACGTAATGATGAACATTTGAATAAGGTTGAATAAGGTACCAAAATTATGAACTTTTCAACTCATCCGAGGAATTGCGAAAATGTTTCCAATTTTCAGTTGAACTTCATTCATCGGCAACTTGTGGATCATTTCAGCAGAAATTAATTTCAAAGAACAATGCAAAAAATTTTAGGGATAAATGAGGAAATTCCACGTATTCTGGACGCATGACTGCAAATTTTGCAAGTACTGAAAAGGAAAAAAAGGGCAGTAATGAAATGAAGGGCCTACAATGGTGTGGTATATTTCTGTGGTAACGGTGTGTGTGGTAACGGTGTGTGTGGTAACGGTGTGTGTGGTAACGGTGTGTGTGGTAACGGTTTAAAGCTGAACGTTTTACTTTAACACAGAGTGATTTGATTCTAGCGTCCGTTTTTCGTTATTAGTTAAACTAGCTAAGAAAATTCAATATCTCCCCAGTTCTCTCTGTGTTCTTTTCCTCCAATGTGTTAATAAATTGAAGAATTTTCATTTTCCTCTGGGTATCACATTAACATTCAGGTATTCTAATTCCAGGACTGCGTCCAGTTTCTCGTACATGAACACTCACATACACTCACATCAAAGGGTTTCGTGAATGAATCTACAAAATTTTAAAAAAATTTTCATTAACTTCTCAGCGGTTAATTTTTAGTGCATAGTACCATTTAGGGGCTCGTTAAATAGAATAATAATACGCACAAAAAAATACTTAGGATATAGTTACATTAAATTTCGGAGTTAGTTAAATAGAACACAGTTTTGAAAATTTTGTGAGAATTCAAAGCTGGTTAAAATCCTAAAATTACAAAATTTTAATCTGATGGTAATATCTAAAATAAACTCAAAACTTTTTCGGCAGATAATTATGTCACATCAACGAAACTTCAAATAAACTGGGTAGCCGTGAAAATATTAGCATCTTCCAGGAAAAAACGGTTTGAATAATTTATCTTTTTCTTCGAATAAAATTAACGACTTAATCGTTACTATACGCTACCAACATCATTTAAAACATTGAATCCTCTCTAATTTATTGATACCTTGCTCAGTCTTCTTCAATACCTGCAAAATTTATCGTCTTGTATCCAGAATTCGTGGAATTCCCCGAAATTTCTTTGAAAACAGTTGCTTTGTGCCCTGAAATGAATCATACTAAAATAATCCAAAGCTTGCTCTAAAAAATAGCGGCGCAGCTGAACATTTAAAAAAAATCAGTTAAATAGAACCTGAATGATGGATTTTGATAAGTTTCGTTGCAAGTGTCATATCTCGAAAAAAATATTTGATCACGATCTTTGAAGGGATAATCGAAAAAGTCGCTTCCAACCTCATTCCGCTGAACAATTTTCATATTTTATTCGTGTAAGAATCTGTACATTTGTCATTTTAGAGTTTTACCAAATGTTATATCCGATGATTAGTTTTCAGCTGCACTTTTGGAATGGATTCAAATCAGTTACATTTATGAGAATAAACGCATAATTGAACAAACATAAATCCTCATACATAAATGTTCGAGAGTAAATGTATAACCGACTTCTTTCAATATTTAGTACAGTTGCTACTGGTCCCCGTCGAACCTCACAAAATAACTTCCTAGAATCGTCTATCATCCGAATGGCCACTTTATCTTAGCTAAAGAACACTTTTTTTATTATTGGAAAACATCTCACCCTAGAAAGTAGCAGAGAGCTGTTACACAAATTTCTTAAGTATTTGTCAGAACTGATCCTCGGATTATCGCCAGATAAACAAACTGAGAATTTTCCGACGACTCCCGGCGTGTTCCCTTGAAAAATGAACGCTCCTTGTCAACATCAATTTTTGTCCGGAGAGGGAACCTTCTCTTCACATGTCATCGTATTGCGAGTCAGCTCTTTTACAGCCGGATATGTGGAAACTCGACCAGGTCTGTCGGATACTTGAAGCATGTCTTCTTTTGCATAGACTCTGAACAGAAAAGTCTCTCGGAAAAGTAATTCATGGTGTTTTGAAATCATTATTGAATTCGAAAAATTTTAGATAGATGAAAATTTGAGGAATAGATATTTGAATCGTATATGTCTATATACCACTCCAAATACAATGTTATATTATGCAGTACTTCATTATATTAGTGCAATATAATTATATTGCATTGAACTGTTACAATATGTGAGTTAAGGTTTAATTTTTCTTAATATCAATGTTTATGAATAGAGGCATCAAGGTTTTTTCTTGGATTATTACACGAGTTGTGACGAACCAGCATTGATTATATCCGTTTATAATGTATATGTAAGATTTTGGTACGGTTGTCCTTATTTGTTGTTTCAATGATCTACATTACACAGCGTAGTTTCCTTCAATCATTATTCTTCTTCACATCAATATTTGTAAGTTTCAGCCTGCGATGCAATCCATGTTTTAAAGATTTTCTTCTAAACACACAATTTTCAATAGGTTTTGTAGTTTTTTTATTCGTGTCTGCATTAGTCTGAAATGTCCTTCAATACCCGCCAGAGGTGAACGTTTCAATGAGAGCAGGTAGCAAGCTGAAATTAGAAGCATAGACTCATGATGCGGACAAATTGAAACCGTGTAAGAGTGCGCTTGTAAAGTGAGCTTCAAACAAAAAACTCAGCGCAGAAAAAATATTCCTCAGAACCAGGTCCGTGGTTGAGTTCTATGCCCGCTGGTGAGCCAGGTGACGACATGGACTTCCGTCCTACAAGTGATAGTGTCAGAGCCCGTCATTTGATGGCCTATAATGCTAGCTAAGATAGTCCGTCCGCAGTTTGGAGTCATCATTAGCCTTTATGTCTATGCTAACGGTCATTAAAAGTACACCAAAAGAAGTGAATAACCCATTTCAGATTTCACGACGCAGCTCTTATAGTCATTGACGGAAAAATTAGCCGCATTACCTTGATTTTTCTTTAGAACATTGGCTCACTGCATGACGTAAGAAGTTCGCCACTATTTTTGGCGGATGTGGCGGATCACCTGAAACGTCGAGTTCATTAGATTTAACGTAGGTTACGAGCATCAATATTATTTTTCAACTGTTTTTCGATTGAGATGTAACACTTCTCTCTAAATTTAGATGATATTTGGAGCCAAGTGCTGCATGAAGCAGTATAAGAAGCAGAAAATTCCGTAAAATTCATTCATGCTGCTGCTCATGGCAATTAAATAGAAATCTTTTGATGGGCAAAGGCAGAGGAAACATTTTTCGTTGACCTACTTAATACTCAAAACTACACTTTTGTCCAGTGTACTCCGTTTTGGTGAAATCACTTTGCTGCCATTGGCTGCCAATGTCGTTGTTAGATCACTGATCGCGGAATGCCAGAGATGTTTTGATTTACAGAAACAGTTTTTTCACAAGTTAAATAAATTTTTTATTTTAGCAGTAATAGCAGTTTGAGCAGAGAGGCGCCTCAGCTGTTCCCAAAGTATGGAGCGCGAAATAGACTCTCACGGCTGCCGAGTTTGCTTCGTACAAGACACATCAGAGTCAATAATTCTCTCATTTTTGTGGTCACAGTATTTGAATACGCAATTTTATTTTACCATAATGTATTGATGTTTGCGAAACGTCAATGTGACCAGTCAATGGTTTAATAATTTGACATGCCTTCCTAATATATCATACCATTCTATGCAATATGGAGAATCAGTTTCTAATGTCATATCTCTGCCATTAATTTCCCACTTCCAATCTGTGCCCAGAGAATTCATGACATGCATTAATTAAATGTTATCGATATCTACTAACGGGTCAATCGTTCGCAAAGTAAATGACTAAGTTGATTGTAACAGTGATTCAGCATCGCGCACACGTAAAAACTAACGATGAAAATTTTTCTTGAAAGATGAATTATAATTTTTTCCACTTCAAAGAACCCTTACAGCGTTTCAGTACACTGCATTTCAAGAAGAGCTTGAATGTCTGAAAAATGGCACAAATGTTCTGGCAAAACTTCGTTCACGCAAACCGGTCGTGGCATCACATCAGTTTTCTCTGCCACTACGCCTCCTCATGCACACGTTTTCCATTTCTGCGCACCAAGTATGTAGTCGTCAGTAATGCCAGTAATTACTGTAACTTTTATCAAGGTCAAGATACTAATTGTGTCAGCAAAATGGAGAATTATGAAGTACTTTATTTTTAATTTTCACCTTCGGAATAATCTATGTAATTAAGTTCCAGAACATCACAACTAAGGGAGAGAAATTTAGTTGGCATTGAAGTTCAAGTGATTATAACTTTCTGCAAGTCTTCAGTAATTCATTGACTTCATAGATAGTCAGATAGAATTGATGAACATCTTTTCCTTTTATAGCAACTTTATTTTTTGTTGAGACGTTTCAAATGAGTATGATATAAGGCACAGAATATCCGGGTGCAGGCAGAACTTTACTGAAAAATCGACCATCAAGTGGCCCGTAGCTGTTAAAAAGAGCATTTAAAGCTGCACTCATGGAAGAAGTACGCTCAACTGAGCAGCAAGTTTCCACACTTGAATGTGAGAGGGCGACTATTTCCTCGAAGTGCAGTGTAACTTGAACATTGCGCGAAGTGTATGAGGCGCCCCGACGCCGCAACTACTGATATAAACTTTGCTAAAGCCCACCGGAAACATTTTACGAAGCAAAGGGAACTTTATGGCAGCTCTCACTGGAGCATCAATGAGCTTTGCTCAAGCCGCGGAGAAAACGCTTTTGCTCCCCATTGTTCCCTGAATATCTTGTGCCGAATGAGAGAAACGAAACATTCACAGAAAAGAGTTTGGGTCTGCGGATACTACTCTAAGAGGTCGAGGTACCACGGTGAATTCAATCTTTTGCGATTGCAAGAAATTGCTAGCCGGAAACGCTTTCTCTGTTCTTTCAATGATTCGACTCTGGGGTCTTCTGCAAGCTCTTTTTTACGTGCATGAAGGAAAGGAATCAGGCAGGGGGCTCGAACTCATCATTCACCAGTCTCTTCTTGCAGCAATTCAAGTGGCAAACATCACAAAAAAAAGGCTAGGCCCAACCCACTCTACGATCACATGGTATGTTATAGCAGAGGAAATAATTCTGCGTAGTGAAATCTACCATACGAGCAAAGCCAAGGTGATTTTTCGGCTATCACAGAAAAAGGCGTTTAAACAGGAGCATTTCAGGATGGAATTGCGCGTTCTAGAGACTGTTCAGCTCTCATCAGAATCTGAAAAGTTCCTCTCAGGCACTCAAATGCTGCTCCGGAGCCGGCGTTCAGGAAGCAAATAAGGCAAAACTGATAGCTTCTCAATGAGAACATTTGCATGTCTATCAAAGCAGCCATTCCTTTTTATAGAGAGTTAAATGCACCTTTATGGAAGGATGAGTTTCCCTACGACGTCAAGAACCTCGAACTTTTACGTTTTTCTTGAATGACAAAATGAAAATTGCAACAGCGAGCAGCACTTCACAGGTATTCAGTGCATGGTTGGAGCAGGGGCAGGATTTCACATCTATTGTGAACGACTCGGTTTTTATGCACAGGCCACAGCATCAGGGAAGATCTTATTGACAAAGATATTCATAATTGCTTACTTTTTATCCAAAAGAGCAATCGGTGCCAGATTAGAATGTGTCGCGAGATATTTCAATTGATTCCCAAAAGAATTCTGCTGAAAGATCCTCCGAACGTTATACTCGTGAATTGAGAAGGGGAAATTCAAATAATAAGTTCCACATTCTCATCATTTGCTTCTACGCAGGAAAATTTTCAAAATACATGTTTTTTTGATGTTTGAACTATTTCCAAAAACAGAGTTTACAGATTTTCGTATAATTTTAAACATGTTATGAGAACGAACTGAAATCGACATTTCGCAGCAAATTTCAGTTGGGTCATATCCCTGTTAATGCCATGCTTAATTAAAATTTCCCGGTTATGTCGTGCTTAATTAATATTACCGTGTTTCAGAGGAGTTTCCCTCACTGCAAGCACACTCGGGCACGTCTCCCATTGAGAAGGAGAGCCATCGGTTTGCTCGCTGTGGGCGGCCTGCAGGAATGCTCGTGGTGCGCACCGCCCGAGCTAATTAATTGCCATTGTGCTGCGAGGGCAAATCCTCAAACAACTCCTCATCGGGAACGTTTGCTCTGCGATTATAGCGAAACAGAGTTTACTACTACTGTTTACTGGAATTTGTAGTTACTTACTAGAATTTTATACTACTATTTACTGGAATTTACTACTACTACTATTTACCAGAATTTACTACTACTGTTTATTGGAATTCATTACTTCTATCTACTAGAATTTGCTACTACTTCTGCTACTTATTGAAATTTACTACGTTTTACTAGAATTTACTGCTACTATTCATGTTGTTACTACTTACCTGGAATATAACACGTCAGGTAACATTTCTTGTGACTGATGAATTGGTGAGCTAAATTCCTCCTACCATATTGCTACCACAACTGCAAAACACGAAAATGAAGGGTGGTTAACATGAGTCGTTCATCGAAATTTTTTGTAATTCGTGTGCACTGAAGACTTTATCGAAGACCAGTGAGGCTTTTTCGCTCCAAGTGAGATGAGTTAAGAACATTATTTGCGTAAGCCATGTGCATTTGCACAACTCAGAATTTGCATTAACTCATTATTTGCAATAGCAAAATTGAACTTCTTAAAGATGAAATGAATACACGCAAAATGATAATGATAACTCTGAAAGCGACTATAGAGAGTAAAAATCTCCCTTTTTGGCCGATGAAACAATTGTGGTTCTTTGCATGGCCCATTCGTCCCGGCAGTGACGGCGACGGCAAGTTGTGAGCTTCACGCGACCCTCGACACTCACTAGTACTGGTTGAGCATACAGATCCATTTAGGTCAAGCATCATGTTGACCTTTCATTAGACGTATGTTACTACTTTACGACCGGTATGTCTCATCATGGATCCTTCATTCTCTGGCAGGCCGCACAATATGATTTAGGACGCACGAGGCCACTACGGTCTCAAAGAACACTTTGGTGAAATTATTGTAGTCTACTTTTTACTGTTTTTACAGCGCCCGCATATTTTATTTCCCCCTGACATTCGCGTCCGCACTGCGGTTCCATCATTTATCGTACAAGACCTCTAATTCTCCTGTTGTTGTTGTTTGTGATTGAAAGAAAATGGAATACACTCTGTTTGTGTATGATGAGTGCATTTGAATACATGACTTTTCTTAGTTTTGATAGATATTAGCGTTCCTAATAATAAATACCATCTGGCTTACATGGATCTTCGAAGGCAACTTCAACTGTCGATTACATATGGCAGAGCTAGAAAAATACTTTTTTTCACTGAAAACGACACGTATATTGCTTTGCCTATTAAACGAGATTTTTTCCACAAAAACTTGTTAAGTCATCAAAGGTGGTCGTAATTGATATTTCATTTCCTTCTACTCGAACAACCATAACGCAACAGTAACCACTACCGTAGGTTTTATTGATATTTATGTTTAGGTTATCATTAATTTCTGTGCACTGATAAAATGAACATATTCATCAATCGGTGAAGACACTTGGAACTATAGTGATTTGAGCAACTGCATTTCAAGGTTGCCTTATTGAAACTTTTTGAGGCCAAGAGGGTCCAAAAGTTTCAAATTTTGGAATGCTCGAAATACGTAATTTCGGTTAACAAAAGACATTGGTAAAAACGATCAATAAGACTCTTTTCCGGTACCGGATGCGTGAAGAATATCAAGCCTCCATGGAAGCGACCTTGATCTACGATACATTAATTTTCCTGCTCCACAACTCTACATACATCCTACCTGAAAAGAAATATTCCTACCCATACACTTAATATGATCCAACCACGAACTATAATTTCAAGAGAGTGAACTGCAGCCAAATTAGGATGTACTCGACCCGGAACCCTTCGCTCTATCGTTACTCAACCATAATTAGAGCACCAGCACAGCTGGAATCGGGTTGCAGTCACGATCATTAAATTAAAATGAGAGATTTCGATTTCAGGGCTGCATATACATCGTACGTACCACTCTGTAGGGATAATGCTCAGTCGTTATGGCAAGTGATGGTGTCATGCCAGTTCATCCAGGGTGCCCAAATCGTAAAGTTGTCCATCAAAGAAACAATAGCAAGAGTTTAGGTCCCTGGGGTTGCGTGACTTGCGCTCCGTAATGTAAGTAGCCCTGCAGGACCTCTATTGATCCCGCAGCCTTGCGTCCGTCACCTGCGTGTGATCTTTTGCGTTGCTGCTGTCAATTTTGAAGCAGCGGCAGCCATGAACCTGAGTGCAGTCCTCATTTTCGGCTTATCCAATGAGAGTAATTTACTTAGGTTTGAGTCATGCATGTCAAAGTGGAAACTTGAAATGTGGCAGTGTTCTTTTTCGTTTAAAGCACATGGTTTTGCTTACTTCTACGAATAATGTTAGAAAATTTCAAATCTACATCATTCTATCGGCATGTTAATCTGTAGGTATATAAAATCTGTCTCTACATATATATATGCGAAAACTTCCTGCATATTTTTTTAATACAGCGCGCAACCTAAAACAGGTTTAGAGTTGCGTCTTGATGTGCTATGGTAACGCTCAAGTCCCGCTGTCTGTCGCTCACAGGCACACCACACGGCAAGGTGCGTAGAATTGAGAGGCTGCTTTGCATTAACAGATTTTCTGCATAATGCTGAAAAAACTCGTTGACTAGACAGCAGAGGACTTTGATCAACAAATAATTATGAGGTAATTATGTTAACTCATCGACTGTAGATCGGATTAATGCTTTATCAAAAGCCTCAGTTGTACTCGAATATGAGCAGGATTAATTTCTCTGTGAGGAAACAATCACGACGACAAAATTGTTCTACGTAGTAGTTTATATATAAATTTATTTCAATAAATCCCACTCAGGGAACTGAATTCCAAGCTCATACTAGAATTTGCGTTTCACAAAACATGGTTGCAATTGCCGATGCAAGGGCGTTTTTTGAGAAATGCTTGGGTTAATCTGAGTCAATTTTCCTCTCTAGCATCCCTGTGTTGTGTCTGGCTCTTTATGCAAGGTTTTCATTAATTATGAGGTTAGAGAAGGGCGGAGGTGACTTTTCCGACGAATGTTTTTATGGGCAAAAGTACATTGCTCTAAAGAAATATGATTAGAAGCATAGATTTGGAACCCTTCATTCTGCACATAGTTTTAATGTCAGACTTATTCATTCGCTGAGGATGCTGCTCAGCTGTAAAGCTGCTCGTTTACACGGATTGTGGTGTGTGTTGTAAATGAGGGTAAATGAGTTGGAAGTACTAATCAGGTATTTTATAACAATTTTCAATCAATCCCTGACTGAAAAAGTAATTCCGTAATATCGTAATAGTTACAGAAAATTAATTCGAAGACTTATTTGACCCATCTTAGAATGTGTTCATGACGTTCTGAGCAATTTACGAAGTACGAAAGAATCAAGACACACGACATTTCAAATTTATTTGTTGCAATGAATAAGTTTTTGTTTAGTTTCACTTGGATACAAGAATTGTAGTTCCGAAGTTAAATCTTTTTATGACTGAAGTTAGGCACAAGTGATGAGTTACTGACCTGAGAAATAACTGGCCTCCTCAGAGCCCGAGTTCAGTTTCCCAGATAGTTTTATTTTGGAACAACAAGAGTTCATCGGCCATCAACACGAACTGCCAAAAGTATGTAGAAATTTTGAAAGAATTTGTCAAAAAACTTCATGCTGAAAATTTCTGGAAAAGATTCAATCCTGTTGCAATTTGCTGCAGTTCAAAAGTCATGGTCTGCGCTCATTTGACGAAATCCTCTTTTTAAAGTACAGTAACTGTAAAATTTATGGCAAATGAAGTAAAAACCATTCTTCTTCTTCAGTATTATGGTAGTGCTTGCAAGAGAAACACTGCAAAATGTTGATCACATTAAGTAGAACTTTTACTTGATAGCACTAAATTGAACATTAACAGAAGAGAAACGTTGACACGCCGCCTGCAGAATACTAAGGATAAAACCGATGGATGTGAGAGGAACTGAATGGAACAAAATGTAATATCTAAATATTCACAGAAAACAAGATTTCAACATGGAACAAGTTTATTTGTTGCGTGCTGACAGCTGCTGAAGCAGTAGAGTGCTCTGCGAAGTCTAGATGTGTCCGGCTGGAGAGGGCTCACAGAACTACGGTATAGACGTGTGGCTCCATTGTCACTCACATAGCGCAAATATTTCCTCAACCTAGATTTTCCTGTTCTATTTTCGGTAGCTGCACAGTACCTGGAAAAGAAGCCCTCAACAACACCCATTCAGGAACTAGCGGGTGTTGGAGGGGGCCTGCAGCTCACCAATACATCAATTATTTGTCAAGAATCCACCAATTCTCTTCAGTAAAAATATTGCCTCTCTATGTGACATGCAGCAACTACGTTGAATTGTTAACTCTAGTTTTATTCACAGCCTGTTTTTTTTAAAGCGTCTTATCGCTTCAAATTTTGTAATGTCGCTTCTTTGAATTCCTCTTCTCCTGCATTTACTTCATAGGTCAACAGCACAATCTCTTTCCCTTTAGATTATTCATGTTATAGTATTTTTCCCGTGAAGTAAAAGTCTGCGAGGAATATTATCTAGGGTAATGCACTTAGATTTCGATCTGACACATCTGAACGCATCAAACGAAACGCCTCATGAACAGCATCCCTGGGGCCATGAACTGGCACCTCAAGCCTTCGCACTTTGCCATCAAGTCATCCTAATGCGCCCTTCTTGTTTGCTGCAGCGAGGGTACTGAAGTGTTCTCTCGCTCCTTATCTTCTACTAAAAATTTGTATCTTGATTTCTTCAGCAAGTTGGTCGTTCAAAATTGTTGTACATCTCAATGATACCAGCAGATAGTGTTCAGCGAAACAACCATAATTAAATTGCAATTAGGTGCTGCATTCCAATTTTTGAGAAAGTGAAACGTAGCTGCAGCTATAAATTGTTCAGGCAAGTCTCAGCTCTATGCGGGATGGGCAGCGAATCCCATTTTTCAAAAGAAAACTTTGATGCGAGCAGAAAAGTTTGTGGGCTTTATATCGCAATTCTAAGGCAAGCGTTCGCCATAAAGAAGAGCACAGATCCGTTGGTTCAGGAGCAACAATGGCCTCGACAGCGCGTTAAATGTCTCGGAAGATATATGAGCAAAACTCTTCCCCCGCCCAGATGGAGGTCTTGAAAAATCTCTGCAAAGCATGATGCTGCGGCTCCGGGAATCTGTCACTGAATCAATTTTTCTCCGGATTTGAGACAACAACTCGCATATAGTTCATGAATCAGACTGTACACTTGCACTAACTAACTAAACGACTGTGAGCAGTTGTGCTAACTAACTAACCGGTTGTGTGCGCTAGTACTAACTAACCAGTTGTGTGCGCTATTACTAACTAACCGGTTGTGTGCGCTAGTACTAACTAACCGGTTGTGTGCGCTAGTACTAACTAACCGGTTGTGTGCGCTATTACGAACTAACCGGTTGTGTGCGCTAGTACTAGCTAACCGGTTGTGTGCGCTAGTACTAACTAACCGGTTGTGTGCGCTAGTACTAACTAACCGGTTGTGTGCGCTAGTACTAACTAACCGGTTGTGTGCGCTAGTACTAACTAACCGGTTGTGCGCACTTGTATTAACTTGACTGTGCAGGCATAACTTTATCGAGGAAGCTGCTTTCTCGAACATAATCGCACTGAACAGCAACTTCCTCGAAAAGAGGGAGATATGAAAAATGTGCTATGCGATTCCATTTGACTTTAATCATTCAGTTATCGGCTATACAAGCAAACATTGAGAACTCTGAAGAAATGAGGTCACCCAGAATTATATTTTTACGAGTCCATGCCAAGTAATAATACGGTTCGGTTTCAGAGGTTCATTCCCCTCTGAGAAGGGAGACAACGGTAATTCAGCAAATAACACCACTTGCTTTCAGTAAAGTAACGCCTGTGTCATGTGCTTCAAAATTAAGCAAAAAATTATGACGGCAAAGTTCAATCCAGTTCGTAAGATTGTTCGGTATTGACTCTGTAGTACTAATTGTTTAACGAGCCTTGTTATATTTTCATTTCGGAATTCCTGCAAGAGTGACCTTAAATCTTTGGAAGAGTGAGCACATAGGTACACGAAGGGAGAGCCTCACGGCTCACTGTGCGATCACGGTGTTCACTCCGTGAGAGTTTAACGCTTTAACCGCCGTGTGAGCCACCGGTGGTACACGAAGGAAATTATGTCACACTGCTGACCGACCAGTAGTCACAAAATCAATTCTCATAAATACTTAATCAAAGCTAAATGAAGGCCCGATACTGGTAATGTGAGCCATTTTCACAATTGCTTCCTACAATTGGCTTTAAATTTGAGTTTGATATTGAACTTTCGTTTAACCCATGGCGGTTAACGTGTTGAGACGATGAAGCGAGGATTCACTAATGCCCATCTCTGCTATGTGAGTCTTAGCCAAGGGAGTTTTTAAACAACAGGAACTTTTCGACTGTGCAAAGATTTACGTAGGCTTTTACAGGCACTTCTACCCATCATCGATACCTCTGCAGTATCTTCGAATGCAAGCTAGTGAATGGAATGAAAACCAATAAATGTCAACAAATCATTCCTTTTTTGAATTTCTATTTAACTAAATGCTCTTTACTCTGGAATATTATGTAAGGCCTTCAATTTTTTTAACTAATAGAATTGAAATTCACTTGTAAATAGAGTTGATGCACAGTTTTTCCTCGGTCAGAAAATGCACAAGAATCACAACCAGCCGACAATCTGCGCATGTCGCAGGATCAGCGCAGACGTGTGCGTATTCGACTGAGTTGCCAAAGTAAAACGCAATCTCGGAAAGAATTTCCAGGCGACTTGTTACCATTACAATTGGCCTTCAAAGCCTCCGGACGACATGCGCAGACAATGCCCCAAAGCACGGAACGCTCCTACCGAGTCAGAATTGAGATTGCGGTTCCAAACTAGAAAACGCGAGCGCAATTTTCTTTTGAAAAGATGGTAATTCGGTCTCCCTAGGTTGTCGGTTCAAGTAATCTCAATAATACAAAATTGTTCCGGCTGGAGAATTTCTTGCATTCATTCATGTTTTCTTAAAATAATATTTTTGCCTCGGAGAGGAAATAGCTGTCAAATGCCCTTCCATGACCTGAATTTGCCTCTCCAGAGGTCACATTTCACTGAAATTTTCTTTAGTCAGTTTCCAAGTTTTGAAATCATCGGTCATATTCCATGGAATAAATCATATTTATTTGATTCAACACGTTATACGCAGCCTCTGTATTATTCATTTTACGTCTAAATTTCCGTTGTATAATAAAGAAACGCATTCGTGCTTAATTATTTAATATAAATCGAGCTTGCTTACCAAAGTTTGAAATCTATGTACTCCTTGTTTATTTATCAAGGTAAACAACAGGATACAAACGCACTTCTTCAGGCATTTGGGTTTTTTCGCGTGAACAAAGCAACAAACCTCGTAGGGCTGCCCAGTCAGGCACCAAAATAACTTCGAGTGAGTGTATCTCCGGAATCTCCAACATTCCTGCACTCTGAGTCAGGCAGACCAAAGATTCCAGAGGACTCTGAGACTGTGATCACTAAAGAAAGACATGAAATCGACTGAGACTTGCAACAAGGTTAATAAATATATGATACACATGAAGATCGTGATGACCATAAAAATGAGTGCAAAAAATCAAATGTGCGGGGGATAGAGAGTTGCAACGAAAAGATCAAGAGTTTGATCTCATGTAGAAATGTTTCATGCTTATAAAAGTTTCGAAATTCATGTTTCCACTCATATGTCATATCCTGTTGTATAGGTTTTCGGCTTATAACGATTGAAGTGCGTTATCATCACTTTTTTTAATACTCATAAAGTATGGTAAATACAACGCATCAACAGAGTAGTGCTATCGAACCCCTTACGTATGAGTGAAGAGTTTGGCAACCGCCATCAGCGCACTGCGGGATCGATAGAGAAGATCGCCACGCATGAAACTACTGCAGGAATGTAAGAGTTCAAAAAATTTCCCGAAACTCGCACAAGTTGACGATGCATCAAAGTTGAACAAATCTGAGTCAGATCGACATACCCCAACACCATTTGAAATGAGGTGCGAATATGTGAAGAGAAACGTTATCGAGAAGCGTTACGTATCATAGCCCACAAATTTCTGTGGATCGAAGTAACTTAGCATGGTACTTGAGCACCTGTAGCACATGCCCCTCAGGGAGACATGGAGATGAGATCAAGAAACACACGAGCGCTAGTGATCGTTCCTTGATGTTTAGCGCCGATTTCATGCCGCCAGCACAGACCCGCCGAGCACAAAAAGAAGGATTACCATAATTGGAAACGGGGCCTGTGTCTTTGAGTGATTGCGGCCTTCCATTGTATATAAATTTCCTCAAGTGCCTCAGAGCTCATGTCCGCGGCCGGCAGCGGTCGAGGGTCCGTCATTGCTCATGCAGGATTGTCATGCTTCTGGTTGAGTTCATTTTCATCTCTGAGAGAAATATTTGAGTTATATGTTTTCTTCGTGGTAGAACAATGGAAGATAAAATCAATTGTGAACTAAAAATGTTTGAATAGAGCTCGGAACGTATCAAATTCCCATCAATGGGGGAAAAATTCAATGTAATCCATTCTCCCAAAAGGGAAATGCATCTTTACCTCGTATGGAGAACGATGATGGACAAGTTAAGTATATCAATCATATTCTTCTAAATTATAAGGAATTATCATCCACGGAAAATCTGACTTTCAATTTATTTACACCTCATGCGAGTGCCCAGCTTTCGAACTCTATAAAAAGTTCACAGAAATACCTCGCTTAAAAAACACTAGAAATATTTTATAGGACTCTAGTTTAGGATGAACGGACAGAAAGAATGGCGTGGGACTGACAAATCAACTCCAAGTTACTTTACTTTACACATTAGAGCTGATATAAAAATTAGAAACCGAATACACTGCCCATAAGAATGTTTCTGTCAATGACCTAGAACTGATCAAGCTAGCTGATATAGATAGGTACTGTTTATCCTTTGTAAATGATCAAAATTAGGATAATGACAGTGATAAATATCAGTTTCTTTCTGAATGAAATTAAGACGGGGAGCTAAACGCTTTCTACAACTAATTTCTGAGAGGAAAAATCTTACGAGTAATTCAAGAAGGGGTTTAGATATTGTTTCTTGTCGTGGAACAGCCAGCACTGAAAAACCCGCCTTCTCTACTTTAGGCAGCTCTCAATAAGCGACATGTTCTCTGATGGGACAGATCTGAAGAGTCTTGTTGAATGCAAAGGACTTAGAATCATTAGTAAGCTTTTGTCAAATTAAACATTGCTTTTCCCTTTAGTTAACAATTTATTCGACCAGTATAGAGAATATGTAGAATAAGTGTACTGGATTAAATACCGATGTTAACTTCAGAATGAGGATGACGTACGATGTTTAAGACATCACTGGATTTGCTCAGGTTCGTAAGAATTTGTATTTCAGTTGCCGATTACTGAAATAGATATGAATAACAATTCTTCTGATATGCAGGTTGTTGCAAATAAATCTTTGAAATGGTTACAATTAAAACGCGAGAAAAGTGTGATTAATCCGAGGGATTTTAAAGTATGTTGCTACAGGCTCAATGAATTCATTTGTTGTGCGAATTAAACACGTTAATCTCGCAGAAAATTAAATAAATTATTCTTCGAAAAAGATACACTAAGTATATCATAGAATGTAATCCTAAGTAGAACATTAAGAACAGCATTTCTCTACAGCAATCCTGACAATGTCCCATTCCACAGTTCAGCTTTTGGAAGCAACCTAAACTTGTGCTAGAAAATTCATCATAAGTTGTGAGGTAGCGGCGATCGTCGGTCGTAGGAGTCAGTAGAGGCACAACCGCTCGCAAATTGCAGCACTTACTCCGCTTAACGACAAGTTTGACCTCAGTCAATCTGCAGTAGACTTGACTTCCATCGCGTCCAGCCATTGATGTGACATCTATTGCACCTGGTCCGGACCCTGTGCCGTACTTGTCAATTGGATGGTCTTCCGAGCGGCGCAAAAACTGGAAACTTACTGATCCTTGTAAGTATACTATGACTGAGCAGTCAGAAGTGTTCAGGTTGAAATTGAATAACTTCACCTGCCTTCCCTTGGTATCCTAGCATCTCATGGAGAAATCAGACTGTATGCTGAAAGGAAGGAAGGGCTGGCGCTATGCTTCTGTATGAAGAATAGCGAGGTATTTTAACGTTGGTCCCCCTGTCTGTGACTGAGCGACAGGATATCAGTTACTATTCGGAGTTGCTCTTCTAGAATTAACGGAATGATCTGTCTCTGTGCATTAAATTATGAGGATTCTGATTTGAAATAATAATTTAAACGCAGATGTTTAGCATTTCCTTGTTCCAATCATTCACGAAGGTATAGTGGCGATATTTTCATTCTGGTTCTCTTTCTAAATGTGACAAAACGTGAAAATCAAGGAAGCATTTCGGGAAAGAAATCAATTGACAGCACAACTTTAAGGTCTAGGGTCCGTCACTGAAGTGATCGGGTCTAATGACTCTTATATCAGCTGAAGCAGCGGCTGATCTGAACAAGAGCAGTGGACTGTCGTACGCTAAGTATCCTAACGGACAGCTGTAGAGAGTGTGACACAACGAGCAGACCGTGCTATGCAACAAGTAACGAGCAGACCGTGCTATGCAACAAGAAACGAGCAGACCGTGCTATGCAACAAGAAACGAGCAGACCGTGCTATGCAACAAGAAACGAGCAGACCGTGCTATGCAACAAGAAACGAGCAGACCATACTATGCAACAAGAAATCACTACTTTGTTCATCGGGGGGAATGATGTAATATCTGGAGCTACTTTTACCGAAATAATTATACCAAAAACTTCAACCTCAATACTATTTTAGTTTTTCACCGTCTGGTGACGTTATCATGATGGTTGACTGTAAATTTAAGCTTCTTAAATTTGAACTCATGTAGACAATAGCGACCGTGTCCTGCAAGTTAGAATAACGCATGTTTTTGTTGCGTAAAACTTAAGGCATTAGTGTGTAGTGAGCGGAGAGTGTGTAGTAAGCGCTTCTCTGACACTTGTTTCACTAACTCGAGCGTTTAAAAAACGGTTTGTTGTTAACGGGCATTTTAGGCAAGATTTATCTGTTTCATGTCCGTATCTGAATGATTAACAATGAGAACATTTGTATTTGTTTTAATTTCACTACTCTATTAGCAGTAAATTGGAAAATAAATGTGACGGGACAGCGAAAGTAATTGTAGAGCATGTCTGTGAAGCGAGTTTTTCAACATGATTGTTGTCGACATATTTGAATGCCATTTATTATGAAAATAGACAAATTCATTTGATATCCTTATTGGATTAATTAATGAAAGAGTGTTCAGGAGGAAATAAACGTTGAAAACCTCCATCGCACAATAAAGGCTGTTGAAGATGCCGGTAAGTAATGTTGCTTTACTTTCTTCATTGAAAATTGTCTACATAGTGATCGATCTCGTTTTTGACGAGACGTCTACTCTTGCTGCCTCACGCTTGTATGATTAGCACCATAATTAATTGATTTACGTGTTGTGTCGAAATTGATCGTACAGTCCCATATGACGAGGTTTTTATTACGGCCTATTTATATTGATTGAAATTCATTCGATAGATGTCATAACATATGAATGCAGAATCCCCAGCGTTATAAAAGGACAAACAATTAATGAGTAAATTAATCAGTTATGCCAACGGAGTTGTAGTTTCAACTTACAAAATATGCCGCTATATTTGTGATGACGCTAGCGCACAAGTGGAAAATATCTCTTACTTCCATTTCTTTCCATTCAAAACACAGCGTGAGCAACAAGTTCCGAAATTTGAAATCAAATTTCCACAAGTCAATTCAGTTTCATTACTTTAATGTTGTTCCTGCGCAAGGAAGGTTGGTGTATCAGAGATACGATGATTACCATGGGTACCAATAATTATGCCTGAGCTATTTCTACCAAATTTCAGAGTTCAGGTTTTTGTATCCCGACCAACACTTGGACATTCAAGTAATTCCACTCTTAAGTGATGTGTGTTCGTGATATCAAATTTTTTGTACAAAGTATATTGCCGAGCATCAAGGGCGATTATTAAGGAATGTGTTTCCTTTGTGATCAAACTTATGAGGAATTAATAATGCCAATATCAACGGTGGGTGAGGGTCATCAATTCCACCAATAATATATTCCAACAAATGAGTGAGATAAACCAAAATATAAGCTGAATGGTTTAGATATTTGGTGTACAGGAACGAACGACTTTTGAAGTCCAATAATTCTAACATTCCAGCTCGAGGAACTGGAATCCGACTTTAGTTCCAGATTTCTATTATCGAAACTCGATGGTGGCTCAGTGATCTGCTTTGAAGTTACTTGAATCACATTAAAATGTCTAAAAAAGCACACTTGAGCTTTTGCTGATAAGATTCCTAATGAAATAGTGGCAAGTGATCTTGATTTGACAGTAAATAAAATGAACTGAAAAATTGAGCCGTGGTTGAAAAAGTGCTGAATGTGAACAAAACTTGATGAAAAAATTGTTAGGTTCATTTGCGCTTTGGGATTAATTTGACTGCTCAGATTTTCAAAAGATTTGTCCAATGCGCAAGTTGGCTAACTGGTCGGCAAAGTTCATAAACTCTGTTTGGTGGCCGGTTTTGAATTTGTTTGTTTATTTCTCACCTCCAAAGCAAGCGGGATCATGAATTTAAAACTTCACCTTTGGTTTAAATAGCGTAGATGATTTCAAATTTTTACGTTGTTTATTTTTTTAAGTCATCTGTGGTCATTTATATTATATAAGGGTAATAGTAAATAAATAAACAGTAATAGCCTTGAAGATAACGCAGCAAAAATTTAATTTGCCTTCATTCGTTACTTATGACTGTAAATAAAAAACGAAATTCGATTTCGCAATTTGAAGTGATGACTTTCATGCCTTCTTAACATAAATATTTACCATGAAATGTCATCAGTTATGAGAAAAGTTGAATTGAAAATATGTACAATTTTTTTCATTTCAAACAGTATTAGAGTTGATAAATCATATGCATCGAATGCATTTCTTTACAGCTGAAATACATCTCATGAAACGAATTTTGGCTATAATCTATCACAATTCATTCATTAACATCGTTGAGAAGTAAGAAAGGTTTCGTACACTTATAATTGAAGAAAACATTTGATGACGAGTTAGCTATGGAAAATGCAAATAATCATACTTGATTACAAGGAGTGTACGATAATGAGCAATAACTTGCCAGAAGGCCCTGTGAGCGAAAACGAAGGTGACTACACAATGTTTTACCCATGAGAGCAGCAGGGGAAGTATATTGTTGTAAAGTTCTACGGATGTCGAGGAATTTTAAATTGAAGTCACATTTGGAGGTAGTAAGATCATTGCCCCCATATTTAACTATCATCGAATAAAATTTGGGCTACTAAAGCCCAGACAAATTCTTTTCATCCCCTACAAAGGCCACTATCTGAATACAGCAAGTACGTTCTCTACAAATGGTGCCGTGGTCATCAGTGGACGCCTCTAACAAGATTTTGCCGCTGTCGTACTCTTGTACGCAGCTCACAGAGCGAGCAGGGAGAACAGAACACCTTTCCTCGTCATGTCAGCTTTGCTGCACCTCCATGACTGATCGCAGGACAATCGCCCTGCGTTTTTACAGAGGCGATCACAATTGCTTTAAAGAGACCTGTCATAATGAGGCGGCAGAATAGCATGAGAAGCAAAAAGAGTCAGGGAACACGGCATATACAGTACTTTTTACCCATCAGTTTCTCACGAACGTGCTTCTAGAAGCAATCTGTCAGAACAAATGGACTTTGAGCCGCAACGCAAATTAAATCAAGTCCTAGTGAATTTTTATTTCAAGCTTGGTGTGACAATTTTTTGAATCTCTTAAAGTGAATGTAATTAATTTTTTAATATTCTCAAAAATTATGCCAATTAAACTTCGAATTTGATGTCATATTAACTAACATCACAAAAATATACAATGAGATCATCACCATTTTGAGAAGGAATTTTATAAAATAACTTAGGAACAAAGAAATTAATTTTATAAAGAAAATGTGTGATGTCTTTGGATGTGCACAAAATTTCACGTACTTCTTTAAAAAAACAAACAAAAGCCATTCCAGCCTTCGATCAGGGTCTTGTGAAAAGTTTAACGAAAAATAAATGAGTACGTTGCTCTGTTCACCCGATGATCAAATATGGGTACAAACAGTTTTTCGCTTCATGCACCATATTCTGGTAACTTTCATGGTATTTGTTTTTGAAGAGCTACATAGACTTGATTGTTGTGAGGGAGGGAGCTCGGGCATCAAATTAAGGAAAAAACGGAACAGGAAAATTCTTTTGGACAATACGACTTTGAGGAGGAGGAAGGTACCATGATCATATGCTCTGAATCTTTGGAAAATGGTGAATTGTTGGGTTTTGTTTGACGAGCGGTTGGGAGACCGTCCTTGATAAATGTGAATGGATTGTTTATTACGATTTTAGCTTCTTCAAGCACTGATTTACAAGCTTTCTCCACGTACGAGTTACTGTTGACTTTTAAAGCTTACTGAGAAATTCAAAGATTTTCGTTTCGAGAAATTTAGAGATTTCTGCATTTTAGAAATTGGAAAGTTTCTGACGCTGTTACTTTTGACGTATGGAAACTGTTCTTTGGCAGCCAGAGTCGTCAGGAAAAGAGTTTCCCAGCGCTCTGTCGTTCTGGCAGCTGAACATCATCTCAGCAGAGAAAAATTTTTCATTCGGAAACACTATATCGTCTGTGAGAGTACTCTTCACAAACTTGTTCAAAATACGCATCGCTAAAACAGTAGTTTTCCTTTTAAAGTTCTGGGAGCAGCTGGCGCTTTGCATTTTGAATTTTAGCTTCTTGTTTGCTAATGCTCGTTTTCATTTTTCGCTCACAAACACTTTTTTTCTTCAATAAACTGCTGTCAAAAACATAGAAACATTCTGTTTCTAACTTCCATTTTGGCAAGCATCTGAAACAAATGTGTTTTTATCAAGCTGAAAGCAATAACAGTTGATTTCCTTCGTTCGATAACTCTTTGTTTTGATTAGAATCTTCCTAATTAGGGATTTATCCTGTCAATTGGTTATGTTTACTTATAAAATTCCTTACTTCCTTACGGCTGGATTGTATAAAAATTATAAACATAGAAGAAGCTTTAAAGCGCGTGAAGTAACGAAATTATGATCCGAGCTCACTATTATCACGAGACCGGAGGCTAAAAGCATGCCCACATTGGGGTGGGCCACTCGAGCTCCGTCGTCATGAGATCTGTGTTCGTAATCAGGCCGTGGTGAGCTACTCGAGCGTTGTGATACGCGAGCTGCCTACTCCAATTATGCGGCCTCTCTCGCCGCCTCAAGTTGCGGCAACCCGAGCTTGATTGCGCCCTTGAATTCTCTTCAAACTTTGTCACGTGCCTCAGGTCTCAGCCTCTGCGATAGGCGGCACGAGGGATTCATCCTCGGGTTGTGCTTTGTGTTGCTTTTTGGTGTAATTCTGGTGCATTTAAGTGTAGGGATTCCTACTTGGGATATACGTTGTGTTTCTTTTTGGTGTAATTCTGGTGCATTTAAGTGTAAGTATTCCTACTTGGGATGTACGTTGTGTTGCTTTTTGGTGTTATTGTGGTGTATTTCAGTGTAAGGATTCCTACTTTGGATGTACGTTGTGTTGCTTTTTGGTGTTATTGTGGTGTATTTCAGTGTAAGGATTCCTACTTTGGATGTACGTTGTGTTGCTTTTTGGTGTAATTCTGGTGCATTTAAGTGTAAGTATTCCTACTTGGGATGTACGTTGTGTTGCTTTTTGGTGTTATTGTGGTGTATTTCAGTGTAAGTATTCCTACTTTGGATGTACGTTGTGTTGCTTTTTGGTGTTATTGTGGTGTATTTCAGTGTAAGGATTCCTTCTTTGGATGTACGTTGTGTTGCTTTTTGGTGTAACAACGATAATACAACGGAGGTTAGTAATGCTCGTTGACTACGAAATTCGTGTTTTGAGCGACAAATTCACTGTGTTTCAGTGGTGATCAGGAATATGAGAGTCAAGATGTTAGAAGGGAGTGTTCTCTCAAAATGAACTTTGGAATGAGAAACAACTTAGAGCGAATCACCAAAAAGGATGGACATGTATCGTATGTATCAACTGTCATCTACGATATGCAATATGTACGTACTTCACTGACAAAAATTTAACATTTTCGCAATCAGAATCTGTTTCTCAAATAGAAGACCAATATAACCTTAAAAAATTTCTGACAGGCAATTTCCAAGTGCGTCATCACGACCGCATCTTGACTTGTCTACATGAGTTATTAGAAAATCTATACTGGCACTCTTTCACTGCAATATCATGCAGAGAGGATGAAGTTATCATCTACATACAAAAGTCGCAGTTGATCTACAATGTGCAAGTTTCTTAACTCAGTGAACACAGAAAGTGTCACAATCGACCAAGTGATATGAACTTGCGTCAATTTAAAATCTTATTGAAAAAAATTTACATAGTCAATACAGGCAATATTCAAGTCACCCGTGGCTACATCGTGGTGTTCAGGAATAAGCTTCGTAAGTCGGTAAATTATTTCGTAAACGCACTGAGACATTGGATGTTAATGTGAACGTCAGTCATCTATTTCATTTTATCCTTCTCTGGAGGAAATTGCAATCTCAGATGGTGGAAAATAATAAGTTATGATATTTTCCCCGAACAGATAATTCGAGTACTTCATTGTGAGCTCGTCCTGTTAAGAGGAAAATTTTTCTCTGTCTGCAAAAAATGAAATGAGTTTTGATATCACGACCACGAGCTAACTCTCTCTTGGCGTGTGACAGTTGCATGCTACAACCTCACATTTCGCTGCGTCGAAATCAGTACAAAATGTCCAACATTTGGTCATTGGGAGAGTAAATTATTCATGTGCATTAATCTCTGCAGCAAGTCTGATGTTCACTCATCGTGTTGTGATTGAAAAATGGCATATTTTCGTTATCTTTGAGATAAGACGTGCCATTTTTTGGGTGAAATTTCACTGAATGCATAATAGGGGTTGTAATAACTTTGTATACTTATTGTCGCCTCAGAATCCCACAAAACTGGTCGTCCAGCTCACAAGGTTTGAAGCAGAAACATTTAATAGTTTATTAGTATAAAAAAATGATGAAGTTATCCCTGACCTTAATATTGTAATTGTTCACGATTTTATAGCTAATACATAGTTATTCTTTTATGAACATTTGAACGTCTGCTGTAACAAACACAATGAACATACTTTACCTAGATCATAGAGTCATAATAAACTGCTTAGGCAATATTGACGAATGCATTGATCGATTTTGCGTCGGAGTGATGCGCAATTAGTTGAGATAGGGCCCGGCCTCGCCTGTAAGGGACATAAATTCAAATAAATTGCAGACCACATGATCGAGTTATTTTCGTTTCAATCGATCATCATTGAAGCTAAATTCATTGGAACAGGACTAACTCAATTCAGTCGGCGTGATGACTTCTAAAATGCACAGGAATTGCATGTTAAATTACGCGCGCCTGCTGAGCATGACCGCTGCATATCATCGATAGCGACGGCAATGTTGCCCATCACGATACGACAGAGCAGCTTTATTTAATTTTTCCAGGAGATGCGTGTGAAAATAATTAATACTGCAATGAACACAAAATTCGAATTTGTGCATCGATGAACCTAGTGTTGATAATTACGAATGTAAATGATCATCATGAAAGGAACAATTGAAAATGTTTCCTAACACAAGCTTAATTAAATGGAGGTGTTTCTAAAATGACAGCTATTACGAGTCTCGATTCTACTCAGTTACACTAGGAAATACTGTATGAAAAACCACTCTAATGAAACGTTAGTAAACCCACCTCCACAAAATGGCGACAGTTGTGTTTTCGTTGAAATTCCTTCCTGCGCTACAGTCAGCTGATCTGCTTATCTGCAGAGACGATGCCATGTCGTTTGAGATATTAGACGAGTATCTCTGCAACCGTACTGACGTACAAAGACATGATCATGGCTATTGTTTATGTTAAAGTAATAATAATGAGTCCAGTGTAATAGGCTGCTCTCTTACCTCAATTCAAAGTTCAATTTTGCTGCAGTGCTAGGAAATCAGATCAGGTCTGCTAATACATGACTCAAAGAATCAAATTATTTCATTCATGCAAACGGGCAATAAATTCATATTTTTATTTTGTGATTTAAGAAGATGGAAGACAATTTAAATGAGAGAATACCTTTGCAGTGCGTCTTTTGGTTGGTGAGAAATAGAGTTATCATTTTTTGAAATGAATAAAAATTTGCCATGGGATTTAACACTAGTGTTTTCTTGAGCGTATGAAAACACATAGCAATTATCACATCCTAAGCTCACGTAAGTCCTACTGATGAAATCAAGACACTGCTGGGAAAGTATTTGTTTTGAAGTTAGGCTCCCAACAACACATGACTATCTACTTGCAGCCAAAGCCCAACTAAGCACGTTCTATTCTGCAGCGATGACAATCTCTCTGCCATGGACGGACGGTGTCCTGTAACTCTTTTTCGTTGTTTGCAATCGTAGTAATAAGATTAATCATATAATTATACTCCATTTCACAGAGCACGCATCAAATTGAAATAATGAGCCAATTTCTGCTGAACTTTGGACTTTGAAATGAATTCTTTGTGCCAAAGCCCCAGTGGGAGCGCGGCAATGAAATTTGAGGTAGAATTGGGAATCGATTCAAATTGCGCTCACCGGAACAGAAAGCGTTTCCGAGCGCTCTTGTTGAGAGCGCCTGATGGGTGCCGGGTTTGTTCACATTCGAGTGCCAGTTCTCATGTTAGATGGGACATTATGCACATGTATTCGTCCAATTAACTCGGACGTTAGATTCGAAATTCATGAATTCAAATCATTTGGCTCATCTAATTTTGACGAGGATTTAAACGAGTATGGATGGCTTTGTTATTTCAGTCGATCACATCAGTTTTACGAGGTTAAAAAAACACGTGACAGAGTGTATGCCTTTATTGTTAACACGCACATTCATACACAACAATTGTCATTATTATAGACAATGTGAGCGACCTGACAGTTGTTGAAAATTAAAATTTTTAAAGTCATTTTTATTGAGTATAAATCCAACTGTGAAGCTAAAAATATTTGCATTTAGGTGTTTAAAAACAGTGTATAAAATCCATTTATTTGAACTATTATTCACTTACACTGTACAAAGTATATTCACTTATACTGTAAGTAAATACAGCAGGATGCGGTGCTGAGGGTGGTTCTGAGAGCTCTGTACGTTCAGAAGAATCTTGTCTCCTTCTGGTGCGTCAATAAATCTACATTTAGAGTAAATTTCGTAAAATGAATGGAAAAATTTTGTGATCTGCTTACCTTAACGGACATAGTAAATAGTTTGATGTTGAAAACTTACAATTAGAATGATAACACAGACTCGATCAAGGAATTTTTTTGCAAGACTGACGAACGGAACTCTATTGCAGTGCTGCTGAACGATGGCTGTATATCCTGCGTGTTGGCAAAATGAAAGCCACCAACCGTCTCGTCTGCGACGCTAAATTTGGAAGCCCTCAGCTTTCGTTAAAAAAACTAGGGTTTGCTCTTTATACCTTCGGCGTCTAACGAGAAAGTCTCGGTTGATTTATTATACTCAATTCTACAGCTGGCTTTTGATGATTTATTTATGAATTCAAAGTGTTATGATGAAATTAAAAGTATAAGGCTGTTATTGTTGGAGCCTACATTTGCTAGTCTTATCCACGTTACCTACATTAGTTAGTCTCATATTTATCAAAGCTAATAATATTAATCAGCGTCAGGGCTAGGTTTTAGGCATATTTCGCATTACTTCGGCAAGTCACATTTCGCATAATATATTAATTTAAAACATTAATTTGATAGAAGTCACCATATCCTGATATACTTTCGAGTGATGACGAAAGGAATTACATGAAAAAAGTAATGACATTTTTACTGCTTCCATGATTTTCATTGGGAATTATGTTCTTAAGCATGAACTTGAAAACACTCAAATGAATGCTGGTGTTATGACAGTAGTAATTTCAGGTGCGTTTTTTGTAAGACCACACAACATTACATTTGTCTTGGAACATCATGTGAGAAATGGAGACAGTGTAGCGAGAAGCAATCCCCAGTTTACAGAGTAAGCTCGACGCAGGTCAGTGCGGGTGGCAGTTCAGCCCACTCGTTGCTATGGCTTAGCCTCAATATTCTGCCATATTCATGCCTGGTCCTTGTAACGAAAGCAACTTGATAAAGATTTTGCGATATTCATACCTGATTCTTGAATTGAAGTGGTTTTGATTAATTCATCATTATTTTCACACGTCAGAACTCCTTTCAAAAATAAAAGTGCCCTGAAAGAAGAGACAGTGCATCGCTGTTTACTATAACCAACATGCCAATATGATTTCTACGTTCATGACTGACAATGAGAAGTTAGTTTCAGAGTTATAATTGAATTATGATGAGATTGTCTGTACGGCGATTATTCTGATTCCTTCCAACATTCAATGATTACTTTCGGTGGGAAGTTTGAGTAACCTCTGCTCCAATCAGTACACTTGCATGGTCATTCAGGTAAATTTATGCACAACTGCCCAGAGTTTCTGCATTACTTTCAGACCGCCGTGTGGTCAGAACACTCTCTCTGATTGCTTAATATGATGGCAAAGTTGCGGTAACATAGCCAAAGTTGCCTCATCTCGACAGGACTTGGAATCGTTCATTACTCCCCTCCACTGACAGGTATTGGCTAATGTTGGCAGGTGTATTTGTTCTTGCATCATCTTTTGAGCATTGTTACCTTATGAAATTTTCTTTTTCTTTACGACTTTTTCGCCTATTGTCTTCAACTTGCGGTATCTGTAGCGTAAAATTTGTCGAATTCCTAAGTGATTAAATTCAAAATGCACACCATTGTGAAAGAAATTTCATTTAAATTCTTGTGGGGAATACTATCAAACATTCAAAGATGAATAATTATAATTTCCAGTGGTAACAGTACTATGCAAATGTGAAGAGCATATTTTAGTGTGCCAAAAGTTTCGAAATTTGTGACCAATGATCTGGGGAAAATGGAAAATTTAGCTTGGATTCTCTTAGTCAATAATTCTGACCACATTTTGAGGCATGCAAATTGATTATTTTATTCAAATCAGATTAGACCGGTTATTGGAATATTGTAATTCAAGTGTACTTTGTCATTCAAACTTCCAAATCACACCTCGTTCCATCCGTGTTGTTCGGTTGGAAATCAAATGAGGTTTTCGTTACATTTATCATTCGAGAAAGAATTTATACGTGAAGTATTTTTCTCAGCACTTAGAATTTACACAGCGTTAATTAATCTTGCATTTTTATCAATTGACCAGATCATCCTAAGGATACCGGCTCATCGATGACACTCTCACTTCCTGACTCCGAAGTACCTCACGGTAGGAGGAGCAAGGTAGGGTCACACCAGTCTTTATTTTGTCGACCGTGTGGCAACGCTAACGTCATGACAACGAATCGCTAGCAGCGCTCATATTGCATCTGGCAACACTGCTAGCCACAAATCTGGCACCATTATTGGCTCAACGACATGTCGCAATGGTGACGTCATAAAGTTTGTTTGAAATAAAGCCGTTCTATTGGCAAGCCGAACAAGAGGAGGTGTATTTTCCCCCATAAAAAACCTCTACCTTGTTTCCTTTACCGCGAGTACGTCGAAGTTGACTGGTTATCGAGAACGATTCATAACAAAATCTTATACCAATTCGTGCAATTTACATTCGTTATGCGGACGCTCAATGCTCAGGAAGGTCACACATTACCTGTAGGTATCACTAATAATTCTTCCGCATCCATATTTTTCGTTATTATTAGGCTAGTCAACCATTGAAAGTTTACAGTTTTTGCCGTCTGAAGACAGCAACATCCTGTGGAACTTTGCGCTCATCTCAGATTCACGCATCTCATTTCAAGCCTGCACACCGCCCAACTAAGTAAAACTCTCCAACAGTTTGACTGCGCGCCTCGTGATGGAAGACAACAGTGCAATTGCCCCAGCAAGGCATGAAGTCATCTTTGAACTTATTAATGGTCTACAGTTTCAGTCTTGCTGGAGCACTCCTCTCATCGCTTCCCAGCTAACACGCAATTAGAGCGCAATATCTGCTGCGCTTCGGAAGAATCTTGTCGCTGCTTCCCTCGGATGTCTTTAAGAAGCTGTCAAATCCTTTTATGGCCTCGGGGAGTCTTGCTCGTTTCAGACAAGGGAATGGAAGTCCCTGGATCATGAGGCAAATCTCATCGGCTAACATTTGGTTGGCTTCGACTTACGAATTTGGGGCGAGGTTCTCACCACGTCTGTGCATAGCTTCCTCGAAAACTCCGACGTGAGAGACGAGTGATCTTTGAGAAAGCCTCCAAAAGATTGGTATTCATGAATACTAGTAAGTGAACTTTAAAGTGAAACATAGTTTATTTATAAGAAATAAAACAGCTATGGCAAAAATACTAGTATAGATTTTGTAGACTAAAATGGAGGTATATGTTATAAAAAATAAATTAACCAAGAGAACGTGCGAGTCATTTTATTACGGCTGTCTATTCAACGCTGTGTTAGGCGAACAACTTCGTCCTGCACGATGTTGTTTTTATTATTTTAACTTCATGTTAAAATTACTCGTTTGTGATATAAGTTGAAATCCATGCTGTTCATGGAATAACATGTTTAAAAAGAACTACTACCATTACTACTAAATACTATAAAATACTAAAACTACTATTACTCAAAATGATATCAGTTTTGAGCGTGTTTCATTGAAGGATTGCCAGGGATGAACTGTGTTCCATGATTTTAGTTAGAAACAGCTCAGGATAATAAAGTGAAAAGGCCCGCCCTCTATCCTTCATTAATGAGCTGCCAGTCACGTCAGAGTTGTTGAGCCTGGGCTGTCTCCTCCGAATAGATTTGGGCTCACTAGATTTGTCTCATGAGAACACAACAATAATCTGGAAGGAAATTCTCGTGTTGAGGGGATCACGGATTTTAGGGCGCTGTGAACTAAGGGAATATTCGTATTAAGATCATCAACCCGAGATCGCTCTTTCCAGGTCGCTATCAAAATGTATAGGTCGCAAACACTCTATTTTTTGCAGCAAAAATTTAAAATATTTTGGAATGTTCCCCACCAAACGCGGAAGTTGCATCGCTGCGCTCGCCTTAATACGCTAAATTGAGCAGATGGAGGCGGTTTTTAACTTGGGTGAGTAGATATTAACACTTAGCCGCTAATGCGATGGTTTTAGCATTCATGAAGAAGTTGTTGCAGGGAACGGACATTCAGAACATTACAGGCTAAAGTGCAATGTTTTGTCTAACTTCACATACGAATTCTACTCTTCCATCGAGAGTAAAGCTCCTGCACTATGTGGTTGAAGTTGATTATTT
>JACJUY010000008.1:0-124862 GCA_014220935.1 Platorchestia sp. MABIK | reverse complement strand
CAAAATACAAAAGTAATTGCAATGCAATTTATGCCTTTTTTGGAGAATGCAATGTTCAGTTTGTCAAAAAAATAAATTCAAATTCAGTGCTTCAAATTTACTAACTGATATATGCTCAATAAGTCACACGATCAATATTGAAATAATGACCTCGAAACTTTTATTCAGTGTAACAGCAGGTGGCCAAACGAAGTGCACTGCACACGAAGGTAAATAATGTTGTTTGTCCTGACATTTGCTCCACTGCTGAGTATAGACACCCTGAGCATTACAACCAGCTGGCCTAATCCAACGTAAATATTACGACAGTTTGATTCACTTATCTCCACATGTGTAGCGGTGCTCGTCACTCGAAGTTCCAAACACACATTCTTGATGTACGAGACTGTGTAATCATCGACCTATTGATTCGCTTCCAAAAGTTTCATGAGCATAAAATGAACGTTGCTTCCAGCTGATAAACTCATTAGCCATCCACGAGACCTCTATTGAAATATCCGTTTGTGTTCCGTTATGCGTCGTACTCAGTAACATATATGCGAGTTTTTCTTCAACCCTCAGAACATTAGAGAAATCTCATTAAAATTTCATTTAAACCCTAAAAAATATAGAAACTCAACCATCTGTCTTCCTTGCAGCATGAATGTCTTTCTCAGATTATTATAAAGAATTTTAATTGTGCCGGTTTTTATAATTAAGGCTTTTGTTTCAAAATCAGTTCCGAATGTAGTATTTATGGAAAGGAATAATCTCCACACTGAACACAAAATATCCAACATTCCAGAGTAGCGTTGCTTCTATTACCTGGCTCACGAAAATCGAAGTTTAATTATTTATTTCTGTATTTGATGTTGGCATTATACTTAATAAAGTATATATCAGGGTGTGCCCCTAGGAAAGAGTAAATTCTGAGTATAATTTGAGTTTTCAGGGGTAATTCAAAAATAGCAATCTCCATGAATTACAAATTTTCTTGCAACTCCTGTAAATTGAAATTGTTAGGACCAAATTTGCACATCAGTTTGGCCTCCGTTCTGTTCCAGTTTGTGATCACAACTTCACTTTCAATTTTCGCAGCTTATTGGATCAAGGTCCTTTTTGCACCGAAGTTAATACATTAATGCAGCTTGAATTGTTCTCCGGTCAATATTTTACCAAATAAAAAATCAGTTCTGTAAGTAAGGCTTGACATTATAACATCGCTCGACTCGTCCTCTCCTTTAATTAGTCAGCTGCCGCTTTAATTTTCTATTCGACATGGCGCGATTCCAATATCAACTGAACTCCAAAGGCAGCAGCGGAGCTTAGTGTTTATTTTGCATTCGCGGTGCCGCCATTTGAGCACTAATCGAGATGCAAAATGCCACTAATTGCATCTAATTAACTCGCTTCGAGCTGACACATAAATACATTTTAGGATTAAATAAACATAAATAGTGCATGGCTGTAGAGCTGTACTAAAACCTGGAATTTGTGTGGTGCAGTTGCTCAAAAAATTTTTACTATGTTTTTTAAGTATAATCAGTCTGTGTTTCAGGCAGGCAATGACAAAAATCATGGAACTGAATATATTTTGAGCACAGGATCGCAAAAACATAGTCCAAAGAATTTAAACTTCTACTTGAAACCAGATTTCTACTGAATGTTTGCGGCTAGTTTAATTATACAATCAGGCGCGTAGTTCCAATGCACTTCATGATCTCGTGTGATAGACGCCAACTGTGCGTAACTTCTGTGAAAAGACTGTTCCCAAATCATTGAATGGTAAATTATTTCCATTACTAAAATAAAATATTTTCCCCATTTGTTGACACGAAAAACTTTCGAAAAAAATCTTCTTCAACACACCAAAAAACTTTGCAGTAATATTACCGATAGAAGTGTCACAACGCACAGAAATCTACACGAACGAAAAAAATTTGAATTTTTTTTCACGTGGACAAATAAATCAAAGATGGACCTAGTCAAATTTTATTTATATTCTACTGCAAATTTCAAAGCGCAATAGTCAGTTGGAATACTTTACATTTATAAATATAAAATATTGAACAAATGAAGAAAAACAACGCCTCTTATTTTCTAAAGCCTACGAAAAGCATTTCAACTACCAGAATAATAAAAAAATTTCCAATATAATGAACAACGAAGAATTAAAACTGCAATACAAACGGATTATATCATGAATGAAACATTTCTGAAAAGTGCATCACTGTGTAGATCAGCATCCATGTCATCATCGTGCGTAACTGAGGCACGGTGGAATGTTCCGGTACTACCTAACCTTGTCGCCGGAACATGCATGTTTTTCGCCGCCCAAGCGATTTAATTACTTGGGCGGCGTAAAACATGTATGCAGGCGGCGAAATAGTTAGACTAGTTAAGTACCATTGATTGTCTCTAATTTCATTTCGCAAGCCAAAGAGCCCAGGAAGATGAAGTCTTCAACGAAGATGAGATCACCACCGAAAATTTCCTACGGCATCGACCTGCAACAGCTGCAGCTACCGCCAGGTGCTTCTGTTGACAAGCTAGGCCGGCTGTGGGGCGTCCGGCGTGACCTCATTCTGCAGAGGGGAAATTGACGCGCACTGAGTGAGACATCGATTTTTGAAGGGAAAGTCAGCATTTTCGCTGCAAGATCATTTTTAAGGAAAACGTGTGGACAAGAGAACAGCGGTCGTGAGTGGGAGATGATTTTTTAAATGCGTGAGAATTTAATCAAATCATCAGCTCATAAACGAAGAAAATAGAGGGAAAACAAATGCTAAACAAATAGATGTACAGATGCAGCAAGAACTGATGCGTTTAAGCATTTAAATGAAATATTTGCTGGATTTCAGAATGCCCTAATAAATTGCAAGAGTGGTGTAAAATGAGTTACCATCCAGATATTGATGAAGAATGAATTACTTTCTTGAGTAATTTAATTCATCAGTTTGTTCACCATTCATCAATTTCCCTCTAAAATAATTTCTTTTACCAATTCTTAAGAGATCATTGGTTAATAAGCACATTATTTAGGTAAAAGAAATATGTTAAGCTGTTTTATAAAACTCGTCGGTCCCAATTACGAGAAAACACGATAATTTATCCAATACATCCTCACAAACGATTTAATTGAAAGACAATAAATCAAATTGGAACGCAAAGCGATTATAAATCACAAGACTTCAATTTAGGCCGGGTGGCCAATACTGTTTGGTACACGTTAATAAAAATGCACAGCGGAGGACATGTACACACTAAGAGCTGGAAACTATTTAGATGATGTTCAGATCTTTTCCACAGAGGAAGTAAAATCAGATGCTTCCATTCAAAGTAGTAGCAGTCGAGGTAATAACTAGGTGGGCTTGAGGTATATAGCAGAGGTAGATGAAAGAGAGCTCACTGACCATTGAAGGAAAATACCATTACGGCTCCATGCATGAAGGAAGCCAAGAACGAACGATTTTGTTCGCCTGCTGAAGGGTTGCGTGACCTGACTTAATTTAGCCCCTGACCCTTCCCGATGTGAGGGCCCGCAAGCGAGGCGGTGATATTACCAATATCATCATCGCTACGTGGCTGAGTTACATTCACTTCTATTCTGGAATATCGTAGCCACACACAATGCAAGATCCTCGGCCTGTACGGATGCCAGGCGAGTTTGAAAAATGAGTTACAGCTTCGTGAAGAGATAAAGTTTTAACTGGTGCATCTCAAGAATATCAAGACGTAATTGGCACACTGAGTATGTCTCTCGCAATGTCTTGCACAGATCATTGTTTGATGTGTAAATCAAGCGCCATCGAATAACTTCGGTGGCAAAATGATTACCCAGTGAGAGCTGCGGGTGCTATCGCTGCCAAACGTGAAATTATAAACACTTACAACGGTGAAACTATGAACTCTCACACACGTGAAACTATCAACGGTCACACACGTCAAGCTATTAACGCCCACTCACGTGAAACCATTAACTGTCACACATGTTAAACTGTCAACACTCGGGTTTTTTGAAATCATTACGCTCACAATTTTGTGGTACATCGAGTTAACTGTATTTGATGACCAGTTATTTCTGCAGCAATGTACCCTAATATCTTAGCCCCAAATCTGTCTTTGTCATGCTAGAAATAAAGTATGTTTCCCAATATTTGAATAAAACTTTGAGGGAGCCGAGAGTATCGTAGTAGAAGTAAGCAAATTGTGCTTAAGTCATGACATAGCTGGGTACCTCTGGACATCTTCGTAATTTTGTGGCTGCCTCAGCTGCGATTATTATTTTCTGTATTTTTTTACGTTGTTTTCCCTGAATGTGAGAGCATCATATCTTCCCTAGATTTAATTTACCAACTATGTAATTTAATTAAATTTGATTTTAGGCTTTGTATAATTACTCCGAAAACAGTTTAGAAACTGCAATTAGGAATGTTCCTTCTCTACATACGGCAGCAACTACGTCTACTTCTAAACAATTTTTGCTAATAAAAGTGAATTAAATGCCTTCCGCTCAGAGATCATTCTACCTATTTCAACTTATAACTGATTCCTTACAAACTTGGCCTATCCACTGGGCAAGGTTACCAACATTTTCTCTTTGCTTTGGCTATGAGTGCGTCCTGAACTGATCTTTTGTTCATGGTCATTGAGGTAGATCAGGAAGTGCAATTTTAACAATGACGGAAATGTAAAGAAATCAATAACGCAGTGCGACACGTAATGTTTAGAACTAATTGTTTTTTCTTACCTCACAACTTAATCTGAGGAGCTTCTACCAATTAAAATATATGTTCATATGTGCAAGTGTGCAATGAGTTCATGCTTCTTTCTGAGTACATCCAGAGAGGGTGTTGTATTTTTCTCAGTTCTTTCTGAGTTTCCGAGTACGAAAATCTTTTTTAGTCGCGTGGACGCTTGAAGATCTCGGGAGATTTTAATCAAGCGTCTCCAGTACTGGCTTCAGCTCATGTGGTTGGCAGTGAGCTTCATTACCACGTGTCCTGCGATGGGACCCACCGGTGGTCACTTAGAGGATTCTCATCATGCAGCTCGCAGACTAGCAGTCGTAAATTCAATTTTCATACATGCTCAGTGGCAAATAAATGAGGGAAAGACCTATTCAAAGCTCGTTATTTTCTTAACAGATCTCCAAAATTGGCGCTAATCTTAGTTGAATATTGAATTTCAGTTCATCCCGCCGCAGTTAACGTATCCAGTTGAGCTCAGAGGTGGGCTGTGCGCTCGTTGAAAGAATTACCATCAGCAGTCGTAGCGGCTTCCGATCTCATAATTTTGTAATTTTTTACGAGAAGTTGTCGAGAGACTCTAAAATCTTACCAAAATAAAAGCTGAAAAATATTTCGCTCTCGATCTTTTGATCCCTAACAATAAAAACGTACTTTGTAATCTCACGTTCAGTTTAATTCATGCGTATTGAGGTTCATTTACACTTATTTAAGCCCTTACATTAACTCTTTCTCAAGCGTATTATATTTTAACTCACAATATCATCAAAAATTTTTGAGTGGCAATATTTCTCCCGAATGCATGAACACAAATCTGCCATCTATCCATGCATTGTACTGTGCGAAATTAGTTGCAGTAACTGTCAGTGATTGTAGCAAAGTGGTTCGGTTACAGATCGCAGAGTACGTTTGGTGTCAAGCTTGGACGTTGCAGAGGACAGGCCGATTGAATGTGCGATAAATTTCATGTAATTTTGTAAGACTATGAATCTGAGCATTTATTCAGCACGTCTAGAAATATTATGAAAGCTTCAACAGACGCGTCTGACTCAAATCAAACTTATTCAAACATTGACCGTTTGAAGTTTTGCTTGTACTACATTATTAATTCAGCTGCATTAAATGAGAGCTCGCTTTCTCATTTTATGTTCCTAATTCACTAGTTTATTTCAAGAAAAGTTCCAGTTCCGTGAATTTAATATAGGAAAGAAAAAGCTCATTCACATGAGCTCCTACCAAATGCTGTAATTATTTTTTAATTTTACATACCGCTGAGGGGAGCGATATTTTAGCGTTTCGTCCGCGCTTGGACGATGTTTGAACCACCAAATGAATACATTCATTCAGTGCTTTAGATTTGTTGCTTAGATTTGATAATCACCAAATCTAAAACGCAGAAAGCTCCTTTTTTTCACAGGGCAGTGGTTTCATTGCTCCCCAGAGAGGGACAGTACTTTGCTTACTTTACCCTATAATTTGCTTAGAAATGCTTATTCTGATGATCTTGTAAACATTTGTCTCGCACGCTTGCGTGGAGGAAGTTTTCAATTGCGTCGGATTTAACCCACAGCCAGAACTGGGACCGTTACTTTTCCCCACGAATTGAGTGCTAATCCAAAATCAGTCACATGCTAGTGTCAGACAGGCTCACGATACCCTCTACTTACCCGTGGATTACATGCGGAATCTGTGCTAGGCTGAAACTTAATTATGGATCATTCTCACGGTCTTAGCTGCGACTGGACACGTGCTGCTGATGGGGTTTCAGAGCACAGAAAGAGGGAACGAGTATCCGCTTTTATTGTCTGAAAATGTTAAAAAATCAAATTTTCTTGCTTACAGATGTAAACCAAAGTTTGAAAATCAGTTGGCTTCTTACTCACATGTATCAAAGTCATTGAAGAACGACCGAGTAATACTGAGAATCAATCGTAGGTACTCTAACAAGACGGTTGGATCTATTTGACCGTACAAAGTACAATAAAGACTCAGGTTCCTTCTGTCATCGAATGAGTTTATATCTACTCTAAGCAAGTTTTCCTCCCCTGTCAATCGAATGAATTTCCCTCATTTGAGGCCCCTAGAATCACACGATGCCAAGCGCCAAATAAATCTCGCGAAAATGAATTACGCATACCGCTGTCGTCCCCAAATTTTCCTTTGTCTGGATGAGTCGCAAGTACAGGAAGATGGCTCCGAAATGGCCGAGTACCTCTTTAGGTTACTGAGACACGATGGTTTCTAAGTTGTCAAACGTTGATTCAGTTTTCTTAGGATTTTGAAAAGCGGTGCTTGGTATCTTATGATTCTAAGCGCCCCATTTGTAATCTGGAGTAGACTTGCTTGCGAGGAAGGGCGTTTGAGAGCATGTGTGACTGACAGACATCTCAAATTCAAAAGCGGATACCCGACGAATTGGGTGGATCATTTTAAAACTTGGCTACCACAATGACTGACATCAACAAAAATTTATTCAGAGAATTTGAGAATATGTAGTACGTGGTTAGTGAACTCGTAAGTTTTATCTCTATACTGTGGTTTAATTCAGACTTCCATTTCTGCTCGCAAATACCCTTTGATTAACCATTTTTGAATGAATAGAATAACATGTTAAGTGAAACTGCCGCAGTTTTGAGCAAACACCTGTTGCTAAAATGAATCTGAATGCAATTAAAGTTTATTTGGTTCAGTAATTACCTATTTGAAATAGAATCCTCTTCAGACGTGTCTATGGGTACCATTTGAAGCGTTCCTGCACTTCGGTAGAACTTGATTTCCTCTTAGGAGGAAATCAAGTTTATTAAATATTTTGGATTAATTGCATTTCACCAAAGGACTCAGACGTTGTTATAACGCTTTTCACCAGGACCAAAATGTTCGAAAATCTGGCGAACGATTTTTCCTCCGAATGAAATAAACTTTTCGTTAACACCAATTGAAGGGCTTTCTTACATGAAAATACAATCATGTAAAATTTAAATCAAAACGTCTTTAAAACTATTTTTGCTCTTGTATATTTCTTATCAGCCTTAGGAAGAGCAAGCTAAAAATGTTCGTGGCCTAAATTCACCGAGTGTGAATATTGATGAGTGAACTCAGGGCTAGTCAAGTAAGTCATTGACGGTACAAACTTTCAGCAATCTGCTGATCTTACAGCATGGTACATTGATTTTGTGATAACTAAGTCTAACAGTATAATTTTGTGTCAACTTTAACAGAGATCGTGAATTTGCTTTCGTCAATATTTTCGAACTTGATTTTGCGTTGGAATGAAAAACAAAATAAAATTAATCGTCCGACAAATCCTGCTTGAATTGACGCATTTATCTGACAAAATAACGTTTACAATGTTGCAGTTCCTATGGTACATCTGGAGTATGTACAATTACATGCAACTCGGAATGAAATTGAATTACAATGCGCACACTACTCACAAGTAATTCTATGTCATTAGTAATTTTTCTGTGACAAAAATCCCGTGGAGGGTTGACCCGGCGCTGCAACTCCTATGGACTCCATAACAATTTCTTTGCACTATTACTGCATTGCATGCTGGGGCAACCGCAATTATTTCACATGTTGTGATCGAATGTAAGATCAGTCTTCTCCTCACGCAAATAACGGAGCGCGCGCTCCTGAAACGAATACCTTGCACACGGCCTCATTTATTTTCCCGCTGCATTCGTACGAAAGTTATTTGTCTTTGTGTTGTTGATGCATTACGTTCGGCTGCACATCTTTTATTAGGACGGACCAGAACAAACGAGTGATGAGTAATGGGAAGGCAGAAGACATGAGTGGATGACTTGCAGTTCTTCAACGCGGAAGCAGTAGTTACTTAGGTGATCTAATCTAGTAAACTCTTAGCTTTAATAGCAGCAAAACGACCTCAACAAGGGGAAATGAGAGCTATTGTGTTTCATGCTGAGGTCAAGTAACCTTTAGCAAGATCAATGGCGTTGTCGTTAAAGCCGCGGAGTTACGCCGAAATTACCACATTGCAGCGCATTCAGAGTTTCTACTTCCTGAGCTTCGATTCAACGCAAATTTGTAGTGTGTATCTTATTTGTAACTTGAAATTCTGTACTGATGAGTCACGTGAGCGAAAACCTAAACGAAGAGGGAAGAAATTTATCAATTCCTTGCATTAATTCCTGGAAGCATCTATGAAAGCAATCACGAGGTCATCCCATCTTTTTGGGAAAAAATACAAAAATATTTGAGCTGAAATGCAATGTATGATTTATTATGTTTTCTTTTCTTAATGTATTTATTTTCATTTATGATTTTCACTCTTTGACTTACGCAGATGTTGAACCATTAAATGTTCTAGAGTGGGTGAAAATTGTGCCTGGGTTGAGAATGTAAAGCGTGCGCAGGAATTGATGAAGTAGTGACTGCTGTCCCGCTCAACGTCACTGACGCCTTATGTTCAGTTGAGGCAGTAAAGTGTGTCGTGCAGGCCGAATACAAACTGCAAAATTGAACTACAACGAGAGGATTCTTTTATGAAATAATCAATTATGTAATTTGTTGAGCAGAGAAATTTTATTAGCATATCACATATTCCCATACCACAATGTGACTCAAGATTAAAGAGAAAAAATTAAACGAAATAATTAAAATTTAAACTTTCCAATTCATTCCTAGTTCTCTCACGATACAGCTATCACTATAGTCGTATTTAAGGTTTAAATCAGAGATTGTTTTCCTCAACATGTACCATGACGCCAAATTAATTTTTCCTCTACAAAAATCGACTACAAAATGAATACAAAAATTGTTGTGCCAACCTGACTTGTCATTATATTCTATTTTCCTCCCATGAGATGCGTGTGGCACTTACTTAATTTTAATTGTTTACGTTCCTAGAAGTATAGTATGTCGCTCTCTGATATTTTTTAGCCCAATAGCATTTCCTTAAACAATGTATTTTTCTTCAGAAAATTAGTTTCGAGTAAAGTCGCCTGATATCCTCATCCATTTCAACGCTAAACAGAAAAAGACTTTAGATGCATTTCTCGCGTGCATTTTTACTCATTAAACCGTGTGTTTACTCACAAATAATAATCCTGTTCTGTATAAGAACAACCAGAGCGGAATCATATTCTTGCTTCCAATATCCGCTCATTCCCACATTTACTCGCTCGGAAGTTTGCTCCAGGAAGCGTGTCCCGCAAATATCATGAGCTTTTTAAATTGATTGCATTCAGTAATATCAAAGTGTGTCGAAATTGCCAATGACGGGAACTGTATCTCAAAAGGCGACCAACTATGAAGGTTAAAAGTTTGCGGAAACATTCACAGGAGAATGGGAATTATTAAGAAATTGCCACTAAATAATGCTCAAGTTTATGTGATATTTTTCTGTTGTTCTCGAGTGTAAAATTATGTTTTCCATCACACGCCAGTTACTTTAAAATTCTTCACAAAAATTATCTAATCGGGGTGTCTTGCAATCTGTGCCTGCGTCGATCCAATATCCTCATGAATGATTAAAAACTAACTGGGGTACGATGAAAAAATTTTCATCTTATTAGCGATCTGCATAACTCATTTTTTATACAGCACACCGTGCGTTCTCAAATTCATGTCATTTCATTTAGATACCTTGTAACTCGTAAATGTAATCCACGTGTTGTAAATTGACCCAAGTTGAAGAATCTAGTTTTATACTTGCTTGACTGGCCGCTAAATGACTAAAATACCCACCTACGCAGCAGCTGTAAATAACTGATAACTATTTCAGCTCTCTTTTTCATTTTTTTGGTCATGCTTTATAATTTGCATTGACCGATGAGCCAAAGCCAGAGTTGGGAATGCATTACCATATTCGTGAAGCATCGTGTTACATTAGCTAAAAAATTTGCTCATGACAATTTTTTTTAATCCGTTTTTAACAAAACGATTCATGTATTTTCGTCCATTGAAATCATGAAAATAATAGATAGTTTTGAACGTTTTCCAGCATTTTGGAAAATGATAAAGGGTTGAATGAAGTGATTGTGTGTCATATTTATTCTCTTTTTATTTCAGATATTAGCGTCGTAGATGCATTCCACACGTTCAGTTAACAAAGGCAGTCGTTCAGAATTCAACTGTCAAGTGTACGTCAATTTTAAACAAGCCTATGGTCCTTTTTAGACTGTTAAGTGGATTTGCAGTTGAGCTATCTGAAAGAGTTAGCGGTATACATTCATAATTTAATTGGAGAGCGTACTTGAAAAAGATACCCCCGTACATAATGCTAGTGACATGCTTTGAGCTTTGGGAGAGCTGCATGAAGAGCATGAACAGAGTTTATCATGACCGAGGCCCACCAAACTTGAAGGTGCGAAAGAGGATGGCTAATTGGAGTAGGCTGCGTGTGTGTGGCGGCCTCTGAGGGGCACACAAGCGCCTAATTAAGCGCCAGATGAAGTGAAGAGGGCAGCAGGGCACCGGCAACTGCGGCGAGTTCTCATGCCTTTTTTATACACACAGCTAGTGGCGTGGACACGATCATACGAGGCCTCACAGCTGAAATGAGGTCAATAACAGCGAGGACAGATGTCCGTTTATCTTTCGAAAGGATATAGGACCTCAAAAGAATATGGGATACTTAAATTCATAGTGTGGTGGATGCTCCCGAGAGATGGCGCTGGGAAGGCTTGGCGCCGGTGAGTGTCTGGCTGCAACAGTTTTAGGCAACTAAGGCAAGTAGCTGTGCTCATGAGAGGTTCGTTGCATGCGTGCTCCGTGTATTGTGCTCCGAGTGTTAATTGACAGTCTAATTGCGGCAGTGTTAGTCTGTGTGACTGTAGATCAGTCGGAGACTTGTGCTGAGAGTGCTTTTTGGGTTGGGCTCGATGCAAGCCAGCGATGGTTGTAGGGGTTGGAGGAGTCAACGAAGCAGCTGGGCTGCAGGTGCAGCTAGGCTGCAGGAGGCTTACTCACATTCGAGCAGCTTGGCTGTGAGTGCTTTTAAGGTAAGCGAGTGCGCGCGTAGCGGAGCTACGTTTTCTCACACAGTATTATTTGGTTTCTAGACCATGCACAGCGAAGCCTCTCAAACGTCTAACGATCTGCCTTACCCAGGGCACACGCAAAAAACGCATTCACGATGTTCGGTATATTTGTGCGTCTGCAGCCAGTCTACGAGACAGTTACATTTTCTTTGTAACTTTATTTAAAAGCGATGAGAAATTACGTAAGGAAGCACTGTTTTGACAGCAATGCCCGTCAACGATAGGTCATCAAACTACTCGCATAAAGCATTTAAGCCGAACTGTCTCCCGAACTATGCCCCAAATTGCCTGCAATCGCAAAAGTCAAAACAACGTTGATGAAAACGAATAAAAGAGAAAAAAATAAGTCAAAAAATCTCCTTTTAATACCTAGAAATTGATGAAACAACGTTACTTAGCGAAATTTATATAAACGAAGTACAAAGCCACAAAACTAAAATTTCAGGACAATAAACCGAAAAATATATTGCTGGTTAACGATTGAAATGAAATAGCACACTTACCAAGAACGGTTTGGGATTAGGTATTTGTGAAAAAAGTTTTCTCATTCTTTTAATATCGTTAACTTTCATGAACTTAGGAGCCAAGCTTTACTCGGAAAAGTTTTCAAGATGCCTGTTGCTCCAGATGGAAGGCTTATCCAATAAACCTTCATTCTTTCCCGGCAATCTGGCCAATTGCTCTCCTTCTGGTGTAATAAATCTGAGAATCCTGACAACGAAAGCCTCGACTCCGAGTCAAGCTTCAGGTACTTCTGTTTCTGAGATCATATGATACTATCTTATTAATTTTAGAGGAGCTTCCGTCCGACCAACTTCTATCTTACGCTTCAAGATGAAAGGCATGAAATTTGGCGAGAGATTCCTTTCAAGAAGACAACGTGTGAAAAAGAAAGAGGAGCACTGAGGTGGACCCGCTTAAATCAAGCGTTGCTAAATTGGAAAAGTTTCCCTAGTAAGTTCTGCCACTACTTCAAGGGCATTCAATGAGTTATATGATTTCTCGGTTCCAGAAGATTGTCGCCGGTTTCTGAAGGCGCAACAAAACGGACTGCGACCTAGCATGGCTACTGCGTGCTGGAGCTGCTGTGAGCCAGACCATGAGCCTACAAGCAACATACAGTTGTTGTAGTGTACATTTTAAAGTTAAGAAATTTACCGAGAAAAATCCTTTTTGAGTTTTATGGCTAAAATGTCTCTATCTTAAACATGTCCTTCGGTGAAGTAGCGTCGTCGATGTAGATTCCATTTTCGTCTGCGGATTAATTACAGATAATAAATATCGTGCAGGAAAAATGTATTTTTCATGGCGTGGTATAATTTGGTTTCGGTGAAATTTACGTTGTATCAGTGTTACACCACGAAATATCACAAAGAAACATTTCACATGCCAACTGTGCATGTACGCAAAACTGTCATCTTTTAAAGATATTATAGCATTGAAAGCACAGCATCGCCTAAAAAATGTTAAATTTATATCAGTGATAATAGGACTAGCTGAAAAGCAGATCGTGGGATGCCTTATTTTATTTTTCCAAATGACGATTTAAAATTCTCCTAATTTTTGTTCAACACTTTGACGGCAACGTGAGCCAGAGGTGCCAAGGAGGAAATTTTCAAAATGCTGCTGACTAACAAGAAGTCACAAACTCAATATTCATAAATACTTTATTAAAGCTAAATGAAGGTCTGATCTAGTTAATGTTTTTTTTAAAAATTGGTTTCTACAATTAACTTTGAATTCGAGTTCAATATAGAACTTCATTTTAAACTAATTGAGGTCAAGGCATTAAACAATATGTACAACGCATAGTTACACCGTTGTAAATTTGTTTGGATTTGTGTCCAGTGTAAGAAAATCATCCGAAAAAGTGATTATGTACTGCGCTTCGAGTATTACTTCTTTTGAATTGGTTTGCTCTTTTCGTTTTTTTGTTTATTAATGACAATCATGTTTCACATCATAGAATTTCCACTTCACAGTTAGTGACCTTCGTACTGTCCATTAGCACGTGCAAGCCAATATCACAAGACTTTTTAAAAACATAAAAGATTATTTGAAGAGATTGTGATTGACAATTTCTCGTCATTCGAACTCGGTAATCAATGAGAGAAAAACACTAATGTTAGGGTGATTTGCAATCAGCAAAATAATTACTATTCCATTTAATTTAAAAAATCCCATTAAATCAGCGAGCGTCAGAAATGTGTGGTTCGTTTGGAGCATTATTATGACGCACCACAGGTGCGTCGTTGTGTTCGTTTGTAGCATTATCATGACGCACCACGTGTTGCACGAGTACGTCACGGTGTTCGTTGGTAGCATTATTATGACGCACCACAGGTACGTCGTGGTGTTCATTTGTGGCATTATTATGACGCATCACGTGTTCAAAGGTGCGTCACGGTGTTCGTTCTCTCTATGATAGGCGAGCGTTAGCCGATGTAAGAAATAGTAAATTAAGGGCATAAAACAGGAGTAAACACGAGTGTTTGCAGCCTCTCCAGATCTGAACGAGGCCCTTCCCTGCCAAAGAATCTCATTTGCGGCAGCAGCTGCGCTTTCGTTTCGTTTACGCTGCATCAGCTCACTCGGCCGAAGGGGTTACTTACGAGAAGACCGATTTCGTTTTTTCTGTGCCGGGTTAGACTTATTTCTGGGTGCAAATGTTCTTTTTCTGTCATTCATCGGAGAAAATCAGGGGCCAAATAGAGGGAGGTGTAGAATACTGGTTTACATGATGAATTCAAAGTGTGATTCCTAACTTTCAAGTCCCTCATATCCTCTCAAAGTGCTATAGCGTATTTGATATGAAAGATATAAGAATTGTTAGGGAAGCATTGCATAGTATTTCATGTCAGAGTTAAGAGAGGCAAAAGATGACATCGCCAATGGGGTCAGAAGCTCGAGCTTGGGTCTGAATTTGAAAGAAAATAAAATGCAAATTGTCGACAGAAACAGGACGAATGGCCTGTTTAAGTGCCGTTATGCCAGACACTAATCAGGCAATGGAAATAAATTGGAGTAGAAGTGGAATAATAAAACTCACATTTGCCAACACAAAATTCAACTCACGTGCTTCAGTTCACAGTATCCTAACGCGCGTCCTTGCATGATCACGTATTCGATAGCATTTTGCGTTATCAGGAATAAAGCCAGCATTGATGGATTTATTTTAATTTTTCACCCGGTTTACACGCTTTCATTGGGTGATGTTTTGACTCGTGATCCCGTGAATAGATGCACAGCATAAATAAACATGGTCTCTGATTCGTCAATTAGCTACGCCCGTATTTTCTTTATTCATATCTATCTGTAAATTTTGTACTTGAAATTTTTGTTCTTCATCCAGTTAAAGTTCGGAATATTTTCGAGCATATTCTGAGTACAAGAAGTGTCAGTGCTTTACCAGCAGCTCATTCTCGTTTTTGCCAAATTTTCATTGAAACAAGTTAAGGGCTTGCGCTTTTCGATAATATATTTTGTTTATTTTCTTAACTAATATTACAGCTTCTAATGTTCTCAGTGACCAAGAGCCGCTCTCGTTCTGGCATCGTAACTGCAAAAAGATATTTGAAGGAGTCATTCTATTCACCTCGCAAATTTCATTCTTCAAAAGGAACGAATTTTGAAACAAATCCAGCATGAACAACAATTGGTGGATAAGTTTGTCAGTTTAACTTGTATTCATCGAATTAAATTAAGATATGTGCCTAGTTCAGTTAAAACTTTATTCTCATCTAGCTGGAAATTTGTACCTGGAACTGTTTATTAACGTTCCCGAGAGAAGTGTCAGTCTGGATGATCATTGGCGTTATTTCACAATTAAACACTGGAGAAAAAAATGTACTATGGTCTCGCAGCCAAGTTAATATGTGAGTAATTACACACTCTCGGGACATTCTGCAATAATTTCTTCTCATGCCCGTCATCACCAAATTTATGGCAGCTAACTTATATCTTCTAGAATTGTAGTTAGGCTTTATGGTCTGGGTAAATAATCGATACTGATTTCAAGGTCATTGATTTAATTTTATGGCAACATAAATACATGGATCAACATATGAAAACGATCATGGCATCACTGAGTCAAATTCCATCGATGAGGGGGGAAGCACACCGCAGCTCGTAAGAAAAGCATGAACTGCAAATGGTGGCAGCTCGCTGGAGCCAGTAATGCCACTACATTAGTCAGCTCTGCTTGTGGACACGCTTTATCGACTCCTCAGGTCCGTAACATTACTCCTCTCTGATACGCTCACGCGACACATCCACTCTGACGCTCTTACTCATATCCCGCTCTGCCACGGCTTTAAATTCTGCAACTTTTTGATTCGCTGGAACTATAGCTAAGCTGTGATCGGATGAATCTGAACAGAGGGCAGCTGAAAACATGATATTCATACAGCTCGCTTTAATTAAAATTGAAACAGTGATCTATTTCTCAAACGATTTTTTTACTACACCCACAGTTTGTACGATGTTTGTTTATGAGCAGTTACCCTAACGTAAACTAACCCATACACCTTCAAGAAAATTAATAACCCAGAAGTCAAATCATAGAAATTCTTAGACTCACGTACACAAACTTAAAAACAGTTAGAAAAACAGCAGCAGCAAGGCAGAAGAATTGCTGGACTATTGGCTTCCAGTGCGAGTCTACAAGGCAATAAGTCGTTAGCGACAGAAAATCCACAATTCGTATCTGTCAGATGCTGCATCGAACGCTTCTTTAGTTAAATGAAAACGAACGCACCTAAGTAAAATGTCAAGTGCCTATTCCTAAACTACTCAGAAATTCTCCAGCCACAAAACTTCTCTCAAGCTCCACATTTGCGGCAGACAATTGACAGCGCGAAAGCGACGCAGGGCTCTCGCTCAAAATGCAATATTAGGAGCATGTGGTAAGAATTTCACCAACATTCTCTCGAATTTCAATTCGAACAAGAACAAGGAGTATAAGAATTACATACAAGAGATGAAAACCACCATGGAATATGAGAAAAGCAGGATCAACGTTCGTGGAAACGCACTAATATGTGAGGCAGCAGCAAAATACGGACTCCAGAGAGGGGAGATTGCTCCAATTAAACCGATGTACCAATTAGCAGGGATCGCAAAGTTCGACCAGAATTTGCGGGGATGGTCTGAGAAATGTGAAAGTGGAAGGGAGCTCAGAAACTAATAAAAAGCGAATCAGCACAAAAAAATGAAATTGTACTGTGGGAAGTATCCTTTGACATAATTAATGGAATTGTTACGTCGTGTTGGGTGAATTGCACATAGTAGAACCATAGTATTCATCCTTATACCCATATGTAACTTCATCATATGAAGGTCCCATCAGAGGTTACGAAACGGAATGGGCCGCCCTCGAGATAAAGTTTACTCGGATCGTATATTATACGCATTCAATTTTGTGACTGATATGACATGCAATTCTGTTTCATGTTTCTTTGATACCTTTCCTGTAGAAATTTCAAACTGCCCGTATTTAATGTTTATTTAGTATATGATTCTTGCCCGTTTTATTCTTCAATTCACCACGTACAAAAAAGTAAACAACTAAATCTATGGATTAGAATTTGCACCATTGAATTGATCCAAACAGTGCGACTGACCGTATTTTTAGAAATTCAACATCTATGGACCTCTCACTAACACTAAAATTTCTCAAGAAAACTAATTTTACGTTGCCAGGACAAACGAGAAACTCATTGTTTTTTTTTTATTTATGCCTGCAATTGAATTATCTTAATTATTGCCGATAAAATACTAACTGCGCATTGTAGGTACTAAAAATAAACTCCTATATACGCTATTTCAGCTTGGGTGAACTTTGCACGAATTTGTCATTCCTCAATATGTAGTATACTGTCCTCAGTGTACATGCTAGATTGTCCCAAGTGTAATTTCTGCTACATCTCATGAATTTCCTTAATTTAAATGAGAGGCTAAACCCGTTTTTTGAAAATACTGGTTGGAGCAGGCAGTGGTCAGTCAGTGCATCAGTCACACTGCTCACACGGACAGATTGCGCAGCAGCTGCGCAGAAATGTCATCTTCAATCCACGAAATTCCAACATCGAAAAATCCGTCCGGATGTGGGTGGCGGTTTTCAATTTGAAATGTATTGCGTGGAAAAAACAAAGACGCTGTGGGTTATAAAGAAGCTTACGGAAATTAGAATGAATTATGAAGATATAACACTACAACCAACCTACACACATGTGGACATCATACTCCTTCTGAAATAAAGTTAGACTATTTGTAATATTCAATTTTATCGCTCTCATCACCGTACCCTGATGTGCAAAACGCTATCGTATGATTAAAATTAAGTACCATACCAGGACTAATTTAAAACCCTTCGGCAACTTCCTTCCCTTGATAAATAAATTCTATCACTGATACTGATGTAACTACCTAAAAAGATTCTGTCTACGCCGTTAACAAACTTCTATGTATGAGAGTGTCATTTCTGTTTCAGTTTTCATGTGATGAACATTACATGCTCTTGTGAAGCGCCTATGTATCGTCCTCGTTAGAAACACTTCATATGTCACATAACATAGTTTTCAAAGACACACGTTTGCGATCGTGGATGCACTGATTTATTCTCACGTGTTCCTCGTAATGACGGAATCAGATTGTCCACGTTAAAAGAACTGCATTGCAAAGTGTTTCTGAAGTCGATATAAATCATTAAGACCATCAAGTCCTAAGCTCTGCAAATTAGACTGTTTGATGTATTTCCGTGTGTTGTCGCTGTGGGGAAGATCTTCTGTGTGGGTGAGGTTTTCATTCAACGAAATGGAAGAAGCTGCTGTTTGGTTAGTTGATTACCACCTGAGTTTAATGTTGCACCCCATTCACCCTGATCACATTGATCTTTATTTCCATCAGTTAAGGCTAAACAAATATTCAGTGTGTCATAATGACCAAAAACTCACGAGAAGCACGCAAAGAGCAAAAAAGTTCCCTTTCCAACGTTTCATATTGAAAATTGTTTTTAGGGTTTCTTGTTTCTTCACTCACATCTCACAAAAAAGTATTTCATTTCTCCTCTTTCAAGTAAATGAATTTGAGCTGCCCTGGCGCCCTAATATCGCTGAGGCAACAATTCCCTTCCTAAAGAATCGCATCGCTGAGTTCTACAGACATGAAACTTATTAAAACAACTTGCAGTTTTACACCCGTTTTCGTATGAAATATGTTTCGGTTCTAGCTACAACGGTGTTTTGCTCAAGAAAAATAAATCAAAGAGTCGACTTCACAAGTTGCTCCAGATTTTTTCGCGTTATTTTCCGGACAGCTTTTGATCTTCCCTTTGTGTTGTTCTGGCTGACTGCAGCCGCCGCCTGGAGGTATCTGAAAAAGGCGTTTTTTTGTGGGAATATGCATCGTGTCGACGACGCGAGCTCAACGCTCGAATATTCAAAGAAATCAGTGTTCTGCTCGGCAGGCACGACGTGCCGGGGGTGAACTTTAGGAACCAACTGGGGATGTTCTGCCGGCAGAACATGACCCTGCCAAGTCAAGGCAGCTTTTTTGATGAACGTGCTCGAAATGAGCCAGCAACACAAATACATAAAATAACTTTAGCTCCGTCTCTTTGAATCTAGGGATTACAGCACAACAACATCTAAACAACAGTTCCTGTGAGAGCAACACGTCTGGAATGTCAGTTTCAACCTCCTCAGGGAGGAAGATTTGGGATTTTAACACATGTTGAAGTTGTTTTCTTCCTGTGCCACAGAGTGCTTCGTGAAATGAGTAAACTATTCAGTATCAATTGTGCCACTTGGCTCAAGAAGTTTATGTTTCGGATTGTACCTGCATGAAAAGATTTGTACCAGAACTAGTCAACACTTATTTGAATTACATCTGAGGATCCCCAGTATTTGGCTCATGGCGTTCTCTGCTTGCTTCACGATTCAACTGAACTCCAGACTGAGAGCTCGTCTTATTATCTGAGATTCTTTTCCAGAACAAAATATTACTTGCTTACATTTTACGTACTCAAAAACGTATAAAATACAATGGCATGCAAATACAACGCTTTGTCTCATCCACGGCGTGTTTGAGGAATGAAGACTATTTATTAGAATCTCGTCCTCGGTCACTCATTATTCGCATTTATTTTTATAAACTTCATAAAACGATCCTTCATAATAGGTCAATATTAACTTGCATTCCTAGCAAAAACCTTGATTTTAATGATTCAACTTCGTTTTCGAAAGCAATCATCGAAATTTTCAAATATTTTAAAATCTAAACAGAGAAATTATCACATCTTCGTACTTCGAGTGTAAAACATCCGTCATAGCGCATTTTTATTGTGTAAGATTACAGTTTTCCGCTCATGCGCTTGTGTGTCATCACCTTGAAAGATACCTCAATATCTACTGTGAATAATGTATGCATTCTATCAGGGCTTTGTGGCGGCTTTACTCCTGAGAGGGCTTCAAGTGAAAAAAGGCGTAAATGATTAGAATGTGATTAAGTTAGGTCATATTGACGAAGCTCTAGGTTAGTTAAATAACATATGACACTGTGTAATGTTGACGGTAGGGTAAAGTTAAGAAGCAGGGTAATTTTTTTCGAGTTTTTTCATGCACAATCGGGCAGCGAGTATTGATTCGTTTTATGGAACTGAAAGGAAAAGACATGTGTCAGTTTTCGAAAAAAAAACGGGAAAATGAAGTCGTTAAAATAGACTGAAGTTATGAACGCTATTGTTATTTTCTCAACAACGATATCACTGCAACAATTCAAAGTGCACTATTTTGCAGTTGGTGCATAACAGTGAAATAAAAGTGTTCCAGGAATTCATCATTAAGCCACATATGTCGCTTTCTTCACGATGATATACAATTAGAGGCGTTGTATTCGAGTGTACTTGCGCATGATTAACGATGTGATTTCTCGACAGTATTGCTATTCAGTTTCGACATTTGCATTGTGCGGAGAGGCCGAGCCGCCCCGGCAATCTGTAAAGCGCTCTGAATAGCGGCTGCTTTTTGTGCGCCTCGCCATTAGTTTCTCGTAAGTAAGTCGCAAAAAAGGTGCCAGGATCATTTTTCTGCTCACCCCTTCGACGCCTTCTTCAGAGAGGAGGCATATTTCTTGTCTGCGATAGATGATGCAAAGTTCATCCGAGGATTTCCGACAATATATTTTTTCTACGCTGCAACGAAGGCTGAAATATTTTTACGGGTGCAGCAGCTTGCTGAAGTTATTCTGCTTCAAAAAACAGAGCGACTTGAATGCATTTATCGCTTCCCTGGGGCGAAATTCGTATGACTTACAGCCCTGGCAACCTTCGCCAGTCTTCTACCCGAAAAGGGTTGAAAACTGTTTGAAAGCGCATTTTAAACCCCGATATTCCCCTCCAGTGAAACATTTAGCACAACAGTGAGTCTAAAAATTATTTATCGTGAAGAGCGTTGCATCTCTGCAAAAAATTTCACAACAATAAATTAATCTTAATTTCAAAATTTGTGTGATGTTTTCTCCATCACTCACAATGTCACTGTTCAAAGCGAAAGACTGATTCTGGTTGAGAAAATGAAGGAGAAAGTAATATCTGATCTCTCTGGACAAGCTTTGAACAATAACTGTAGATCAATCTAAGAATTTTCTGAAAAATAAATCTAATTATTTCCTTTTGATTAACTCTTTCTCAATAAATGAGTTTGACCCACGGGTGCAAAAAGATTCATGAAACCATTTCCTCAAGTTCCTATAACCGGAACTTGAGCGGAAATGCGTTCCTATAACCTCAACGCTTTTGTTATTCGGTTAATTCAACCGAAACTTGTGAGATTTTGACGTTTAAATGAGCAGTGAGATTTCATTCACGTTCCTTAGCTACCGAGCCTGTTTAACCAAATAATCAGCTTACCCCATTTCTTTACCTGCACCTGCTCTGCGACTCCGAACTCCAGGTATATCGTACAACTGTTGAAGCATTTTTTTCTGATGCAGCATTTTTATCTCCGTAAGCTGGCGCTCACCAGGCGCCATGTCGCTGTTCATATTCATGTGGCCGGAGATCGGCTTTGCGATCCGTTGGAGACATATTCCAACCAAGGTTCTTAACAATTTCGTATTGTTTTGCATGAGATGTTAGCCAGTGTATGTTCTTAGTCTTCGAAAGCAATACCTCACCATTGCGATATCAAAGAGTAAACTACCATGTTGGGATCATGAAAAAAACAGAGTCCGAAGAGTGAGTTTCAATAAATGGAATCAGCTTATAAGCTGCACTTAATTCATGGTACGTGAGTAACTTTCAGACTTGTAATACTTCAGGCAAAAATTTGAATTGCTATCATTTTTCCCTGCCTGTTCGTATGAAATGATTCACAATTTTAAAAATGCGAATTTTTTCATCCTTCAGAAATTCTGTTCGAAAAGAAGCGGTTGTTTTTTAGGTGAGTGAAATTGTATATAGAAATACCTCAACATGGATGGTACGCTCCTGCGAGTCAGGCAACACTCGGCTTTGAATTTGCATCTTAAAGCAGAAAGAAATTCGTTGCAATGAAATATACCGAACTGAGGCAGCATTCTGTTGTTATGTGTACCGTCTCGTTTTGAGTGAAATTCTGCAAGCGAAGTACGAAAAACAATTATTATCATCTCAAAATTTTTATCGTTTATGTTTCACGTTCAGTTCACGAGTTCCCTCGATATAAAAAAATTGAAAGCTCAATGAATCGCATTTTTTTCCATAACTCAAACGAATTTCAATACCTAAAATTAAAATTCTGTGAATGAAGTTAGAAATGAAACATATTTAAGGGCAACATAAATTAGTCTGGTGGTTATCACTCGAGCTGCATAAAAATTGTCTCTTTATAAAACCAGCGCTCTGATGGCTCAGGAGCATTAAAGATTAAAATGCCTCAAATCTTCACATCGCCGTTGTTCTAACGAGCGCTTGCTGAGCCGAGAGTACGTTTAATTCCGAGGTTTGAGCTCGACATGCCCAAATAAATGAGCGATCAAAACTAGGCATGATAAAAATTGGACATCTGCCCAAGGCGCAAAAAGTCGTGACAAAGTTGCAAGGATGAGAATGTTCAAAAAGAAGTTTCTGATAAAAAAAATCGGAGGAGCATGAATCCCAGACTCTAAATTAATTGTGCGCAGTTTTATGTCCTCGAGTTGCCTTATTCGCAGTCACAAAAGTGGCTGAGAAACTAGCTCGAATTCCGTGCCTTGTGCTTGTACTACTTCGTCCATAACTGTTCGCTCGCATAATTTGAATTTCTAGAAAATATTCCACTAGGCTTTATTCTTCTTACACAATGTATCTGAGCTGCTGAAACACATGAATTTCACAGGTCTTATTGACACGAAACTACGCTTCTTTCGAAACTTTGAACGTAACAATATTTCGGTCAAAAATTGGGCTCAACAAATTGAGGTAAACTTTATTCGCTGGTAAATGTTGACTACAAAAAAAAAACACAGATGATACCATGTGAACCTGCCGACAGCTTTAGCCGGGATATATTCAAGTGCTCAATATTTTCAGAAGCACAAACACAATTGTTTAAAATGCATTTCTAAATTTCTGTTTTTCTTCCTGAGAGAATACAAGCATTGGAAATCAGGCCTAAAATTTTATAGAGAAAAGAAAATTAGATAATGATGCGGATCAGTAATGTGCAGCATTACAGCGATGAGCAAAACCGTTCGTTGGTGAGTAAATCTTCCGGCCATTCAAACGTTTTTGTTAACCTGACTCGAAGCAACTTTTGGCTCCATAGGCAAGCCATGTTCCTTGCCGAGCGTGCACTGCTTCCGTCTCCGATGACCACATAATGTATGGAAGCTTAGGTAGAACTCCTAGTTTTTCCTCAAGTGGCGCACAAGCGTACTTTGAAGCTTAGTCGTCATCATAGGGACACATTTCTGCACAGAACTTGGATGGTTTCATGAAACATTTTGCGACCGTGGGTCGAATTCATTCATTGAAATAAGTTTCAAGCTCTTCACGTGTTAAAATAAGAAGAAAATCACTCACTGCCCAAAACTTTGTGGATGTAAGAAGAATAAATGTTCCAGTTTGTTTGACCATCATCTGTTGCAGAAGTAAGGGAAGGATGCGTGACTAATGAATGTTACCCGGGCCTGCTGTTACATGCCTGGCCATAATTTGTTTGCGCAGTTATGGATGATTTGCTCTCAGGTGCATTATCGTAGTTACGCCCTAGATGATGTAAACATATTTCATAGTTTTTTTAAATACAAACACAAAGAGTTAAGAGACCCCTCGTAGCTGCTTAATTTTAGCTTGATGATATGTGTCTGAAGTACCTACTGTACGTACGTCAAAGTCCATGTTTGTAGAATTCTGTTTAAAGTACTATGAAGAAAACGAATTTATCATTGGACTACACCGATAAGTACAACTAGTGATCGAGTGCAATTCCCTCAAGCACCTCACTTCAGCGTCATCGATGTTCTAAAAAAAACGAAAATAATTATCATTGAATCATTGCTTATTCAAAAAAATACTAATTCCTTGAGCAAGTAAAGTAAGCGACGAAACTATTTGCATGCCCCCAACTTTCAGTGGGTTTAACTATTCCTCAAAATTTAATACATATTTAAGTTTGCACACATGTGAAACGCATTTCGCACTTCCAATATTAATGGAGAATTGATAGGAGGAGGAACGATTCCCATTTTACAATCAAGGTAAACATCTCATCAGACTTGAAGTAGTCAGGTCTAGGATGTTGTACATAACTTTTTTATGATAGGTATTAGGTTGATCGAACACACCTCAAATGCATCCGCCATTTGGACGGACTGCAGAGAATGAAGATGTTATTAACTGAGATAGTCAAATGTTGATCCTTTCGCTTACAAAGGTACTATAGGTCATAGCATTTACGCATGTATGGTTGTGAATGTTTTTCATTTTCATGAATGAAGTAGAAGTGATTGAAATTCATTAAAAAATCCTCAGGCAAATAAAGAAAGTTGAGCCGTAAAAGCCACGATTTCTGGAGAGGAGGAAATTCAAGTTGTTTTGGTCAGTTTAGTCGTAATTTTCTCACACTTTACCGATTATAGCAGCATACAAAAATCAATCAATCACACGGGCTCATCTCTGACTAGTACAATAATTTTTCATTTTAACGTAAAGTTCTCATTTTTCCATGCCTGCGAACACTTTTCGATCCCGTAACCACTAATGAGAAACAACTGGCTCTTCCTGTCTCACAAAGACTTTCTAGGTTCATAAACAAGTCGTGAGCGGCTCCCTCAAAAGTTTCTGATGAGCTTCCAGTCCAGTGACTTTGCCGGTCAGAGACCAGCGGACGTACTTGCGTTCAAACTTGCTTTGGTTGCTCCGTCATATGAAAGGCTGCTCAATCCTCGTGAGCGACTGAACTCATTCAAAAAATAGAGTTCAACGCCAGTAAATGCTCGAGTGCAATGTTAGAAAATACTGAGGAACACTCAGAGCAATAATGATGCCTCACAAATGATTGTAGTATTCAGTTATAAGTGCCATGGAAGCATCATTTAGCTGCCTCTAAATGTTTGTGTAACTATGGTCGCTTGTAACAGCTTGACTCACCAATAAAATGAGCTTGTAGATGCATTTTGAACGAAATTAAAATTACTTTTGTGAAGTGGCTTGTAATAAATTTGAGAGCCTTTTAACTCTAAAATAATACAGTAAGTTAAAAGGTACCTGACAGTTAACTAATAGCACTTCCGAAACACGTGAGAAGCGAGTGATCAACGTATGGACACTTTTCAAACGTGTCAACTGAACGCCTCGAAAATATTGCCTATACTTTAGGTCGATACTGGCTGCTAGTAAAAATGAATGCAGGTACCTAGCGAATAATGATCTGGTGAGCCAAAACTCATTCATGGGAGGTGTGGCGAATTCGTGGCTTGAGGCAGTGATAGACCATCATAGAGAAATTGTACGTAAACATTGTTGGCAATATGTCTCATATCATGCAGGAGCTCGTGTAAAGCTTGGAGTAGCATGTGAATTTTCTTATTAAATGAACTTATAAGCATAACCGTGAATTGGGATTTGGAGCTTCATAGATTCGAACCCTTCTCAATTTGATTTTTGATCCTTTTTCGAGCTCTTCTCAAATTACTCAGCCCTCGTCAGAGTCACGGTAAAGACAAAGTTACATTTTCAGGATGTTTAATTGGAGACATATACCACAAAGGATTGCCCAGAGACTTTTCAATGAAGAGCAATTCACTTGCGACTCTCACTGGCAAAACATGTTTACGAGTTGCTGGAGGACGACGAATCCAAGCCGTAAAAATGGAGAAGAGATGAACGTGAATTACTGATCCTTCCGACCGCCTTTAAAAGGAATTTGATTTTGTATTTCACCGGCCCATCAAACATTCACACTATATATCAGTGCCTTTGAAGCTGGTTAAATCATTTCTTTGTACATTTCTACTAAAGCCTTTGAATTTCATGCTTAGTTAATTCCATTCTCGCAATCCAAATCTGTGCTCTCCCTAACAGAACACGTATCATTAAAAATATACAAATTTTTTAACAGTGTATTATTGTCTGGACTAAACTCTTCAGCGCCGTAGTTTGGTGTCACGGTTGAGTTTGAGTTGTTAAAATTTTCAAGTAGGTAATTTGACCGCTACTGAAGAATTGAATTTAAGACAATAGCGAGAGTAGAAACATCTCAACACCCGCAGCAATAGTTTTACTTCGACTAGTACTGTTCTCGAATGATTGCAGGTCGAAACCTTTCCAATGACGCTTTGTAAGAAGGACGCATCATGCATGAGGCATATTCATGCCCTATTTGAGATGACATCACATTTTTCTCCTTGAGAATACCTTGACCATTAGGGGTAAGAATTGCTCCATGATTTGACAAGTAAATTGAATGCGATTTCAAATACAAGGACTTCAAATTCCGTTCACAAGCCATGTTCTTGTGCTACACTTGGAGGTTTTCAGCAAATTTTCAGTTTTAATTTCTTCTGTTCCGGAGAAATCTCCTCGCCTCTGACTCAAATGATTTAAGCATCGCTTTCTCACCCTCAAAAAAGTCTGATTTTAGTCTCTGAAATTCGAATATCACACAAATCTGAGAGCTGACGAAAACCAATTCTTCACCGGTTTCTCGATTACGGTTATTTTGAATTTAAATGTTTAACTCCATTTAGAATTAATCTTATGCATCAATATGGTTCTCATTAGCCTCATAAGCTGTACGGACTTGTGCTAGCACCAGAATTTGTTTTGATATGCAGAGATGTAAATGACAAATAATTTCTCGACCAGGCTCCAATGATGAGGCCAATCTCTCCAGATCTACCAGGCTCTTTCTCACGGATGTCCTGTTCCATAGAAAGGAACAGTGCAGGGAGTAGCTCTCTGGTATATATCAAGTGAGCAAATTTGAAAGTCCCCGCTGGGCTGTTCGTGAAATTCCTCTTTCATTCGTTGCTATATATGACATTTATTAGCTTATGCTAATTATTGTTAAACATTTCACCATATCATTTTCATTATTCAACAAGTTGGCTTACATAATCTGTTTAAATGAATCTGTTCTTGGGGATAGAAATGCCTCTTCAAGTGATTAATATTGGATTATCAACTGAATTATTTTCCACCTGAAAAAATTCGAGTGCTCCTAATGCTCAGGAAATTTAGCTATCCCAAAAGCAGCTGCAGTGAAATCTCATATTTGAGCAGGAGAGTCCATGTCAAACTTGCATTTTTTTGCGACCGTTGCAGAATTTTGTGTGTGTTCTCCTGGTGCTTTCTGTGCAGCTCTGAGTTGTGGTGGAGAGGACGAGCTTTTATGGTAATCTGCCGGGCTTGCACAGCAGCTCCCTCATTTTCTTTAGCCTAGTTGCCTTCTCACAACTTTCTTCGTCATACCTCACTCCAGAAGTTAGCATCTCTACAACTTAGCTATTCTTCAAAACTTAATTCCGGGAGCCATTCTTTAAGTGAAACTCAACACGTAGATGATAGAATGCTCTGTCATTCATTGCCTTTTGTGAACAATGATCTATGAGAGTATTGAAATGGTGCCCCGCTTCGTAATTGGCTTTTGGAAAAGAATGAATTAAACAAGAACCAGTCAGTCTGTGTGATTGCTCGTATGTCGCTCTTGCTTCCAACTCCAGTAGACTTGTGTTGTAATTTTCTCAGTGATAGGAAAGCTAATTTAATCGGCCGATCATTTTGACTCTAAAACATTCAGTTCATCCACAACGACCGAAATGATTACGCTGTTCAACATGAGCAAAAACACTTGCGTAAACAAAGGAACTTCAATTGGTCGCCGAATTGCTCCAAAACTTTGGCGCCTTTACGTTTTGTAATTGCTAGCTATTCAAACTCTGGACATGAATGGATAAGCCAGCGGCAATAACACTGTGGCTAGCGCCTTAGCTAACAGGCGTTTCCGCTGACACTCCCCAAAAAAATTCAGAGAGTCGCCAAAGTCATTTGGAGCGATTGGGAGCACTTTTCTGGAATGGAATGCCACTTTCTGTAATACCGTAGACCAGAATATGACAGCACGAAAGAAGCAGCTCGTACAGTTAGAAATAAAATCCAAGTCCCATCCAGCTCAACATGAGTCACGCACAAGCCCCGGAGGGGGAGCAGATTGGAAGGGGTAAATTAGTTTAAGAGAAATGAGACTCCAAAATTCTCCAATATTGCCGCCCAGTCTCCAGAGACTACTTCAACTCTAGGTGCGATTCATAATTCTAGCTTCCTTCCTCTACTGGGAAGGAAGGAGAAGTTGTTTGATGAAAGAGTCGCGGACACATCCACAGGCATCAAACCCACACGGGATCATAAGTAGATTAGCTTGAACATCATGAAAAGGCCAATCTCATTGATTAGACAGACTTCCTTACCTACTGTAGGCTATGTTTAAAAAGCTTCATGTTTAATTTCTGTATGTCATGTTGACGATATTGACCGACTTAAGCACTACCTCAAGTAAAGTAAATATTTAATCAAAGAGATTATTTGACTTTGAATTGCAAAGCCCGAATATTTGTTTAATTTTTCGTCTACATTTCTCCTTATAGTTTTGTCTACATCTCCTTCGAACTTTGGAACACTGTAGAATTTCCTACCCAGTAAAGGTTAGGATGTAAGATGATTTTTGAACGCTGAGACAAATTTTCCCAGTAGTTTGTCTCCCATTCTGTTGTTCATTTAAAGGTTATCGAGTTCAGGACCAGAAACGATCTGAATTGTTTTCTCTATCAATACTGACAACTGTTTCAGGCAAGGACGTTGCCTGCAACGTTCGTGAGCGCTTCTGGCTTGACATCGTTGATGCCACCGAGATATTACGATACTGCATTCGTGTTTCTCGAAAAATTGACCTCGCAGTTTGCCTGGTTTGGTGAGAGGTGACCTTCGAACGTGTTGGTCTTTGTAGAGATTAAAGAGTTCTAAAATCATTTCCGCTGTTTAATGTTCAATTCTTTTATTTCCATCATTGTTTTGTTTGAGATGTCTAACGTCAGTGATGCTGACATGTCTTTGCTGCTTTCCGGCTTTAGTGAGAGCATCATAATTCACTGCGGGTTGGATATGCCTATAATTATCTCCAAACGGGCATTACTTAGCAGTTGTCCTAAATATTCTTCATCAAAGTGTCACCGCTTTTTCTATGGATTTATAAGAATCATAAAACATGTTATATTTTAACCCAAGAAATTTATTTTACATTTTCTCTTAATCTTTTCATTTTTCATATACAAGTATGTTTATTAACTAATGATCTTTACGTGAAGACATTTCCAAAACCAATGCTGAAAATGTTACGTATCAACTTTATTGGAAATAAAACGTTATTTTTCGTGAATTTTTTTTTTTTGGGGGCAATTCATGAATGTTTATGGATGTTGGCTGTGACGCAACATTGAATTTTTCATGCTTTCTAAAACTCATGTGAATTTTCATGGTTTCTTCACTTGCAGTTGTAAGTGGTACGCTTGGTTACACCTGTGTGAGCCCGGTACTAGAATTGGAAATTGAACATTGGCTCTCGCCGCGTGTGGATTCAATGGTTGAATGTTTATGAATAGAAAAATTTTTAGTTTATTGAAGGTTTCTGTTGTTTGCTTGTTGCTTAGAACTAAAAAAAAAAATTTTGGTTTCGATGATTCCAGGGCGTAAAACTCTTCGTCATCCTTCGACTATTTTCAGTACATTCATTGCTGGTAGCTTGATGTGTAGTACATGCTCATTCTTACGAAGCAGCCTCTGTTTAGGAGCGATTTTTTGCATTTCACAGACCGTTTCGTTGCCGGGCTTCCGCTCATTCAACCTCCTCAATTTTACTCCCTGTTCTGTAGCATGGCTCTGAAGAAAATAACCAACAAAGAACTGTGCGTTTAACGAGCAGAAAATAATGTTTTCCGCGACTTCGAGCACTGATGCAAGTTTTCTACAGACCAAGATGGAAATTATTCAAAATGTTTCCTAAGAATTGTTTCAAGAAATTTGTGCATGATGCCCTTTTAACAGAGTAGTCGTTTCATGTAAGATGTAGCATAGCCTTAGATGTTTTATGAATAAAATGCTCAGATTCTCCTGACGAATTATCAAATTCACTTTAGGCTAAAAGATGCTTTAATTTATAGCAAAGTATATTGTTCCCTAACAAAATGAACAAAAAACTTTTTAAAAACCTACTCGGAGATGGAGAAGACAAAGAACTACTTTGTTCTCTGACGAAGAAAAACTGTTTTGTTCCGAGTTGCTATTATTCCTGAATTCCCTCATGTACGACATGGGGAGTAAATAAAAAATAAAGTTAAACATTGCTAAAAGTCACGGGCATTAATCTTTCGTCCTCTTGAACAAAACACAGAGGTAGAACTCAGCCCCTTTAGCTTATAGTTTTTCTTCAGGTCGCAACTACACATCAGAAGCTGTGTGTCAAGGCTAGCGCAACTTCGATATTTCTACTCTTGAAATTTCAGACAGCAATAAAATGAGAGCTAGAACAATGAGGCTCATCTGTCTACGTAGAGATGCTTCGAAGCTTTTTTTTGATGAGCAATATAGACTCTGCCTGTTCATCTACTGATGGCCTGCCTGTTTTGTGGCCTGTGTATTTTGTGGCCTGGCACTTTCTAAACTTGTAGCACATTAAACCATTGGGCGGGTTTCAGTTCGGTCAACAGTTGAGAAGCTTCATCAAATGAACAACGAAGATTCTAATTGGAAATGAAATGCTGGTGATTAATGTTTATGCTAAAGTAGTATGAATGATAAAAGATAGCAGCATTGCAGTAAATACTCAACAGGAAAGCGTGAACTTTACACAGAATGTCATAATATCTTCGAAGCTCGCTTGCAGACACGCTGAGGAGGCAATTTCTACGTCATGAGAGCATGACTCGAGTTAATGACGGATGTTGGGTGTGAGTGATGGAGCCCTTCTCTTCCATTACATTTAGATATCAAGTCTGAAGCGTTAAAAATAACCGAGAAGATTGCTCAAGAAATTGATCAATTATCCATAATGTACATATTAGGCTTGTTCAAATGATTGTAGAGGACAAGTCGGTAAATTTTCAAACTTTTCAGTCTGATAAGCCTTGTAAGCCTTCCAAAACTTCATCTAGGCTTGCAATATTTTATAATAAATTTTCATTGGTTGGCCACATCACCTTAATTATTCAGACAACACAAGTGATTTTTATAAACAAACTCGGGTTACATTTTAAACTTTTTTGCAAAAAACATTCTTCCCTGATCTGCTCGCGAAATGCAATGTTAACCCATTCAACGCTAGCTTATTAGTTAACAAATCTCGCATCCTAAAGCGGTTATTTCACCATAAAAACACCGATCCACTTTCCCAAGCGATCATTTTAAACTTTTAACAATGATCTACCATAGTTTCACTCACAATGCAGCTTCAGTTTCAGATTGAGTGTTGAAAACTCATAGTTTATTATGTATTAAACTGAACTTAAGCTTGAATAATTTTTTTTCAAATACTTATGCTTGCATTGGGTTTTATTCAAAGATATTCATTTTTACCAGTGATAAGCTGACACATCACTCTAAATTCCGTTGTCGTATATCGTACAGATCTCATTGAACAATTTCAGCTTTCAACCAAACTTTTTCAAAGAAAACATCTTCTGTTCTCATATTGATGTTCAGACGTGCAGTTCGAGTACTCAAGTCGACTAGAGATCAAAGTTTGAAGAGATTTAATTGCGTAACTCTACAACTCCAGTGGAATTTGAGCTAAGTTGACAACGCCAGAGGGCTTCATAACTGTTGCAGAGATTTCCAGCCCAGCTGAATCTGGCCGATCTTAATTCTCTCAAAAGTTCATTCATGCTCCAGGAATTGTCGTCCTCTGCAGAGGTTACGCAAAACCATAGCAGTCATTTGATGGTTGAGTCTCTGTTTTGAAGTTAGATCATCAGTATCGGCGACTAAATTAAACAATGGTAGCTGTTTTCTCGTTGTGGAATCTCATTTTTTCTTTTCCTGAGCTAGTGCAACAATTTGATCTGTCACATAGACAGAGGTAGCTTCAAAAAAGGAGTACGATCTCTTCCGAACACATTAAGCCACATTGAGGAAATATCGCCCGATGTTTGTAGATTTACAACAGATAACACAATGAAAATTAGCTTTCTGGATTTCCGTGCCGTTTCAATGGAAACAACCCGTGTACTGCAATTGTTTGTTGAATGTAACTGAGTTTTGCAACAAGTTTGAATTGTATAGAAATTAGAAATGTCAGTGGAATCGAATTCCAAGTTCAACCTTACATTCTTTAAATATAAAAATCACACTAGAGCATAACAAATAAAGATTTGATCTTGTCAATTTTTAGTAAAGAATGTAGTGTTTATTTAAAATAAAGCCATTCTTTTCAAGCGCCAACAATGTGACGGGCAGTACATTGATACATGGTTCGGCAGCTGACACTCAAGTTTCTCCGTATGTTTTCATTCGAATACTATATTTTCGAGTCTCATTTGAACAAAGACGTTCGTTTCCGGATTATTTTTATCCAACAAAATAGTTTATTTCGTAGCTCAGAAGCCGAGACTGACCATCTTTAGTCTACAATTAAGGGAACAGCTATTTGATTAAACGTTATCGTCCTTGGATTTTTATCAGACGCATTTAAATAAAACTTTCGCATTCCAGCATTTCGTCATTAAAAGTGTAGGTGAAATAATACATTACATGCTTTATGACTGAGATGTGTTTCGTTAGGTCTGGCCGTGCGTCTGACCATGCGAACATTCGTCAGGATATTGTCCTCTATTTTTAGTTAGTTTTTCTTGAGATTCCTTTATTGATGGAGAGGTGAAATAACTCCACATAAAGTCTTACCCTGCGGAAGTCGGGGTAAAAAATGAGCAAAAAGTTAACCCCTCCGAACAAAAGATTACGACAGTAGCCCACCAAATAGCGTCTTTCTTCTTGAAGTTTCGTAGAAAGTTATATTCAGGGCTAACTATTACTAAAAAATGTGTGCTGATTTGTTGCTCATGAAATGTGTGTGTGGAGAGGAAAAAAAAAAATATAGCGCCTAAGAATACCATCTAAGAGAGTTCAGTGCTCTTGGAAACTCATTTAAACTGTATTCACACCGTGTCGTTGTTGGTTGATATTTCGCAATGCATTGCAAATCAATAATTAAAGAAAAAAACAATTACAATAATTACACACAAGTCATAATTACATAATTACAAGTTAATACATTATTAATTATATACAAGTCGCCCTACTGCTCTCAAATGGCCTTGAATTCGTCCAAATACTCAACATATTATTTGATTAACCTGACTGTGAGCAGCAAAAAAGATTTCACAATATACATCCGTACATGTAAGTGACTCCACCTGTGGAAATGACATGAGACAGAACACACAGACGATACCTTCATAAATGAGATGAAATAAAACTTGGAAAGGCTTTCAACTGATTAGCACTTATTTTCCATGACTATTTTAAGGCTTTACGCAGTGGGCTTTTTAGATATTCGGGTAAATGTAATGAATGGGTAAATGCATGAATCAAAGGGCCTTGCGCCTACTGGAGAATTGTGGCGCAGATGTCAGAGGAGCATAATTGTTGCGTGCCCTACGACTTGCTTGGGCCGATGGTACCACAGTTGTGTTTTTCCTGCACTTTTTAGCTGAAATGTCTCGGAAACTTGATTAATTACTATAATGCTACCAAACAAACGATCAGCTTAGGGACAGCATCGTTATCTATGAGGTTCTGGCAGGCACAGAAGCTCTCAATGTACGTGGAATTATTACTCCAAACTCGCTGTTGAACTCCGTGAACAATATCACGCTTCAACTTCACGAGCGGAAGAGTTTTCCGTCGATTAGGGAATTCTTGTTCAAGGAAATTAATCAGGTTGGACTCGGAAAAATACGACTTTTGACTGAGGAATGAGTTTTCTGCTGTGTGGGGGAATTCTCGTTCCAGGAAATCATGAATATTTCCGCATGCACGAATTTAGTGATTCAAAAGGGTTAAAAACCAATAGTTTTTGTGGCTGAAATGCTGCTTCCGGAACAACTTAAGCCGGCAGATGAGCCGTCATTTGTCTCGTGTTTTATGTTCGTTTACGCCCTTACAGGAGTGCATTGGACTGAGGCTGCAGCGGAGTCTGGGAGATTCTGTACTTAGGTGAGGTGACGCCCGTCCAGAAGGTGTCGTAGCGCCTCACCACCGTCGCCCTGCACGACACAAACACACTTCACTCACCAGCGTCGCAAATAAAATGGGGTTGACCTACTGGGCTTGTATTCATTCACAGCTCGCCATCAATGTGCTTCGTCACTAACTATAACGGTCCTCATTTCGACATAAAATGGGCTCCTGCTTCGAGCTGGGCATGTATTCAATCAAAGCTCGCGATCAACGTTGGAAAAAATTTAGATTAAGAGTCGATAGGAGCTAAATCCAAAGCCTGCAGTGTTTAACATAAAAGACATTCATGTTATGCGTCAAAAGTAGGTAATTTCTCGTGAATCTTCAATACTTTAATGCAGGAGTCTATATTTCAGAGATTAATAATTTATTCATCATAGTTGGGCGATCGAAAAATAATTTCTTCAGATACTCGGAATGCTGACAGTTTTTATAAATGATTATTTTGCGACACGTCTCAGGCAAAGACCCTACAAATATGAGTATACACTTTGAACTCCCTGAGGATGAAATTAAACTAAAAAATTGTTTTTCCTCTGACGAGAGAAATAATGAGAGACGCGTGACGTGAGTGGCACTCGAGTGAGGCTTCAGCAGCACCGCAGGCACCTCGCGGCCTGCGCTCGCTTTGTGGCAAATTTGCTCGGGAAAATCTTGACTGAATGCCTCACGTGACACATTTTTCACGTCACACACTCCAGCAAGTAGGGCAGAGAGAGTACCAAGGCACTTATCCATGGGAAAAGAATAGCGAGAGCGAAATTTAACTTCGTTGCTGAGAGTGTCAAGTTAGCCAGGCATTGTAGTAGGTATGTTAATCTCGCCTAAGTCCCGAAGTTTAATTTTTTAGGACAGCTCTTCATTTCTTTTAACTGTACCATAAAACTTCGTTCAACCTAAGTCACGGTACATCCATTTTTCAGAATTGTATTTATTATAAATCAAAGTAATTTCAGGTCACCAATACCGAGTGTCTAAAGCTGTTTTGGAAAATTCTTGAACTGGTAAAGGTATTAATCTAAAGTATGCTTAATGATCATATTTTGACCACCATAGACTGAATTCACTTCACTCGCACCACCACCTGTGGTCGAGTACACTTACGTGAGCTGTGCGATCCTTCATGCGATCTGAACAGAACTACGTTTTATTTTATTTTATCACGGCATCATTAGTCGAGCAATATTGGGTTGAAGTGAGCTTAACAACGTCATTTCAACACCTGTTGTATGTGAGTAATGTTAATAATTCAATCACGGAGTACTAAAATAAGTAGCGTTGCCACACTAGCACTTCTGATAATTTTTTATCTGTTTTGAGAATCGTGTTCTTTCAGCAGCTCAGGGATTTATTCCGCATCCAGCCATAATATTCATAGCACGCGGATTAGGGTTCGATGGCATTATCTCAAACCACACTCACTTGAATGTGACGGCGCCGCGGTGCTGCGCAGGCCTCCAGATCATCGTCACGTTGTGCTTCTCTTTGGAGGAGTTGTGAGACACAGCCGTCTGCAGGCGGCCAATGCCATGTACATGAGTGGCATGAGTACCTAACTCGCAGTAAATAAATTCCTAACCTAGAATTGGTTCAACTTTCAATAAATAAATACCTAACTTACAATTTGTTTAACTTGCAGTACTTGTTCAAATTGTTTCAAATTATCATAACTTTCACTAAAGCTCGCCATAGGTAATTGGCTAGCCAAGCCACACCTATGCATAAATTCCCACAAACTCGAACCCTAAAGAATTAAATTGTACATTACATTAATTGCACTCAATAGCAGCAGCTGTAGAGCAAAGAGCGGTCCGGTCTGAAACGAGGCTTCAAATTTTCAGAATGACTAATGAAATCGGGACGCTTCTTAATTTGCATTAATACAACGTGCCTAAGTTAATGTTAAATTATTCGCTTCAGCATTGCAAGCGTACAATTAAATCGTGAGCACCATTCTTTAAATTCATTCAAAAGACATTGGTAGCACCAAAACATACTATATTTCAATTAAAAAATAGCAATTCTAATAGTACATCGGTTTATCTTTGCACCGGAACCATCAGCTTATCTCTAGGCATGTTAATATTGTCAGAAATTAGACGAAAGTTAAATACCAAATTCTCTTTTCGTGCCGAACTGAGTGCTGTCGTAGAGCGCAGCTCTTAGTTTTCAGCATCAAATTGAAGCTAATTCGCTTTGATTTTCTCGACATGTAGCTTATTGCTTCTCTGGTTCGAGGCGAAATAGAACACTCACGTTCCGTCCGCCACACTGCAGAATCTGGCCGCTGTCTTCAATTTCTACGAAGTTTCCGACCATTTCGTTTTCATTATTTTTCGCTTGTAAGATGAAACCTCGGAAAACTTCCGCGCCACCCGTCAATGTTACTGGAAATAAAATGGCCTCAGAGTACAACTCAAAACTGGAGAAATAAAGCAGTGCATCAATCTTTATAAATGTGAACTACGTCGCAGAAGACACGCAGGAATCCCTGACGTCTCCTTTAAGGATCTGTTCGTGAGAAGCCTCACTCAGTGATGGAAGAACATCTAAAAACTCACTCTCATGTTCTGAAGTTAATGTCCGAACAGTGTCTCGTTATATTGATGATATTTTTCTCTACAGTTTTGCGATTAAAAATTGGGAAGTAACTGTGGATTACCAGGATTTGTCAACATGCATAAGATTTACAAAAAATACCAATTTATTTTCCCGTTATTCCAGCATCGGTAAGCAGACAAATGATCAATCACACAAAGAAGCATCAACGACACTAAATCACTTGAGTACGCATTCGTAGGTGACAGCCACACAGCTCGCCTCGCCCTCACCACCCGCGTGACAGTCGCCCACTTTGGGCTACTGAAATCATTTTGATCAACAGAAGAAATATCAGATATCTTTGACGTATTATTTTTCAAGAACAGGTATGATAAGATGATGTGGATGCTCTGATCTGAAATGTGACTTCTCAGGGTAAAGACACGACCAGTCGGCTCAGATCCGAACTTTCTGATTCCTTCATTTCAATTTGTGTTTTCGGATTTTATTACGTCCCAGACACAACTGCACTAGAGCTTCAAGCCTCTTGATGGGTCGTGCTGAGTACCATGAGCCACACGTCATTTATCAATCATTATAATTGAAGATCTTTAGAAAAAATCAAATAACTGCTCTTAAAATCATCGCTCCTTACATTAATTTATTAGTGGGTGCGACCCCCGAGTTCTTTATGATCATTTTCACGATTTCTCTCCCAATGAAGTAATGTAAATCGGATAGAAGGAAAATAAATTGCCCCAAGTGAAGCCTTCCTAACAATATGAAGGCTTCAACAGTTAGAAATAGCTGTTGCAGTAACTGGGTTCTGAAAAAGCTATTCGTACAGTCGAGCATGGTTCATAGCGTAATCCAAAGTAGCTTCATTAATGATCATCCAAATTTAAAGCTCGGATTGTTTAGGCCCGTCTTATAAAAGCATTTCTTCCTCCTTCTGTGTGCATGCTCCCACTTTATAAATACTTCTTCATTCGACGAAGAGAGATCTCAGTCGCAATTCTGGGCATGAGCACGGCTGGCCACAATGTGCAGTAAGTGTGGGTACCTCTGCCCCCAATACTTCAGTTGAGTCTTACATACCTGCACATCCTAGCACCCTCAAAATTTGAATAAATTTAGCGAGAGAGTAATACACTGCTTATGGTGCTTAGATTTCTCCAATAGCAATGGAAAGCTCAGCATCGCTAAAAGATGTATAAAGTTCAATTATTCAGAATTTTCAGCGACTTTGTTTCAAAGCTGTGGAAGTTGCTATTCAATGACCCTATACTCAAGTCACTAACTCAATACATCGAACAATTATTCCAAATTGAAAACTACTATTTCTGTATACGATGTGAACAGTGTGATCAAAAATAAGGACTTTTGTGAAATATTTCGCTCGTACTTCCGATGTCCCGAATCCTGAGGAATATTTTCCTCCTGTACCAGCAGACCTCTATCCGATGGCATGTGAACCTGATAGGAGATCCGATTTATCGGAAAAGTTCTGGTCAGGCGGCAGGAAATGTACGGACTTGCATGTCTAACGGTCCCCGGAGTTTCCATGCTCCTCTATAACGGATCAAAACTTAATTTCATCAGGAAAGAAGCGAAACATTTAGCCGTTACAGCTCTACTCGTACTTTCCTGTGAAGTGCTCTGGGATAAAAGAGTGAGAGTTATGAGATTGTGTCATCGGCAGAGATGCTTCACTTGTCACAAATAGTAAGTATAATGATCATAAGTGTGACGGTGTGATATTAAGCTCGAGTAAAGGCATGAGTGCTAATTGAAGTTTATGTTATTATTAGTATCTAATATTCTTTGCCACAATAAAGCTAGTAAAAATTTATGAAACATTCTCGCAGAGGAATAGAGGCGGCTTTGCAGATTTTTTTAATTTGGCTAATAAAAATTTTTTTTACCAGAACAGCCAAGAAATAAATTGCGCATCTTTATCTATAAAAAATTTTCATCTTCACCGTCTATTTTCGACGCTATGGAAATAATTGAAGTAGTGGTGGAACTGCTGTTCAGTTTCGAGAAACGTACTTCTAATAATATTGGTAATAACAGATTTGTAAATATGAGTGTCACTTTGACAAGAGCTCGCATACATGTGCCTTGCAGGTCACATCTCGTGTTGTCAGGCGTGTTTCTTGCAGCAAATTAGGTGGCTTAGGCAAATCTAGCCAATAGAAGTTTGATGAATATAGAAAACTACATAATACCGAACACAGCTAAGAACACATATGAAGCTCATACTCATACCATTGCTTGACTGGTATTAATGTGAAATTTATTTCCTCGACTGATTGAGTTGAGACACATTCAGCGCGCTTCAGTAAGGCATTATTCGATCATGTCTCTCTGGCAACGAAATATGACAATGGAAAAATTTGACAAACGTATTTGTTAGCTAAGTTTAAGGTTAGAGATGATTCTGAAGTGAATCTGACGACGGATATTGCCACCCAAGTTCTTTTCATTGTAGAATTTCCACCACAACGAAATGTGAAAACTGTAGCGTCATGACCATTAAAAACGTTATTCTGCCCTCTCTTATGTTCGGTTGAAGGAAGATTTAAATTTAAGCTCCCTTAGAAGTAAATAAAACAGTTCGACAAAACTCTGACACAGACACTCTTAACTAAAGCATCCCTCGCGCAGCGCTGCGTCATATACCTCAGCTGAAAATTCACCAGCTGGTCATCTTTCTGCTTCCATTTCAAAATACCTCATCAAATTTAGAAAACATTGCACAGTCTATCATAGTTCCATTCCTTTTCATGCATTTTTGTCAACACCCATGTCCTGCACGCTCGAAATCAATTATGGTTCACACCCTCCCTCAATATATAATCAGAGAATGAGAATCCGCATTTAGCGAGTCCCTTTCTACTTGAACAGCAGCGCTGTGCTTCAACTCTCAGTTATGGCTCGTAAAACAAGGGGTTTTAATTCAACCATAAAAAATCATTCCTTCATTGCGTTGAAAACTTTCCTCCATGCAAATGCGCACATGTAGAAAAGAATTCTTTCGTCCACGTACATCAGTCTTTATTGTCATTTCAGGAGCCCGTCCACCTACATCCCTCTTTAATTTTATTTCAGTAATTATTTCGTTTATGTCCGTTCTTCAGACGGCGGTCTTTTATTCCAGGAGTTATTTCGTCAGTATCCACACTACAGACGCTGGTCTCATTACCTGCCACCTGTCCCCTGCCAAACTTGTGGGCGGCGATAGCGTAGGGCGCCTCACTGCTCTGCGGTCCGAGGGTGAGGTGCAGCGGATACATCGAGTCGCAGGCCAGGCCCACGTTCCCGCTACTGAACGACGTGACAAAATGCAACAAGAAAGTCATGCTCACAGTGACCGCTTGTAACCAAAGCGATGAGGTCCCCATGTTGCAGCGTTCGTGTAGATGTTCACATGTGTGAGAAGTACAACCGGAAACGTTGGAATATATAAGTTATTTCAATATTTTGTTTTTTTGATGTTCTCATACCTTTCCAAATTGATTGCTTAACTTGAGTTTTTTCTTTATTTGAGACTGTTGGCAAACTTAGATTAGTGTGTGATCAGTTGACACAAAATATATTTCCTATCGATACTGCAGGGTAGGTGAAGAACATAATCAATAAAAAAATTAAAATTCTTCATAATACGAATACAAATTCGCAGACTTTGGTCGGATCATTTAACGTTCAGCAGTGCCTTTTCGCTTTGAATATTGGACGCAACGTAGTTTTTTTACAGATTTCTTTTTTGTTTCTCAATTTGTAAGGTAATTGGTAATTTGTATTTTACTTATTCTTTTTTCAACACGAACTGAAAAATCATTCCATTACCAGAGCAATTACAGGCCGCAAGGGTTTAATGTATTTGGAAAGTGTTCACTCTTCCGTAGCCATTCAAAAATTAATTTAACTTTTATTTAACCTGCATAGAAGTACGACGGATAAATGTACTTTTCTAGTTACGAAATTGTGTGCCTCGTTGATAAGACAAACTGAAAGGCAACATAGAAGCAAGGAAAAAATGTTCGTTTGCATGCGCATCAAGAAAACGAGTTTTTAGGAGTGCCTTCAAATACGCAACGTTGATCGCACCTGCGTTGGAGCGCAAAGGTATTCTCTTACACGACGTAGTTGAAACTGAGTGCTGTTTTTATGAAATGATAAGTGTTACTACTGATATCTTAAGTAAATTTATTCGAATGATAAACCACCCTTAATTATTATTTTTGCATACTTTTATTTGGATAGGTTCTTATCTGCTCTGCTTAAGGATGTCGGGGTTGTTTCAATAGCTCGATTGTTTTTTTCAAGCATGCTCAATGGTAATACGCGAATAGTAAATTTTTTCTTGTTTATGAAACCATCAAAAAGGAAAAAAAGGAGTCTCAAGATTAGGTAGCGGATGAAAATATTACTTAAAAATCCCTCCTCTTGTTGGCAAGTAGAGAGCGTGTTATATAGACAGTATGTTCGGAATGTGTTTACGAAACCCTACAGCCTCAGCTAAGTATCAATTAATGCATTTAAAAAAAGGAACAAGTTTGGCTCAAAATTCACTTTGAAATTTCCTCATGACAACTTTAAAGCCAAACAAAAGTAACATGTGACTAGCTTTGATCGATGAGTTGAAACGAAGCTGCTTACACCAACGGCGCGATATTAAACCTCGCCGCCACTCAGCTCTCTGGGGAGCAAATGTGAGCTCGGCTGGAGTGAAAGTTGTGCAGGCCTTCCCTGTCAACTGCAGCGAATTGGATTTACTGTTTAATAACAACAAACGAACATTACCTTCATTCACGGCCTCTAACTCTCATTCGAAGTTTTTCAGGTGAACAAGAATACATTTTAATCAAACAAAATTCTACCACACTTACTCCGAAAAAAGTTACTAAATTTTGAAGTTGTCTAAGAAAAGTAAATACCTTTTAATGTAGCCTAGATGTCATTCGACGCTTCCTTAACAGAATAGAAAAAAGAATCAAAGAATCTAACGATTTCAAATTTCATGTAAGTTCTGCGAGTGGCATCAGACTCACTTGTACGTGTTGTCTCATAATTTATAACCTTCACACACCTCCAGATATAAATAAATGTATACATACAGTATGTTATATATATACTACATATATATATTTATATGACATGAATTTAATCGAGCCAACATAATTTTGCAAGTTTAGAGAACAAAGTGGTTAACAACAAATTTCAAAATCTTTCGCCTGTAATTCCTCAACACGTTGGCTCTAATTATGGCAGCTATTGCTTTCCCCTTCCTTCAATTCCCTGCTTCTGAATTGGTTGTGGAGTTTCCTACTTCACGTCGTCAAATGTAAACATGTTTTGCGTACGTAGAGCTGATATTCATCAGAATGGCATGAAAGGGAAAAATCTAACGTGATTACTAAATAGTTTTTGTTATCTTTTTAACTTTTCATTATGCTCCAAAGTTGGTAGTGTTCTCTGCTGGAGACTAAGTCAGAAATTAGAGACACTTTCCACTGAGCTGCTCACTTGTGAAGTGCACGAGCGTACGACCAACACTGCAGGGAGCGCGCGGGGTGCGCACTACCCAGGCAGAGAACCAACATACAGATCACGTGCCCAAAATGTACGGTGATAAAAACTTGCTCGCTCACTGAGAATGCTGCGCTTGCGAACATGGGAATGCATTATTGCCAAGGATAAATTTACCAACAGCACACCTATATTCAGCTCACATCATTAATAAAATAGGATATTTATTCTACTGACAAAGTAAATAACTAGGATTCGACGAGTTATTTTTGCGATTCACGATGTTAATCCATAACATTCAAAATTATCGTGTTAACCTACACCAGGTATTTATCTATTAATTAGATGTATCCGTTTTCTTGATCAGTATTCAAGTTAACATGAATCAAATAGCTATAAATTAGTGGAGATATGCCAAAAAGCCTCAACTTAGGAGGTAGGCTAGTAGGTTTTTATGTTTTAATTGAACGTATCGTAGTCACCCGCACCGAAGTCCGTCTACAGGATTAATGATGCACTGCAGCTTAGCTTGCCGCTCCTCTCACCAGTTCTTGCAGTGGCCACACTGACGGGCTTTGTTATGGAACATAATCTTCTACTCTACCAATGAATTATTCAGCCCTTGTAAATAAATTAGTATTGATGCATGAGTGTAAATTTTGCTAGGAAACTCCTATCAAATTCGGAGCTTTCAATTATTTTGCAAAGGCTTTGAATAAATTATATTGGCTGCGGTAGCTCAGAATTTGTTTCATCTCTTGGTGTCTTTTGCACTAAATGTTGAAACTATTTCATCAATAAAATGTCGAATTTAGGGCTGTCATTGAATAGCTCTGAATTTTCATTGAAACTTAGAGAAATTCGAACAGTTTCTGTTATATTTTTTGTCGGATGATGTGGAAAAATATTCCGATACAAATGAATCAATTCTTCTTTGGTTGCGAGTTGATGCGTTTCGCAATTAATCCAACAGGAAATGGATTCATGTTTTTACTAAATACTGGATGACTTTTTAAAACATGTTTCAACAATGTGTTCTGCTCGTTCTTACTTTTCAAAATTTGATAAGTCGCGTTTTAGAGCAACGTTTCCAAAGCTTCGTTACTGACTAGAAGAGTGCTGTCAAGTTAGCAGGAAGGGCCAGCCTTGAAGAAGTGAAAGTGAAAGGTGTGAAGTAAGGTTCGGATGCAGCTGATCTTTGTGGTGGGTGAACATATAGACCTGCAAAAGGGTATCTAGGGGCTGACAGCTAATGTGAATTGAATAATCTGGAAAATTGATATAATTACTCTTTAACTTCCTTACGTGTGCGATAGTTTTATATTTTGTCATCCTTAACTCGATGTATGATATGTAATTACTCTATTATTCTTTCATTGAGATTTTAGATTTGAGATCAATTAACCCTGACTACATAACTACGAATAGTATTCCTGGATAAAATATTGCATTTATGCATAGATATATACATATGAACGTGTCCTAGACGATGGAAATGGATAAATTCGTAGTAGAGATTATGCAGCTCAGCTCCAAAATTGGAACATACTTTTGAGGTTTGGTTGAAAGACTGAACTATTAAGAAGGAGTCCGTTGATGAGTTGAGTTATGTTCGTAAGAGTTCTACGTGAGCAGTCACCTGTGCCATTGACCATTTTTCAACTAAATTGTTAATAAATTTGTTCAGTGAGAGGGAAAGGGAATGATTGAATATACGTAATTCGAACATTCATTTCAAAACTTCAAGTAATGTCATTGAGACAGTGTAGGACTGGCTATCACCCTGCCTCCGGCAGCTCGTGAGAGTCTCCTCATCCCAGAGCGTGTGAGCACTGAATTGCTGGGGAAGTCCATTTGACGACTTTCCAGCCTACTACATCGATCTGCTTAAGAGTGACATTCCAGAGCGTGTTCTTCTAAGCCATGTGTTCTTGTTTTTCAAATGCCCTTCGTAATTTTTCATCTGTATATAAATTTAAAAAGTCAATATCCTGCTTTTAATTACCCTATTGGGAAAATTCTACAGAATGTATTTTGTCACATCACAGAAGCGAAAATAAATTCTGTCAACCTCATTTTATTATACACACTTCCTAAGTCTAGACTTAACAGACGTAATGTTTCGATTTTATTATTTCACTTCAGCTGTGACACACTTGTACATGGTATAGGCTACACACATGTAGTATCCGCTAGTGACTTCAGAATTATCGCATGAGATAACAATGTATTGTCATAGTTTGAGAAATTAGTAAATGTGCCACGTCATTTTCCTAGTTTGAATAGATCTCGTCTGTTTTGTAATTGGATTTCGAGCGAGGAGTCTTGTGAACGAAATATATCAATATTTAAGCAAAGATTAAAAGATTTTATAGAGGCAGATAAGACATTTGTCTGTGACGAACTGGTTTTTCTTGTCATTTCTCAAAGGAAATTTTCCAGGTATAACTCAGTATAGATTTGTAGCGGTCGAAAGATAGTTATTAATTACCCTTGATGGTGTCCCATTCTCCATCTGGATAGGAAGAAGTCAGATAGAATAGATGGGAATAAGAGACTGAAATATTCCAAAGCACAATTTTTTATTTACAATGAAGACTGGAGAGTCCCAAAATTTACTTTGAATTAATCATCTTTAAAACACATTCCCATTGAAGACAAAACGGAAGAGTTCCGAGAGTGCTGCTCGATCATGTGTGGCAACCATTTCTCTGTGTGGAGAGAACGCTCTAGTATATTGATAGAGACTAAGATAAGCTAATGAAGATAATTCATTTCCACTGCGTGAAGTTGAGTGTAAAATTAGAATTCATTATATCAAGCCCCTGCTGGTGATAAAACGATTTGAATGAATAACTTCTGTCAAACTTGGAGTGCGAAATGCCTTGTAATCATATGTCTCTGTAATGTCACTTCTAATGGGAGATTCTGTCGTTCATTAGTGGACAGTGGCGTGAGGCAATGACTTGAAATCAGGAGTCGTGTGGCCGGACGACTGGGAGCGGCATGCCCTAAATTGCGTTGCTTATCCACTCTAGATCACATTCATGAGAAATAAAGTGCTTGTTTGCTCCCATGAAATTTATTCTTAAAATAGGATTCAAACCTCGCTTGAGAAGGCGCAATAATGGCTTCATACAGAGCCCGACATTTAAAACTAAAGCAGCATTACTGGACAGCATTAAACGTAACTTAATGCAGCATTACTAGACATTACAAAGCAGCATTACTGGACAACATAAAATGGAAAACTAAAATATTCATTTTTAGAACTTCAGCAACGAGGCATGAGATTCAGAATTGATATGAGAAAAACCCTAAAGATGAAGAGCACACGTTGTAGAAAAATAAATACCCGGTCAAAACAACATTGCTTTGTCCTTATGGCAACTGAACCAGCTCAGCACGAATTGCACTCGCTTTTTCAGAGCAGAAAATGATAAAAGGTCTAAAATGAACCGAAAGCGTTCATTTCAAAACCGAGTGAGCACGAGTCATCATAGCGCGCTAGTGGACCATTGGAGCGATGGGTTTGTTAATGAAAAATTAATAATTACGTTATGTCCATTTGATTTACATCTCTGATTCGCCTTAATTTCGATCCTCTAATTTCATTTCTGAAAGTATTTGTCTTTCGACATTGAACATCGACGAAAGCACTATAATGGAACAGCTTACTAAAAATTTGCATGCACAATTGAATAAAATAAATGAAGAGTATGCGTACAAATATTTAAGCTGGTATTTAAATTAAAACAAACGATAATATGTGGAATGCATTTCAAGACCTTTGCCACAAAATTTGACGGGAGACTGCGCCGCTGGCAAATTCAACTTTTTCTCACCGCGAGAAGCGTCAGATAACATCTCGCTTGATAGCTGCTGGTGTCCAAACAAATTTGATGTGGCTCGGTAGATCCAAATCGGAAAAATTAATTACCTAAAAAGCAATGTTAATTCTGCAATTTCCGCTCACCACCGTCGCTGCTGCTCGAATAAAGCCTCAATCGTAAATTGTTACGAGGTTTTTGGAAGTCCATGCATTTTGACAATGCTTTGAAGAGCAGCTACGCTTTTTGAGTGTAGGATTATCGCATATTTGGAAGGAAATGGAGAACAAGGCTGCTGAGGCCGTCCGAAGAATGAACTCTCGTCTTGACGCAAACTCGAGGACCAAATTTGTGATGACAGGATTGCATCTCACCGACGAGTAGGAGTGAAGTACTCAGTGTGTATCTGCGCCATGACTGCAACGTCTTACATTTGTATCTCTGCAATTTTCTGAACGCTTGTAAAAAACTTTCAGCTTCTTGTAAAATGCCCAAGATGAAAAAGAGAATAGGAAAGGAAGAGAAATTTGGAGAAGACGTAGGAGAAAATCCGATGATCCGATAAATACGTTCACAGAAACACATTTTGGCAAACACTTCTTGCTTTCATCCACCTGTTGTAGGTACGAAAAAGCAAATAGTCAGCTCAATTTGAAACTGCAAACTTTAGGCTTTAAGAATAATTGGTAAGGCAGTTTGACCTTAGCACACGGCGAGAGACATCAAAAAGATGTGATTAGAGAAAGGCTATCGTTTTAATGTAGGTGAAAGAACTTTGAAGTTTATTTGTAACGTTATTAAGGAACATTGTACCTTTTCCTTCTGACAAAATAAAAAATACCGAAGGAGGTCTGACCTATAATTTATTGTCACTGAAATGCTGAAATAAGTTTTGCATGGCCAGTGTTCATTCAAACGAGCGGATGAGGTTCATCGTTCAGAAGATGTGCTATTTTAATTTCACGTAGCCTCAAAACCATTCAATGGGACGTTTGCTCATCATCACCTGAAAACGAAGGGATCAGAGTTATCAGTATAACGTGGAAAAGAAAACTGTGAAAATTCAATACAACTTTCAAAAGGCAACTAAAATTCAGTGAACTATTCCAGATCCCTACACGCCGTTCAACTAATGACTTTCATTATTAATTTCCCAAACATTTGACTTCACGCTAAACGCTTGAAATTTCACATTTTACGCGTTATTTTCACCGTAACGTATTGCGATTCAAGAGTACCTTTTTAGTTTGTATTGCTCGTCCTCTCACTAATTTCTACGGCATGTTCGGTCTTACAGTATTCGTCTCTCGTTGAGCACTATATAAATAAGTATGTGCTGGTCGTCAAGTGAGCAGGTTTCCTTGTGAAGAATTTCCCTTCATTTTTCAGTTCTACAAAAAATTTCAGTATCTCAAAGACACTATGATTAGATCATTTGTTTTGGGGCACATCATGCATGGAAATAAGATCAGCCAAAAATACAAAATTTGGCGATCATGAACATATCATGTACTTGTTACACGGACGCTAAGGAATTTCTTAACTTCTACAGATGATATTCACTTAATTAGCAGGGTACGCTACTGACAAAGGCTTCAGATCTAACAAACAACGATGGATTTGTACAGATATCTTGTCAAAAGCAAACCCGACAAATCCGACGCTCGTCAACGAAAACAAGGTCGAAAAATGCCTGCTAAAATGATGATAATTTCTATCCCTCTAAAGAAGAGTTCGGCTCTAATCCAACATAAGCTACATGAAAGCTACAACAACACTCATTAGTGAGAGAGAGGGGAACCAATTTTCCAGATAAAAATGAAGCGGATAAACTAGCGAGCAACGCACACGAGCCTACATTTCAGAGACGGCGATGCTGATTGGACGCAGTTCATTTGGCAAAGTTCATCAATTTCCTGACCTCAAAGCTGAATTCAACTCCCAATTAGGTTAAGTTGTCAGAATTTGGTGTATTGCATAAACGATCGCAAAAAGTTTCGAAATAATATCTCACACTCAACTACCCTAGCAAAATGTGCAATGATGCAGGCATGCAATAAAATGAAGTGTTCTCACCAGAGTTCACCGTAAAGTACAAGGAGTTGTTAGCTTTTATAATTTTTTTTAGGATTGGAAATATTGAAGTAACAAATGTATTTGAGGCAGTGAAACTAACAAGCCTTGGTACTCTCCTATAATTCAATGGTACACTCACAATAATACAGAACAAGTCATCTGTTCGAAAATATTTCATATTTGCCAATACTTCAGGGCTTCTTTTCCGCAGAAAGCTCCCAAATATCCCTTTGCTGATGGAGAAGGATTCCCTTCCATCCATCCTTGATCAGGTGTCTATGCCAGCAGCAGCGGTGGGGCTTCAGCGAGGTGAGACCCAGACACAGAGCTGGGGCACAGGATCCGATCTTGTCTCTTTTGATCACGTCCACTTTGTAGCTCAGCTCACAGAAAGTGGGGCGACCTGCTCGCCACAATTGGGGCCTCTCGGCACCTCTGAAGAAAAAATCGAACGCACGGAAAGCTTTCAATGAATTGCAGGTGTGACCAAAATGATGTCTGTGTAGTGGGATTTTGTGAAGTTGATTTGGTCATACCAGTACAAAGTAGATGTTCGTTAGGTTCATTAATCTGGGTTTTTTTGTTGTTTACTAATCACGCATCAGAAATTTCAAAGCACAAAACATTTTCAGAACTAAAAACTAACAAAAAATACTCCTGTTATCGTAAAATTTATTTCAATTCATCTTATTCTAATTCCTTACGTAATATTCGAAGGAAAAACGATTCCAGAAGTTAATAAGAATAGCTCCTGTTCAATTGAGGCATCCGTGTAGCGCACAGAGTGTCGAATGCATTTTGTGGACTTCATTCGAATGGTCGTTGGTGGGGAAAATGATTGATGGAAACTTCTGGAATTCCAGCGAGAAAATAACACACGGATAAAAAATTCACTCATTCAAAAACTTCATAAAAATCAAAGTTTAAAAAATATGTTTCGTGTATTCGCACAACAGCAGCAAAAAATAAGCAGTGAAAATATCATATCACTTCGCCTTCGAGCTCCCTGCGTTGAAGTGATGACATGTTCATTGCTGATTGCATTGCAGGTCATGTGAAAATGTACGAAAAGTTAAATTATAAGTGGAAAGAGCCTTAGTCTTCCTTCTTTACCAGTGTTAGCCAAATAAAGAAACTGCAGGTAGCTCCCGAAAATTCTTTCGCGGATGGCACCATCTCTCGGAGGATGCAAGACATCGGCACAAATTGTGTTACACGGCCAGAGAGAAGTAAACGGATCATGCAAATTAGGTGATGAGTGACAAACGTGTGCCAACGAAGCGTTGGAAAAAAATTTAGCTCACAAGTAAATTTGCGCTGTAGCTGTTGGTGAAGAATACGTAAATATACGTTTCGAGTTCATCTTTGGTAGGTGTTTCTTTAGCCAGAATTTAAGAAATGTATTTGAACATGGTAATGCTGTTTATCACCCTTGATATTCTGACACATTTGCCTTCTTGGAAGAAACTACCATGTCTCTGGGAACATACAGTCTACATATATGTGGGCATTGTCTCTTTGTGTTTATTTGTACAGACACAGTTGTGTTGTGTTTTCATTGTCGTTATTTTGGAGTTTTGAATTATTATGATCATAGTGCCAAGATAAGGAGAATAATCTTCTCTGAAAATCAATCAAGGGAACAGTTATCTAGTCATTGTCTTAGCATCAATAAATCCTTAGATAAAGCATTCCGGAACACTGAGACGCTGTTTATTAATTCATCGAATAAAACAAGAAGCGTATTCTTAAATGCAGAAATATTAAAAAGTTATGGGTTGAAAGATTATTGTCCTACGGAATTGAGGGTGTATTTGACGTGGCATAATTACCTCTATGATCTCATTCGAGCATTACTTCTGAAACATTTACATACCCAACTCACGCACAGAAGAAAGTCGATTTGAACCCTTCATAATTGTAATGATAAAAAGAACTTCTTCGATAAGACCTAAACCAAAAAAAGTAAGAACCTCCGCGAAACTAGGAAAAAATTCATAAAATTCTTCACGTTTACGTATAGGGCATGGCAGTTCTCAACTGAGAATTGACGTTCGCAGAAATGTTAGAATCAGATGTTGGCAACTCGGATTTGAATCTGAACATTTTATCCCTAATAATAATGGAAGGAAAAGATATGAAGAGGATTACTACAAGATTATGAATCAACCACTCTGAAGCACTTCGCATGAACCTCTGAAACATGACAGTAGTGCTCGTATTCTCGTTGTTAGAGTTAATTGGATTTTCAATCTTAGATAAGGCTGCTCCGAGAAACAATACAGGCTGGCACCAGCATCTTAGTTCGTTTCCACTCTAGTACCGAGACCCAGTGAATGGTTTTAGTTTGAGTGCCGCTAGGAAACCAACTAGGAACGATTCTTAAGCAAGTGGCGTCATCTCTCGATCAATATTCTTTCGTATATACATTATTACATATTTTAATGATCTGTCGTTGACATCAAGCATTCTGCTCCTCTAAAATAAACCACAAACAACAGCAGAGGAAAGATAGTATAAAGTTAAATTTATCTCAACGCTGACTCCTGACACTTACAGGAAAGAAGACTATATTCGAAATGCGTTTAGATTCTCGTCGAGAACGTGTGACCGGCAGCATCCGAAACTCGCTGTGGCAGATGCGCATAGGGACGCCCGAAACGTCCTCTGGCATCTCATCTTGCACGCAGTTTTTTGAATAGTAATGGCAATGGCGTTTTACGGCGAGCGTTTCGAGATAGACTCGTAACATCGACGCCCCTTCAACTAGATGAGAATTATGCGCATTTTGCTGATTGGTTGAATCCAAAAATCAAAGGCGGTTGGGGGCTTGATATCTTAATTAAATGCAAAATATTTTGTTTGATGAGTTCAAATTGAAATAATAATATCATACATTAATATCATATTCGCTGACGTGACATGTTGTGAAACAATATTTTGAGATATACGAGCATTTACGTCATTCACACACTCACAAATTCCGTTTTCTGAGCTCGTCAGTCTACATGCTGACGTCATCTTCGTGAATCCGTCTGCTACTGTAAATCAAATTAAAAAATGCGGTTTTGCAACATTATCTGAAATGGAATTTTAAAACTGCAAAGTGCCGTACGACAAGTTCACATTGGTATCTAATTTTTTGGAACGTAGCCGAGCCTTGCCCTCATTTCCCGTAACAACGTTTGCAGTTTTTCATAGATCTCTTCATTTGAGAATCGCTCTGGGAGAGATCATGAAAATCGTATGCATCATTAGATATATGCTTACATATGTTTTCCTTCTTATTCCTTTATTTTTCAAATGACTTTTTGTTTTTTGAATGCGAATCTGTAAAAAATGAGATTATTTTGCATGGAAAGTGGCATTTAGGCACTTTAAACGTAAAGTGTTGGATTGTTTTAATACAATTCCAAACACAAAGGGGGCTCGTATTTGTACTCTCCATTCCATTCCAGTGTTGCATGTAATGATGAGCGTATGAAACCTTAGGTAAATCTAATTGAAAACATCCGCCTGTAACACGAAATTTGAAAATATTGGTGTCCCACCTAATAGAGTAAATAACTCTACACCAAAAAGTACATTTTATTCTCCGAGTATTTCAATCAGATCACATGTCGATACTGCCAGAACAGGGATGTAAAATAGAATGGAATTCTTGCCAAGTGTAGATTTGAAAAGCAGTTTAATAAATGTTCTGTACCCTATTGTACGATCAAACATTACGCACAATTTTTTTTACTTCAGCCCAAATTCCTCAATTATGAGATGTTTAAAAAAATTCAAAGTCCTTACAGTCTCAATTTATTCCTTTAAATCCATTTATCTTGATTGATTTGCAGGCACAAATTTAAGAGAAAAAATGATATTGAACGAAACAACTAACTTTTTTTGCGATAGAGTTAGTGAACCTGCGTATGAAATTATTTCCTTCCATTCTGCCGTCCTCACAGAGCGCTCATTAGGAAGCTCTTTTTTTGTTATTCTCATGCGTCACTTCGTATTTCCAAAAACATGCAAATGTAATTCCCCACTACTGGCTCTCTTTATAACTCGGCCGGAGATTATCCAGAGTTATTAGTCGTATACCTCGCCTATCTCCAGTCGTGCTGGAAAAACGGTCCCTCCCTTGCTGAGCACAGCGCGCACAGCACACACACACAGCTCATTTTAGACCGCAGTAAATGAGCAACAATTATTTACAGTAACTGCTTGCTAGGTTCAGTAACTGCTCAATGCAAGGATGACTAAATATGCATACGATCGAGCCAACGATGTGGTCCCAGCCAGTTCGCCAAGTGCAGGAAACATGGACAGCGATATTCCGCTCAGTTGAGTTTATTTAATGCATGTCTGCAACTCGTGAGATTGCATTGGCATTCGTGAGCTCTTCTCCTCACAGTCCCTCATGCGGGAGACTTTACTTCCCCTGCGAAGAAAAGCTCCTTACCTTTTTAGCACTGATTTTTTTAGCGTAGCGTCATAACATCCACCGTATTCAGACTGGTACCGAAATCTTGTTGTCTCGGTAATCAGAATATGGAAGGAACGGGTACTCGGAAACAAACTCCATAGAACAGAGATGAGGAAACCTTCGCCAAGAAATTGGGCATTTTAGAGCTAAAGAAATAAATGTGGATTTTGTCTCCCACTCAACTGTAGAGAGTTAAATTGATAGAATCCTATTTTATCTTCTATTTTCTTTACCAGACCTTTGTTGAAATTCAAACATTAATGAAAATGAGTCCCTCTAAGTTGACAAAGGGTTTTTTTAAAAATATAAAGCGTGTGATTTAATTACACGTCATTTGGTTTTCGCCGTTCATTAGAGTGGAAATGCATTTGAAATGTTTTGGGGCAGCTTCGATGCCCGTGCCAAAAACTCCTTATGTTTATACCCGTTTGATTTTGAAATTATAATTAAACTTCTCTATAAAATGACAATTTTAAAACTAAACTGCACTCTCAAGATTATAAAAGAATAATTAACCTTCCCTATAAAATGATAATTTGATAACTTCCGTTATCCATCATAGCTTAACTTCCCCTGCCCATCATTGTGCTCTCATGAGGCAACTAAGGAATGAGCTCGCGACGCTCAAGTGACGCCGCAGAGTCCACTTCCACTTTCAACCCAGCGCATGTGATGGTGTGCCGCAGCGCTGGAGCAAATCTGCCTGTGTTGCAATTGTACCGATGCGATCAGGTCTGCTTCAAAAATCCTCAACTGGGCTTTGAGAATTTGACGAATCCGAGCGACGCCCGACCGGCGAACCTTTCAGGGAAGTTGGTGCTTCTCAACACCCGGCCGTGACATGCTCTGCCGCTTGTGTTATTACTAGAGCAGTTTGTTGGACTTTATTTTGCCTGGAATTTCAAGCGTACAGAACGTGTCTCAAACATAGTTCTATTTCTGTATTCAGACGCTTATAGTTGCTTATAGTTGCAGAGGTGTTTTCTATTCTCGATGATTTGCGATTGTATCACGTAATTCGAAAATCTTTCTCATCTTAGATTTATGCAAGGAAACGAAGTTTGCCTTTGAAATGCTATTCTAGTTCTTAGTGTGAAAATTCAAGTGTAAGGAAAGTTTCTCATCGCACTATGTGATATTCGTTCACTCGAACAGTTCGATTGTGATGAAGGTTTAATAGTTTGCACTAACTTTTCTAGTAGCGAATTTTAAATTCTCATTACATGGGAAGGAAGAGCCAAGTACACTCATACCAACATTTAACTGACTTTGATATGTGTTTTACAGCCCGAACGTGACCATATTGTCGGCAGTTGTGCGCTAGGCATACTAAAGACTTTCTCATCGATGATGTCGAGGTATTCATTTCTACTAATTCGGCCAGGGAAGGCCACATTAGCCGTAATTGGAAGCCTCAGACAGAAAAGCTCGGATCATTACGAGGCCGCGGACAGTCTCGGCAGCACGGAACTCGGTCCGGAATCAGTGCTTCTCTCGCCTCTCTCCGCTCACGGACTCGCACGAGGTTGTGAATCAAAATAAACTGTTACTCGACTGTGTGAGTGTGTGGTCGCTCTTCAAAACCCAACCGTTCGTGTGTTGTGTGGCCAAGGCCTCTATCTTTTAATTCACTAACTTAGCTCTTTATCGAAAGGCAAAAAATTACACAACATGAAGGGTACAGATTATTCACAATAATTTTGCGTTTGGTGTTGTTTTCCTACTTAGATTTATAACTGTTATTCCATTCAGAGATGACATCGCACTAAGGAACACACGTAAATTCAGACGGAGCAATATTTATAAATATAGAATTTTTCAACTACCTCTGGAAACGCAGAGTCGAAATGCCAACTATTCATAAGAAGGAGTAGGAAACCATGAAGATTCCATGATACATTTTGCAATCTTTAAAAATAAGAATGCAAAATTGGTGTGTTACGGAGTAACTGCGCGTGCGTTTGAAGTCAAACTCCAGCATCGGGCTGGCTAAGAGACGCAAAGAAGAGGAAACTCCGCTTACCGCACACTCGTGTATCAACTGTTATCAATTCCAGTGGATCACTCATCCTTTAGCACACCTCATCTATCAGTCGCAATTCTATTAATCAACATTAGCATATCAAACGAGTATTCGATCACGAAATAAAAAAGCTGAAGTAGATGCAGGATAATTCCGAAAGCAGGACTTATTCATTACTCGCTCTTGCGTGACGGCAAACATGGATTACGACGCTGCCCTGGGGCATAAAATATTTATTGTCCAATTTATTGCTTAAAGAACCTCAGAAAAAGAACCCTGTAGCATCGACATCGATTACTGTAGTGTATGTAAGATGAACAGCGTTCAGAGCAGTTTTGAGCACATCTTAGCCTTTGGAATAAATGTAGAAAGTTCAATTTAGGAGATAAGGCAAGTGAAATGTAAGACTACAACGTCATCCTCGCATCAAATTTGAGATTGGCATAAACTTTGGCTGTTAGATGCCCAAATTCGATGAGTGAAAGTTACTGGGCAACGATTTTATTTTCACTACCCACATGGAGCTAAATTTTTTCTAAGTAATTGTAAATAAGGTAAATTTCAGATTGATAACATCGAGTTCACGACCTTGAAAGGAATCCATTGAGTACAAAACACGCAATGGGTGAACCGCTGGTCAAGGACTCGAACGATCTTAAGAATTATTACTTTAAATTTTAAAGTAACTCGGATCATTGACGGATTTTTATGCGAGCTCATGCGTGAAACTACTCGCACTGAGATTCAATGTTACAAGGCACGGGTGAAGTAGAACGCTAGTGGTGACTAAAATGATGGACGCTGATCCCTAGACCAATCTCGATAAAATAATGGCATTAATCCCCTAGAAAGTACTAGTTACCTCTGCGAGGCCTGCTCTAGTAACAGGAGTTTCACGACCGGCTGTTATGGATTAACGATTTTACAGAATTGCTTAAATCTCAGGGCGGCCAGAAACGACCAGGTTTACCAGGTGGACTCAGATTTGATTCAGCGAAATATATTCCTGAATCTTTCGCTTTACCGTGATATATTTCCTTTATATTGTTAACTCAAATGATTTATACGAATTTAAACTTCAGATTAATTCCTGTAATCATTCATTGTAAGGGGTATATTACACAGCAAACATTCATGATTGAGCACAACATGATTGAGACAGCCTGTATTTCTCTCCTATTTACTTCGATTTTTGATGTAGGTATCAGAGTTTGGTATTGTACAAATTTGTACTGCATAATCAAGTATTACTGAACAAGTCGCAGGTTAAGCAAGAGGTTATGATAAGTAAGGGAAGTCTTGGTAGGAGAACACTAATTTCTGTAACCCGATACTAGAAGATAAAAATCCAAATGGTCATCTAGTGTAAAAGAACTTGAAATGTAGAATCCCTGCTTATTGTGAGTATAAAAAATGTGTTCAACAACCAGCTGAGCAAATATATTCTCCATATTATTTTCTTACCACTTGTTATCTGTTCATAGTTTTTTTGGAAAATAAAATACTCCTTAATTTTGCCTGGACTTTCAAGTGTACAGTACGTGTCTTAAACATATATAGTTCTCTTTCTGTATTTAGACATGGTATACTATATTTTTACCGCCAATGAGAGGATAAATACCGAAACGTTCATTTTTAAAACTGTAACTCATTCAGAGTTAAGCATTACGTTAGAAAGAAAACTTCCACATTCAATTTCTAAATAACATGAACGCGTAGAACAAGAAGAGAAATGGTTAAGCATGTAAATGAATAGCAATAGTATACGTAGTAATATTACTTAATATGTGGGAATTTGACACAATCCTGCCACACGCACGTAAAGTTAGCGATGAAGCTGGTAGAACGTTGTGGTGGTGGCGGAAGCAAATCATTGGAGCGAAGCCGCCGCGTGACAGAGTGATGCGGGATGACAAATGGTGTTGGAGGAATGTTGTGGCTGCACAAGATTTGAGTGAGGACGCAGCATGACAGAGAGATTACGGCAGAATTTCCCAATTGTCCGAAACAGCATGATAAATATATTAGTTGCAAAAGCCGCTCATTGACCGATACAAAGAGAAAAATTGTGCCGCGGATTGTTCACCATTCCGGTTTTATCGTTGAAAATCTGAGGTAAGGAAGTCTGGACCCAGAATTTAAGCTGAGATTACGGCAGAATTTCCCAATTGTCCGAAACAGCATGATAAATATATTAGTTGCAAAAGCCGCCCATTGACCGATACAAAGAGAAAAATTGTGCCGCGGATTGTTCACCATTCCGGTTTTATCGTTGAAAATCTGAGGTAAGGAAGTCTGGACCCAGAATTTAAGCTGGTCGCACCTGTTCCTTCCGCACCTTTGAAAACTTTCCGCATCTGCTGGCTTCCGCCGCGCAGCTGGCGGGACCGGGCAGCAGGGAGGGGCTGGCAGCGAGGGGGCAGGCAGGGCTCTGAGGGGACCGCGCCAGCGATGTTTTTACCGAAAGCATTTTTACAGAGTACATATTTACCCGGGAAAACTTTTCAGAGGACATTTTTACCGAAGACATATTGTACAGAAGGCATATTTACCGAAGAAAAATGTTCAGAGGTCATTTGTGCCCAGGACATGTTCGCAGAGGACATCTTTCCCAAGGATATATTTTATGGAAGACATTTTTTTACGGGGATTTATGCACAGAGGACATTTATATCGGAGAAAAATTTTCATTGGACATTTTTACCGAAGATATATTTTGCAGAATGCAAATTTACTAAGGACACATTTTACAGAAAACACATTTACCGAGGGCATATGCAGAGAGACCATATTAACCGAGGACATCCATGAAAAACTGACTGTAAGCGAGTAACGGGTGTAACTAGGAGATTGTTATCAAATGGAAACTAAAATTAGTCGTCACTTTCATCAGCTGTCACTGTGGTTTCATGCGAGGCCCCCGACACATTTAGCCGCAGCACATATTTGCGGCACTCGAGCCTTGACTGACTTGGACTGCATAAACGTGTCACTGGGTCAGAGGGCTTACTTGCAGCGAGTGAAGAATTTGCTCGGAACAATTTGCGTTGTAATTTGTTTGGTATGTAGTGTTAAAGTTTGAGACGTAACTTTTCATGTACCTTTAGTCAAAATTTTGAAATGAATTTTGCGGCTTGCCTGCATAGAACCCGCACGCTGGAGCTTGGTAGACCCTAGTAAATCATGCGCTCTTAAGCCGCATGAACTGTGTTTGTGCTAAATCGCAATGAAACTTTCGCGTCACAAGTCCCCCAATCAGCATAAGCAAGATTAAACAGCTCATCAAGAGATTGTGACGCTGAACGCCATTGAAGAGACGTAATACATTTCTGACGCTGAACGCCATTGAAGAGACGTAATACATTTCAGACGCTGAACGCTACTGGAGAGACGCCACACATTTCTGACGCTGAACGCTACTGAAGAGACGTAATACATTTCTGACGCTGAACGCTACTGGAGAGACGTAACACATTTCTGACGCTGAACGCTACTGAGGAGATGCAATGTTGTTGAGAAGATGAACACTTAAAATTTAGAGCCACCCCTGACGACGCCGGAGCACTTAATCTGGCGCAACACATCGGGGATTGTGTCGAGCGCAGGCCTCCGTTTAAGGGCGATGCGATGGGAATAATGAGCCCAGCGCTCGATCAGGACCGTAGATCGAGTGAAGACGTCGCTCTAAGCGCCCATAGGGCGGCCATATTTGCCTGCGGTCGCTCATCGCCGCCCGATTAAAGGGGCGGCGATGACCATTTTCTGCGGTGATGGCCGGGGCAAATCTTGGTAGCGTGGTTCTATACAGCGCTCCATGAATTGTGTGTGGTGAGTTAGGTGAGTTATGTGTTACTTTTGCGTGATGAGTTAGGTGAATTGTGTACGTGTGACGAATTAGGTGAATTATGGGTTACAGTTTTCGACGACTTTATGATTTGTTTTTTGATCCTGATTAAGTTTTAATTGTAGGTTGCATGTGGAAATGTGTTAACATTTCGAGCGCTAATCAGAAACGGGTAACTGAGAGCGATTCTCTCGTGAGTGGAACAAAATAGTACAGTTCCTAACATGCTAGCATTTGGCCTACAACGTGGTATATTCAAAAAATAAACGTGCGCTATGTGCTTGAAGCAGTACAGAATGAAATTGTAAACATCTTGGTCAATTTACTCATGGGTTGAAATTGATCAAAAGTAATTCATTCAAAAAGTCAAGAGTAGCCACAAGTTCTGCATTCAGTGGAGAGGGTCTTTAGGATAGTTACATGGAGGCTTGTGATTGAAATTCAACCGTACAAAAGACAAGTTTCAATTCATTTTCTTAACTACATTATGGGTTGAGTAGAAAAATATTTCTGATTGGCGAAGTGTCCCAAAAAGCTACGATCAGTTTTAATTTTGAAGCTCGGGTTAAACTGTTAGAATGCCGCACACTTACGTCATGAGGCACTGAATGAGAGTGAATACGTTTGTATAAGAATGACGAGAAGCACGTTGTACACCATGCTGTGTTTTTTGAAGAAAATGGAAGCACAGAGCTATGAAATAGACCGCACTGCCATTGCAATATTGGGCCAGGAGATTGCCTCTGCCGAGCTGTGCCAGCACCCGGGCTGTTGACAGGAGATGCCGGGCGTGCAGGCAGGTGCTTTATTGCCGCAGCTGCTCGCTTCACCGACATATTTACCGAGGACTTGTTCACGTAGGACATATTTACTGAGGACGTGTTCACATAGGACATAATTATTGAGGACGTGTTCACATAGGACATATTTACTGAGGACGTGTTCACATAGGACATATTCACTGAGGACATGTTCACATAGGACATATTTACTGAGGACAAATTCACAGAGGAAATATTTACTGAGGACAAATTCACAGAGGACATTTTACCAAAAACATATTCATAGAAGACATTTTTAATTTTGAGACATTCAGAGAGTAAATTTTTAGAGAAGAAAAAACCACAGAGAACAATTTTACCGAGGATATGTTTACGGACAATTTTACAGAGAACAATTTTTTAAAAATTGAGAATGTCTGTAGGTGGTAAAGCTAGCTTGCGCGCTTGTTTAAATAAGTATGTGAGCATCAGTGAGTTTTATTTGGGTACTTATCTGTTCAGCATTTGATATCGTCGTTTACATTCTAATAGGCATACAAATTTCAACTAATCATAACAGAATTAGAAAATCCTAATGAATGTAACACGTGTCAAAAATTGTCTGTAATGTGATCGTTTCATGGGACAATTGAGCAAGCAAACTTTACCCCAAAAAGACTTCTGCATAATATCAAGAGCTCAGCAAGGAATGCGTTGGGCTATGCAGATGCAATGCAACAGAGTAGAAGATCTCCAAATCGACTTCCCATATCCCATTTTTCCTACAACTGAGTTCTACTGCAATGGGTTAAGATTTAACAGATGAATTATTTTCCTTTTTACACTAACGAATTGCTGCCATTGCGTTAAAACTGGGAATTTTGGGAGCCAGAGCGGCTGGTCGCCATGTCTTATAGCTGCGTCACCAGTTCACTCACATGCGTCTCTTAAATCGACCCTCCGTACTTTTATTTGCAGTTCTTCGGGAAGTTTGCCTCTCTTGTGCAGTTTTACAGAGTCGTGCCGTATTACTCTTTGAGAAAGGGAGCCTCGTCCCTCCCATTTATAGTATACTTGCATTTAAATTGTTATACAGAATGTTTAAAGATGTATTACAGAGCTTGAAGGTTAGATCCAAGAAACTAGACATCGCAAATTGAAAGTCTTTGCTGAGCACAGTTAGTACATTTGACTGAGTTGCAAATGTGAGGTAACAGCGTTTCAGGCAAATTAAAATCCCCTCGAAACACCTAAATCACTGCATGGTTTATTCGTTCACGCATTAGGCCAATGAAAATTTCATCACTTCAATTCAAATATCCAATCTTTTACAGGCCACAACTTTGGGAAAAATCGGTACGCTCTCCTGTTTTTGTGAGTCCGATCAGCAGTATCACTTCACTGAACGCAAACAGTCCTCCGACGTACACGCTTTTGAAATAAAGCTACGTGGTGTGATCCTTCGCATTCTGTCTTCCCCTGTGGCTCCACTCTCACATCCGTTGCAGTCAACACCGTCCTCTGGCGCTTTCTGAAATTTCTCACAACGCTTGGCTCTTCACAACTTTTCTACACCTTTCGAATCAAAAATCTGCAGAGTAACTAGTTGTATCCTTTCTAAATTTCTCATTCATCTAATGGTATGACAGTTGCACTTCCGTAAACAAGCGATGACTTCCGTAAACGCTGGGCCATTTAATTTTTTTGAGAAGAGAAACGAAATCTTCTCTTCCAAGGCCAGGCTAAATCATAGAACAGGAAATCTTAACTTCAACGTAAGAGTCGAGGAGAGAGAAACCTCGCAGTAAATCTGCCCCGATCGCAGCTCTAAAACATGATGTCCTCTCGAACAGAAAGCTCTATAGCGTCAATTTTCTTCAGAAATAGAAATTCGAGAATTAGTTTCGTTTGAAAGTCAACAGCATTTGGGGCACAAGCAGCCTCAAACTTGTACACTTTTAAATACAGAGGATGAAATCTCGTTAGCAGTGTTATTACATCATAATACCTTGAAATAGTTATACGGGTTTGTGTTAAAACATAATCTCTAGTGGCGCTTAGATATTACATTTGCTATGTTAGAATTTTGAAATTTTAACTAAAGTTTAAAATATCACTAACTGATGAAGTGGAAGTGTAGAGATTGAAAAATTCGACTTCAAAGCAAAAAACTCGTTTACGGTGAAAGGACCACACACTTTTTGATGAAACTAACAATGTTTCCTGTTATTTTCCTCTAAGCAAAACGATTATTCATTTTAATAGCAGAAAGAAAAGGTAATAGCAGATCAAAAAATGTTGAGTCACAGTTCTGCTGCTCGCGGGAACAGAACACGTACGTATACCACGGTAGAGGAAACAAGGTAGGGTCAAACCATTCCTTTTGTCGTTGATTGTGTGGCACTGCTCACGTCATGGCAACGAACCGATCGTAGCAGTCAAATTACATCTGGCAACTCAGCTAGCCCCAAATCTGGCACCACTATTGGCCTAACGACATATCGCAACGGTGACGTCATAAAGTTTGTTTGACATAAAGCCTTTCTATTGGCTAACCAAATAAGAAGAGACGTATTTTCCCCCATAGAAATGACTCTACCTTGTTTCCACTACCATGACGAATACACTCAGAGGCCCTCTTCTCCCCAGCCAACACTCATCTGCTGAGGTCAGTCCTTTCTGCTCACCAACGAGCATTTGAGCCGAGGCTTTTGTACCCACGCTACGTCTTCCCACTCTGAGTCCTTCTCAAGGGCGACGTGAAATTATTTCAAGGTCAGTTTTACAACTGAGGTCCCATACGGCTTTATTTTATCTACATTAAGTCCGTGAGTGTGGAGACTGAAAGCGCATTGAAATACCTAGAGTTCCTATAAGGTCAAGAATTATGTGCTTTTGCGTTGCTTTAAATGTGCTGAGCAATTTTTACATAAAGAGAAGTTTCCTAGAAGCTTCTCGGCTTTCATTTTACATATGAGATACTATCAATCTTTGCACGTGCTGACATACCTGAAATATTCAATATTTTCCTGAGCATTGACGGCGATGCGCAGTAAAGAAATGCTAATCCAGCGCTCAATTTTGAGCTTTGAAGACGAGAATCTAAAACTGGAATTTCGTTCCCCAATCATTTTGCGATAAGGACCTAATTGGATGTTTTGTGTCTCGTTAAAAAGAGAAAAAGGTTTTAAATTGCGATCAAATCCTCACTAATTTGGTAGCTGCCGACAAAGACTGCAAAAAAAGCGAACAAAGTTGTTTTCGTTGGAGTGCAGACTGTACATTGAAGTGAAACAAAAACGTCTGACATGAAATAAGCGCTTTTTTCGTCCATGCCAATTGATTATTTCCGCTCATATTGAATGGCCGCACATTCTAAGTTAGAATACTTTGAAGGGCTGAGGGAAAAGCAAGATTCCACTAAATTCATTCTTGACAACAAGATGGTCTTTTGCACTCTGTCATCTAGTAAATTCTAATTTAGTTCTGGATAGTAGTACAGTACAGTTTTTGTTTGAACGTCACTGAAGTTTTGTATTTATTTGGCTAGGAAGTTTGGTGATACTTCAAAATTGTTCGATTACCCAAGCCGATATGCATTATTAGACTCGTCCATGTCGGATTTTTAGGAGAAAGCGCAATCATTTCCTGATGTATTCAATTGTTTAGGGGATTCTACAGGTACGATTGATACAGTGCAACTCAGAGGACAGTGCAACTGCCAAGATATCATGTGGAGCTCTGCAGACTGTAGCAGACTGGTATGATCTCCATTGGTTCAGATGCTTTCTCCTTTACGGATGCAAAATCTCCCATTTCGATCTCAAGCATCTCATGCCAGCAACGAGATAATTATGACTCATTTTTGACTCGCGTAAACGAATCGAGCGAGTCCAAGAATTGAGCAGTCGTGGGTCGAAACGGAAATTGTGGCACGTCTGTCAGGGCGCTAGCTGTAGGAGCGCATGGCTCTGGAGTGTGAATCTACGTTTGCCTAGTCATGAATTCATTACTTTCTTTCCATGTAATATTCAATTTCTTCCATGCATAAATTTCATCTCTCATAGATCTTTCTTTCCTATTCAAATGACCACGTGGCCGTGTTTTGTCATTGATACATTTTCCTGATGAAGTACTTCATGTACAGTGGATTCCATCAATACACTGCTTAATAGCTTAACGCCTCCTGCTTATTTCATTTCAGAAGAAGTAGGACTCGCTCTTTTGTGGCGCGGTTAATACTCACGAGTACTGCAGTATTCCTACCCCAACACATGGAACACAAGACTCAGATATTTTACAAGTTCGTTTCACATTATTTAAAACTAGTCACATGAAATCGTTTGAGCTGACAAATTGATTTTTTAACTTTCCGTCGCGAGCACAATTTTCACAGTGGTTAAAATTCGCAACAAATCATCGTTTCGGCAGAAATTTTTTGTCTAACAAGAAATTAACAAACGACTTAGTTTATTATCCCAATCCTTGATGTCATAGTTTGATGCGACATCTATTCATGGTTTAGTATTTCTCTGAATAAAGGTTTGACATGCCCACGCGCGTATCTCAGCGAACCTCTGCGCTCGTACTAATTAAAACACACTTTGTTGGAGGAACAAGCCTTTGTGAACTGTAATCGATTATTTCGTCAGTTCTTTGCTATTCAACTGATACCTATCTAAGCCTGCATGCGTACGCACGATGTCACAGAGAAGCCAAAGTATTTTAAAAGTTTTTCCAATTGAAGTTTTACCGGGTGACTTTGAAGCACAAGTTCTATTTTATTTCTCAACAGAAATATCAACCAGAGCTGGCAGGAAAGCCAGAAATAAGAAAGCGATGGTCTCGCATTTCACGGAATCACAACTTGATCTCAATAGCGGCAAATGTGAGAAGCTGCTGCCATCCTTAGCTTTATTCCATTTTCGCGAAACTGCACGAAAGATGTAAAAAATTAGGCGTAATGTTTACGGTCTTTATTTGACTGACAATACTCTTGTGTAAAATGATTTTTGCTACCATCGGGAAATACACCTTTGCACTCACGTGTCCTGCAGAGAATAATGAACAACTTATAACTGTATTCAAATAGATAAATTTTTCGAAATAAACTCATCCGTGACTGGAGACCCAATGGAATAGAACAATGAGAACTTGGGATAAAAGTTAACCTCCGCTTCTCGCATGTGTCACACGCGAGCTGTCATTTCTTATCACTGAATTAACTTTGCTGCACAAATATTTTCCTCAGCCAGAGAAAATCTCTCGAGAATGAATCTCGCTCGGCTAACTTTGCAATTCCCGTGTGGAAGTGACATGGATTTTTTGGGGATGGATTTGAATTTTGGGAGCCGAGCAAGCCGTCAGGAAGTGCTACTCCGCTCCCAAATTTTAAATCATTCCCCAGAAAATCCATGTCACCTGCATGAAAGAATTGGAAAACTGATGCCACAGGCAAAACGGAAGACTACGGGCGCTCAATCTAGATGAATCATATACAGCAGCGATAAGGCACGCTTCTTTCCTTCCCTTGTATTTTCATGCGCATCTGCTTGAAACTTTCTTGCGCGGCATGCTAATCGAGAGGTGGCCCAGCCAAAGAATTTCAATCCCTGCAACGAATGGAGCATGTTTATTGGATTGCAATGCATGAAGGAACTCATTGCGTATTGTTTCCGTAACACGATAAATCAAAAAGTATTATACGAAGGTCAATCTCATCATATTTATTTATTTACGAAGTATATCACGGATTTTAGGCACAATAAAGATACTCGGAATATACATTATTAGGACCACACGCAAGCAAAGGCTATTTTTAAAATTCATTCATACTTTGATGGTAAGTTGATCAATGGAACACTTTTAGAGCAAAGATCATTGATATTGAAATGAAACCTACTAGACGTCGAAATGTTCTATTTCGATCCAAATTTTCTGAAATTAAGTCCAAATTCAATTTTCAATCTATCTCAGGGATCTTCTACAGCTTTGAAATTAAGTATCGATGTATCAAGCAATACGCAAATTGTCGAGTGGAACATTTAACATAGGACAGAATTTCGTGCGAATGCAGCTATCTTCAACTGACAACTTAGAGGTAACTCCAACTCTTGTCCTACAACATGAGGGCAAATCACTACAAAGTTGGCTAGGGATTATCTTCATCTGACAACTTAGAGGTAACTCCAACTCTTGTCCTACAACATGAGGGCAAATCACTACAAAGTTAGCTAGGGATTATCTTCAACTGACAACTTAGAGGCAACTCCAACTCTTGTCCTACAACATGAGTGCAAATCACTACAAAGTTGGCTAGGGATTATACAAATTTCACAAAATGTTATTGAAAGCCGTGAATAAATGCGGTCATGCACTCTCATGGCAGGAAATTAACTCCCCGTAGAACTGATAGCGAGTCTCTTCGCATGATTCTGGAAATTTCAACCGTATTTGATGATAAAGATAAAAAGTAGAGCAAGCATCTGGACACTGGTGCAAGGTATCTCGATCCATATTTTAAAATCTGATCTCTTTTTCTAATTTAGAGCAGGCTAGGTTCTATACGAAGAGAACAGTTGAATCCGAGCCATTGAGGAATCTTCTCATTATTATGCTGTGTTTGCCTGCCTGAGCACGAGCCTGCTTCTACTGCACGTCTATTTCACATCAATCAGTGTCTATTGGTATAGTAGACATCAGTCTATTTCACATCAATCAGTCTCTATTGGTATAGTAGACATCAGTCTATTTCACATCAATCTGTCTCTATTAGTAGAGTGGGCATCAGTCTATTTCACATCAATATCAGTCTCTGACTGGCCTGTTCATATTTGTGTCGCATGTCAGCTGTCAACTGCCGCTAGCCGTTAACATGGCGAGATGAGACGGACGTGATTAGGTCAATTGTATACCTCACGCCTGGTGCGAGATCTTTTGCACGTAAAACCTCAAAAAAATCATAATTTCATCGCCAGAGAATTTTCTAGGATAGAAATTTTTGTAATAGTGCATGAGAAAGTGAAATTCGTAAGCGCATGAGTAGTACATCGTACTTCTGTTGAGCTATCACTGGCCGGTGTCAGCTAGTCAATAATGACAGTAAAAAAATTCATTTGGTAATTGGGGACGACCGCATAGTATAATAAAAGCCGTCACTCAGATGCCGCTGTCACTAATTATGAAATGATCTACTTTTACCATCATTATTGCCTCGCTGACACCTGCCAGTGGCAGCTCATCAGAAATAAGGAACATCACTCATGCGCTTAAGAACTTCACTCCCTTATACACTGTTACAAAATTTGCAGCCCTGACAATGAAAATTTTCTGACAATGAAATCATTATTTCTGGGTGGATTTTGGGTTCAAAAGATCTCGTTGCAGGCGATAGGTATGCAATTAACTAATCGTGTTCGACACATCGCGTCATGCTTCCTAAGCAGGCAAAACTGCCCGCCTGTAAAGCCCCGCTGTGTAGTGAGGCTATTTTTTCCCTTCAGGCGGGCCATTTCGTTTTCTATGCACGGCGGCGAGGTGATACAGTAAGCCAAAAGTCCTCCTCGTGCCTCAAAGTCCTTACTTTCGCGTTAGGCATTGATTGGTTCGAGAGTTGGGGATAGGAAGCGAGAACAGACTTTGTTAAGACGACCGAGCTGAATGAGTTTTTCTTGAATTATCACCGATAGAATTTCAATTTAAATAAACTCCCGCTATTTAGATTTTTCTACCATGCACATGCATGTTCACTCATTTTATCTAATCTTTTTTATATCAGGCTCATTTCACTGCTGTGATGGCACTGTGTTGCGCTTTGTTATGCGTCGAAAGATCAACTAATCAACTCAACAAAAATTTCATTAAATGACATGTGTGTATTAACTTACCGACTTCGACGCTCAATTACGTTTCATTACTTCTAATCAACATACATGTAATCAATTACACTTCATTACTTCTAGTCTAAGTAAGATATCAACATACATGTAATCAATTACGTTTCATTACTCCTAGTTAAAGTAAGATGTCAACAAACATGTAATCATGTGCGTCACGAACCATCGTAAGCACCTCGCGACGTCACCCACGGCTCACGTGACGAAGGTGTACATCTCGTGGAGCTCCTGACCAGCCAGCGCTGAGCAATGGAAGGAGGGACCATTGCGTTACTTTCGTTAATTTTTGTTTAACAATAACTCTTTTGGGTGCATCAGTGGCAACTTTCCATTGTGTTATTTTCGTGAATTTGTGTTAACAATAACTCATTTGGGTGCATCAGTGGCTACTTTCCATTGCATTATTTTCGTGAATTTGTGTTAACAATAACTCATTTGGGTGCATCAGTGTCAACTTTCCGTTGAATTGCTTTCGTGAATTTGTGTTGACAATAACTCATTTGGGTGCATCAGTGTCAACTTTCCGTTGAATTGCTTTCGTGAATTTGTGTTGACAATAAACTCAATTTACATGCGCAAGTAGCACTTTTTCACACAGACGTCTCAAGCAGTTTCAGTGTGTAAATCATTTTCCGTTTTTATCAGAAGCAGAATGAGCCGTCCGCTTGGTGTGTGAGCTCTTCAAAATGATTGATTGAACTTGTATAATTATCATTTTCTCACCTATATGCAAAAGTTGTTTCTGCAAAAGTTGTGTTGATAGAACGTCTGTCTACCTGTACAATTCCTAAGACATTTATGCAGGGCTGGAAAACCAGTGCGAACAATCTTCATAAGTTTTAATCTGAATAATTTACCAATTAAAATCATTTCTTAGGTAGTCGGAAATTTTTGAAACGATCCTCACTCTTTGGAATATACTACAGTTCTGTGACTCACAGCAACTGTCACTTTTATACTGCAGAATATACTGCAGTCCTGTGACTCACATCAACTGTCACTTTTATACTGCAGAATATACTGCAGTCCTGTGACTCACAGCAACTGTCACTTTTATACTGCAGAATATACTGCAGTCCTGTGACTCACATCAACTGTCACTTTTATACTGCAGAATATACTGCAGTCCTGTGACTCACATCAACTGTCACTTTTATACTGCAGAATATACTGCAGTCCTGTGACTCACAGCAACTGTCACTTCACCAAATTTCACGATTCGACCGGTACTCAAGCACTGAGATCTTCAATGCTAATCAGAACGAGTATTGTTGAATGAAGAGATCATGCCACTTTCAGAGATACATAATTTCTTCATGAAGTGCGCTCTGACGCAGAAGTTGCATTGTGACTCTTAGATCGTCGGTAATTTGAGCGATTGATGATCTAATAACAATGATGTACCACGAAAGAGTAAGAAATTTCTCCAACTATAGCTTCAATGTACAGAGAATGAAAAAAGAAAAAGTGGACCTTGAGGCAATCTGCTGCGTATTTGTTTGCTCATTTTCTGGGTAATGCTCAGCAGAAAGTGAGGGAAAAATAGTCTCAGAAACTTTTCCTGGTTTCGTCTTCACGGAAACTGAGCTGAAAGGACCCAAAACTTTTGGCTCAGATATAAGGGTCACTCATTGAACTCTCGGTATGAATAAACTAAAAACTTTTTCGACCTGCCTAAGGGTCGCAGAAATGTAGAAGTTATAATTTACTTTGCCTGTCATAAGTAAGGAGAGCCCCGTAAACTTCCTTGTACGCCATCAGAGGGAAAAACTGCATAAATTAAGTTCAAAAAAATGTCGGCATGAACCAACACGCTGCAACTGCAATAATCCTCGTACCCAGTCCAACTTTTTCACCGCCTGCGTGTGTGTTTTTCACCGCCCAATTAAATTACTTGCTTGGGCGGCGATAAATATGCATGCTCCGTCGAAAAAGTTAGACTGAGTATATTCTGTGTCCCCGCAGGCTTGATGAATTGTTGAGACAAATTTCTCAGTTAAAAACGATGAAGAATGATGAAACCTCGTGTTTGGCTTTCCCTACTTGTCTGTGTACCTTGCGTCTGTCGCACCTCATTGTCCATTCGAGGCTACATGATGGATTACGATGCGATTGTTCTACCGAAGGTTGGCAGCAAAACGGTATAAGTGTTCAGTTCTGTATTAATGGGTGAAAATTCATAAAAGAATAAATAGCTTAATATGAGAAACTAGCCATCCGTGTCAACAATACAACGGTATCATTTATATTCTTTATGACGACATCAGTTTCCCTGTTAATGATCTGGAGTTGAAAATTATTCAATTGGTGACGATTGCGATTCTGAAGCGGACATTTAATTTTGCTGTGCTACGCAGATGTCTCAAACATATGGTCCATTAAAACGTAAGTGTTTCAATTACGTTAGTAACGATTTGTTCATAATGCTTTCCGATTACACCTGTTGCTTTCATCTGTCGATTCCCTGTGAAACACATAGCTAACACTGTGTGCTGTAATCCTGTGGAAAAAATGATTTGAGCAGATGAAAATGGGTTGTGTTGTTCGTCTGTAACAAAACAGACGACAACTAAACTTGTTAATTTACATATCTCTGCGAGATGAAGTAGCAAAAGCGAGCACTTATACTACGGACTGTCTCTAAAGAGGCAGTAAATAAACATGAAATGAGCTAATTACTAAACGCTATCGATATTGCGTCACGTTACACCACCGCAGCCCACCGGATCAGGTCGCCTAAACAACTTATTTTTTCCCAAGGAAAGTGGTCGACAAGAAGTTTTTTGCGCGAGTCAAAAACTTCGTCATCAATAAAAGAAATGCGACGATAGTTCAATGGGGAGTTATTGATGAAATTCTTCGTAAAATGGACCCAATATCAGACCGTATTCTCAATTTAGCGAGTAAGAGATTAAATATTGTTGAATGAGAATTTCTCCCAACGTATTTTTGAAATTTCTCGTGCGTAATACCATGACCTGCCGTGGACAAGATGAAATTTAATTTTGCTGCTAGTGATTATGTGCGCAGAGCTGTGATGGCGATGAACAATCTAACAACAACTGAAACCCTCCAAACTCGCATATCAAGACCATCCTCTTTGTATCACTATGTTCCTATGGCGTTTTCAATAATAGCAGTAGTCATTCATTTCTATGATGCAAGACTATAATGAAGTTTTGTGTGTATTTGTCATCCAAAAATAAACACGAAACATATTTTTATACTATATTCAGGCCAACAGTGAAGCATTGCAAAGCGATGCGCATGCGTCAAGAATATGTAAGGGGATAAAGAAGGCTGAACTCAGAGGCAGACACGACAGACCTGCGAAAATAGAACCGTTCTCCAGGCGCAAAACAAAGCCGTATCGCCTCACCGTAGAGACGTTACCTGAGGTCATGTCAGATGATGGACCGGGCGAGCTCAGAAGCTGACAGATGACGAAAGTAAATAACAATGACGAATTCCACCAAGTAAATAAAATCAAAGGTTAGTACGTACGATATAACAATTCTTGATATTATTTCTAATAGTACTGGCCAAGCTTCGGAACCACTGGCAACGTACTCGAAGTAATTTTTGCCATTTTTAAAGAAATATACTTCACTTCTACGCTGCAGACCGTCTATGCACACATTGAGGCTCTTATATCGTTGATCTATTCATTGACTTCTATGGTTGTAGTTCAAGTAAAACGATGGTAACAGGAAACTTTTTCTAACTATTCCATTTCCTGTGATGAGTCAGCAGGCAATGGTTCTTACGTAGATAGCAATATGATTAGATGAATATTTAGTTAGTAAGATACCTAGCAGGAGCGAGCAAGCATGGTAACCAAAATGCTGCAACTTCAAAAGAGTCTCGCTTTTCTCGCGCAAAAAGATTTCTCAGTTTTGCATTCAAGTTCGTCTTATTGGTTAGCCGAATTGTGAGCCAAGCTACCAAATCTCTAAGTAAATGCGTGTAGTTGTAATATGTCATTGCATGAGACACTTGTCTAGCCAAGAGACACTGAAGTGCTCCTATTGGTTCATTTCAAATAAGACTGATGTTGTAGATCCAAAATGAAAATTCCCTCAAATATGAAGCAAGCTATCAATGCAGGACTAAATTAGTAAACACAGCGCAGCAAATGACTAGGCAGAACTGTAATGCACCATCAGATTTACGTCTGCGTCAATTACCATTCATGTTATGCAGATTGGCAGCGCTGGCCTTCAATAAAGAGAGGGAAAATTATTTACAGCGGCTGGTACCAACTGTTGGGGAATAATTTGGAAATGTGAGTGGAATTATTAAAAAAATAGCTTCGCATGGTCATCCTCGCAATGCTTTCGTGCTTATACTAAGGAAAATTTCAGCTCTCTCAATACCATTAAAGTAGTCAAAGTGAGTAATTAATATGGAATGAGTCCAAATCATTATTGAATGAAAAGGTAAATCCAAAGTTTTTTTAAGAATGAACCATATTCTCACACTTGCTAGTTATACAGTTGAGATTGCCCTAAAGCATGAACTTTTTTAATGAATTTGCCGAGAAAAAGTTGGTCTTTTACGCTCAAGTCCCAGTTCCTGAGAGTGCGGCTCTCGTGAGCACAATGCGTCGGCCACAAGACCAAATTTGCCCCAGCAGCGCGGCCAAGCCTCATTTACTGACGCGGCTGAAGAAAGGAGTTGTTACTATTCATTTATTACTTCCTCCAGCTCATATTGGACATTCTATTCCCGCTACTGGCGAACATTTCAACTTTTTCCAGGCAACCAGTCATTTGACTTCAAAGCCGTTGTTTACGCAGATCGTGAAGTTTCAATGATTGTTCTTCACTTACAACAATGAATTGATTATTCGTTTCCGATAAAAGCGGAGCTTCCCTGTTTTGCGAGCAGACAACTAAGTGACGTCAGCGTTAGTGAGGCAGTAAACGAAGTTTGTGCAGTAATTGTCTGAACGCTGGTGAGTTGCAGCTGTTGTGTCAGCAGCTGAACAATGGAAGCGTGTCCCACCTCGAATCTTTTCTCTAATTCTCCTTTTATGACGCGATGCATCGAATGTCTAGTGATCGCCATTGCCTTTAATTTGTCGACCGATGTGCAGAGTTTTCCCTTGTTTGATTATAAGAAAATCGATTTCGTTACCTCAAATCCATATAATGTTCGTTTGGTTTTCTCGGTGTACTCAAAATAATCTATGACAGTTCAATCCGAAAATATTGTACTGGGCCAAAATGCAACTGACAAACTTTCTCTCAAATTTTCCAATTCTTTTCTACGTCGTGACACAATTAATTTTTGCGTGTACATTCTCTGCACTGTGATATTCACTGACATCCATTTAGTCGCCACCAAAATGACGGTTCTCAATCGGCAAATTGTTTTTAAATTGTTTTAATGATTGCATTGCTTGAAAACGGCCACTCGCGTTGCACGTACTGCTTGTTCTGACGTGCTCTTTTTTAGCGTGTCACTTCAGTCGATGACTATTACTTTTAAAATTTTCAGAAAATGGTCATCAGAAAATTTTCCCTATTTGCTATCCTAATTTATAATTAATCGGCATGATTTCGAGGGTGCAGAATGTCATGGGATATGAACGCTAGTTTCAATGAAGGTGAATAATTCAGATAAAATCGTGGGCGCTGACAGAAGCGTACGGCAAGGTCGGTGCGTGAGCTGCTCTTCATTCGATCACGTTTGTCTCGGCAGACCATTAGCAGGTGCTTGAAATGAGACGAAAGAATGAAGCAAGACTAAATTGAGTGACAATGATATCACAAAATACATTTATAACATCAAAAACGACATCTAAAAGCATCTAGATGAGCGTTTCTAAAAGGTTAACGATAAAAACAGAGGCTTCAGTAGCGCAGAGCTAACATTGGAAATATTATGTATGAGTGGCTACCATACGTACATGTCCCTCAGTCTCCCTCCGTGAAGAAGTGTTGAGCATAATAGAGTTGAGTCTGGACAGTTGCTCAGCGACAGCTCTGTAGACGATGTTTTATTCAATATTGAGACATTGCACTTCCGTTGGCTGTTTATTTCCACGAACGATAACATTTATCTATGCAGCACAAGTGAGGGGTACGAACACGAAGTGCTTCAGGTTTTGTAATCCAGTGATTCACATGGGCGAGAAATAAGAGGTATCAGTTTTATGTTTCAAGTCTATGAGCGGACGAATTAAATACAGTTACCCATTGGAGACGCTTTTACTATCACCTTTAAACTCTAGAACACATGAAAGAAACCTCTTATCCAAGCACAGGCAGCTCAAATTAACAGAAAAAATACATATGGGAAGTAGCTTCAGTGCTTATTCATTCGCAGAAATGAGGGAAGGAACTGTCTTTTTCAAGATGAATCCATTTTATCTTTGTGGCTAAAATTTATCGGGCAGCGAATATGCAGCCGCACTCATAGCAGGACTGAAGACTCTCGAGAGGAACATTTAAAACTTGAAAGTAGTTTATGAGCTCTGAATGAGGGCAGTAAATCGATTCAAAAGTAGCAAAAGCTCAGATTAATCACTTTTAGCTCTTCAATTCTGAAATAAATGTACGAGTTTGTCTAGTTCTTTATTTAGCTTGATACGCAACTACACAACTTTTCTTTGGATTAGTAATCTGCAGCAATGTGGAGGATGATCTACAAAATTCTCCGTCGAGATGTCTGGTATAAAAACAGCTTTTTGTTTATTTTTGTTCGTTTGTTAACATATTAAATGAACGCCTGGCATGAGTGTCACGTAAAATGCATCTATAATATTCATGATCAATTTCTTTATTTTTCCTTAATTTCTCACGCTGGTGAGGCTGTTGACTTGTGCATGGATGTTGAGACTTGCATTTAGACGGACCTTATTAAAGAACTACCAGCACTATTTTCAAGTTTTATAGATTATCACTTAAAAACAGGCGAAATTTTAATTTCAAAAAAAAAATGGAGCAACAACACTAATATTTAATGAGGTTGTAATTTAGAAAGTGGTCACGTTAAATGCTGCATTCAGCCAAATTACGGCCCTAAATTCGCAATGTATTTATAACGCACGCCTCAAGAATTACCATTGAGATTTAGGTGAAGAAAACATCTTAGGTCGGGCCCGAAATTTGCCGCGATGCCGGAGCGGAAGCAAACACTGTGGCGGCACTAATTGCTCTCGTGAGTGATCGCCCCGTCCTTAATTCGACGGAGCTCCGGCGCGAGTTTTGTAACGGCAGCAGCTAATGCCCTTCTTTCGTCTGGCTGAACTGAGTCGCACGAGCCTGGATGGTGCGAATGCAAACCAAACCAGTCGGTTATAGCTGGGCTGAATGAAAAATTCCTAGGAAACGGATATTGGAGAACCGATCAGTCCATTGAAAAATAGGTAGCTGAACAGCTTGTTATGTTTGGAAGAAAAAGTTTGCGATTATTCCTAGCTGGTAGAGATATCATTGCATCACCGTTTCCTCGACTGAAAAGTTAAAGCATAGACAAAAGAAAAGAAGATATTATTGACGTGAGCTGCGGAGTGACGGTACGGGCAGCTCGTGCTGTGAGCGTAAGGGCGTCCAGCATCAAATATTTCCGACATGTTCTTTTTCATCTGATCTGAATTGCGATAGGCTGGGAACTTCCAAAAGATTCCATCGGTAATCTTTACCAGCAGATAATGTGGCATCCGGAATATATGAATTAATCTACTTACCAGAATGTTTGAATTAATCTGCTGGTCAGTATGTTTGAATTAATCCACCGCAGGAGAAGGTCGCCTTGAAATGACTCTTAGGTTGTCTCGTTACTTCGTGTCTTGAAACAAATGTGCCACTCAGCGTCAAGGAAAGAAGAAACACCATTGAAGCGCATTTGGGTAGGGTTAGAAAAGAAAACACTCGTAAGTTGTGCAGTAAAAGACTTAAGTGAGACAACTGGAATATACATTTGTGATGAGACTCGCCCCAGGCTGTGGCAGCCGCACATTCTCATTGAGGACTGAAACAATCACATTTTGTGAACAAGTTTGATAGAATAAACGCCATTTGATTTATCATCCCAACCATCTTTGTAGCAGGCTACTGCACTGAACACTGGGAGCACCGAGGAATTGCACTGGACAAGTCCAACGAGTGGCAATATTTCAAAAAGTGAAGACATTGATGACAATCAAGTGGATGAAAAACTAAATATTCGTGTATTTTCTCTGCAAAATCTTTTTGAACGACGCTAACTTCCAGAGAAATAATGAACGCTCTTTTGTTTTCTCAATGTATTGATAAATAATGTTAATTCCTGTAACTATAATGCTCATTCTTCATGGGTTATGAATTTCGGTAAAATCTGGAAATGAGGGAAGAATTAACTAGAGATGAACACATTTAAATTTTAGAAGTTAAAATGATTATTTTTAGTTTTCAAAAGAGAAATATTTAAACATTTTTTGAAACAATAATATTATATGACCTTTTACGTTGTTTGCCTGCATCAACATCTTAGTGACATTTTTGCTACATGTGAAATCTAACTATTTGCATTGATCGACCAATGTTTTATTCTAACATGCTTTAATAGTATGTTTTCCATTTATATGTATTGAGAAAAACAAGCATGAAAATGTGTAATATTTTCCACACATTTAATGCGCCATCGTTGGGAATAACTAAAGGAAGATCATATTTTTCAACTTCATTTTGTTCTATAAATCATCCGATGGTAGCATCCAAATTGTAACTGAATTTTAAAACATCAGATGAAATATTTTCGAGTTGCAGAAGCTGCATGAAATGGACTCGAGATCCATGGATCTGCAATGAGTTCTCTTTTATTCGCTGTTCGTCCGAACTCGGATTTGCTAGATTTTACTCCCCGTTGTAGCACTTAAGCCAATACTAATCATAATTGCTTTTAGAGATTACATCCCAACGTTTGCGCTTCCTATTGGGGCGAGCACTGACGAAGAATTTTTTCTACAATTTTGATTGTTAAAAACAATTCAAGCGGTGTACATTGTTGACACTTTGACCGCAACGTGAGACACCGGTGGCCACGGAGGGGAGTTTCATAGCGCTGCTGACCGACCAGTAGCCACAAACTCAATTTTCCTAAGTATATAATTAAAGCTAAATGCAGGCACGATCCAATTAATCATTGCTATTTTCAAAATGGCTTGCAGCAATTGACATTAAACTTTAGTTGAATATTGAACTTCAGTTTTTCCAATTGCGGTCAAAGTGTCAAACCACAAGTGTACACTGCTCTTCAAAAATTAGGACGGGATTCCACATCTTAAATATTTCGGATATGGATGACAAACAAGTACATCCATCCTAATCGTATTTGCGATTAAAACATTTATGCATTTGTGCACAGCTAGAACTCGTATCACAGATACGGTCATGAAGCATTGTTATAGAGCTGAATTTCCCAGCCTGTCTCTTGAAAGTGCCTGCGATGCACATAGTGGCAAGAACTTTAATTTTGCCATCGTTCCTATAAGTTTATTATTCAATTTATTTTGTATTGTTCCTTATATGCATTATTGTTTGTCATATTTACTACGAAATGTCAGTTTTAGTTGTGCTTCAAATATCTGTTAATACGAACACAGTAGCCGCCTCTGCGTTTACGTGCGTTGGTCTGCCGCCGCACCCTATTAGTCTATTGTGGGTTGTATCGGTGTGCAGGTGTGCGGGGCTTTTGGGACCGCTGCGACCTTTTGATAATTTGTATAGAAATTGAGGAAAGTGATATTGTAAGGGTAACTGCTATTCATGTTTCATATTAATGAATCTTAGTGTTCGTTAGCCTTGTAATTATTAAAGACCTGACAGTCCGAACATTTAGAGATTATTTCCGATTATCCATTGTCTATGTTTTCGTTTTTCTGAATTGCAGTCTCCATGCGCAATCTTGTGGGAACGCACATTTTTCAGTCTGTCTTTTCGATAATGAATATTTGTCGAGCTCTACGTATGCCCTTTAGGTTCGGTTCGGTGAAAGTGAAATGTTTTTCCTTGTGCCCAGCTCCTATTGTTATTGCTACTGCTAATACAGAACAGTAATACCCAAGGGTAGAAAATAGGCATAACTCAAGTTTCAGTGCGTAAATAAAATAATAATTTCCTCTGTTTGTTTCTAAAGACAGATATTGATCGTGTGATTTGTTTTAGTCAGGCTCACTTATCGGCTTTGTTTTTCAATTTTATTCTTATGTGCCAATAAAGCCTGTACCCCATCGCCTCTTCCTAATTCCCACTGAGTAACCTAGTGATATCTATGCTTAATGGCTGGACCAATAACAGCATTCTCAACACAGGCCAGCCGACCAAGCAACATCTGTGTATAATTATACAGGGTATTTAGCACGGTAGAGAAAACAAGGTAGGGTCAAACAAGTCTTTTTTTCGTTGACCGTGTGGCAATGCTGACGTCATGGCAACGAACCAATAGCAGCTCTCATATTGCATCTGGCAACACTGCTAGCCTCAAATCTAGTACCACTATTGGCCTAACGACATGTCGCATTGATGACGTCATTAAGTTTGTTTGAAATGAGGCCGTTCTACTTCCTATCCGAACATAAAAAAGTGTATTTTCTCCCAGAGAAATGACTCTACCTTGTTTCCTCGACCGTGGCAGCACCACGCAGCTCAGCAAGGCGCCTAGTCAGTCACCCAATATTTGCGGTGGTGTACATTAAACGTTTTGTCCTCCGCGACGCCTCTTGGGTGCGCATATGAAGCGCCTGTCGTCTGCGATCTGCCCCCAGAGCCGGAAGCCATTTGCAACAAAGGGGACGCAGCACTCAGGGAGCTGGCGGAATGAGAGCCGCAAGTAAATAAGGTTTATTAGAGTCAAGGCTCCGGCATCTCACCGCTACCAGCTTGCTGGCATTATATTCAGCATCAAAATTCAAGCAATTGGATTGCCATTTGTATGCATCATATTTTCAACGTGATCAGGAAAATACAGTATTTCAAAATTTAATGAAAAGCCAGAATAAGCCACGCTAAATAGGTCGGCTTGCCAGCACACAACATCTCGACCATGATTGAAAATCCAGCAGCGATAAGTTAGAAGAGTTTACGACAGTCTTTCTTGAACTTTTTATTTCTTTCACATGGTCTACGAATTCCAAGCCGTGGGTCTACGATTCAGATGACACTGTTCACTTTTCCCCTCTCCTCTTATCTTACACTAGAGTACCGCATGAAGAACGAAACAGCATAGTCCAGGGACATGATACTGTGCACTGCATTGCTGTTCTCACCGCAGTGCGCCACAGGAGAGCGGTTTTCATTGCACAGGATAGCGTCAATACGCAGAACATGACAGGGAACTGCACAGCGCTAAACTGTTCAAAATTCAAATAAATTTGACTGCAATGAACTGAGCTAAATAGGAGACAAGTGCTCTCCGTTCAATGGAAGAGGATTGCAATATACAGCGCTAACTTTTAATTTAGTGCTCGATCTGGACGCAGCATGAATTTTTGGAAGTAATTGATTCGTGAAGCATTTGCCAAGCATTAGCATCTTGCAAGCATTTGCCAATTGTTCACCAGAGAGTCTCATAGCAGACTGAACTTCGTGAGCGGGACATCGATATTTGGTTACGTTCTCCGGTAGTGCTGGGATTTAAAAACTTTACCAAGCGTCGTAAAAAACCTGACAGAAAACGGAAATTTCACTTCTATTCCAGTTGATGAAATTAAAGTATCTTATTCTCTACGACGAGAAATTGACAGGCATTGTCATGAATGGAAAATTGCTGTACAAATGCTCAACAACCTAATTATAGCTGTCACAAGATTTATTCGAAGAAAGTTTGTTCTGTGTTAAAAACATGCGTGAAACGATTACTGATTTGCATATACAAATACTTTATATGTTTATGTTTATATAACTTTATATATAAATAAATACATATATGCACACATACATCCATTTCAGTAACTGAAGATTAAAAACGGTTTCGACCTGTCTGCCATCACGATATCTGAGACCCTATACGCGCTTACCTCAAATTGAGCCAAATCGCTGCTTGTACATTTTTTGTTCTTGCGTTCATTTCTTTAGCAAGGTGCTTTTCGACTTAAGAAGATGCAAGAGATACTTCGGAGCATTTAAAAAATAACGAAGCGGGATGGTTCATACCTCGGCACCGCTCCGATTGCTCGCATCTGAGGGCTGCAAGACTGAATAATCGATGGAGGTTCGGCACTGAAAGGAGATTGATAGACAGCGTGGGGAGGGCTGAGGCAACTCCTGATTTACGGTTGGCTATGCAAAATTACTCGAAAACAACGGGAAAATTGAAAGACTTTCAATGTTTAGATGAGATTAATGAACGAGCCATTTCAACCATAATCATAATATCGCTAGGTATTCCGAAGGTAATTTGCCCCGTAGCGTTCAGTGGCCCGCACAGTACTCTCAAGACTTGATAAAAAAACACCTTTTTGTGATTTCCCTAGCGTTTCGTGAGCTACATGTACGCAGTTTACATGCCAAATGCTAGAATTTTATGAAAGGAGGTTACGTTTGAGCCTAATTGAGTGCTAGAGGCGAGTGTGAGGGTCATTGTGATGTGTCTTATTGTAAAGCTCGATCAAGTGATGCTGGAAAAACTTATATCCATTTACATTTTCCTCAATGATCTCAATTTGCATGTTTAGATTAATTTTCTTTGTTTAATCATTGCATGATTATTTGTGGTCAGACACTCAATTATTGTTGAGTCTTTAGTGAGAAATTTGTGGTCAGACACTCAATTATTGTTATGTCTTTAGTGAGAAATTTGTGGTCAGGCACTCAATTATTGTTATGTCTTTAGTGAGAAATTTGTGGTCAGGCACTCAATTATTGTTATGTCTTTAGTGAGAAATTTGTGGTCAGGCACTCAATTATTGTTATGTCTTTAGTGAGAAATTTGTGGTCAGACACTCAATTATTGTTATGTCTTTAGTGAGATATTTGTGGTCAGACACTCAATTATTGTTATGTCTTTAGTGAGATATTTGTGGTCAGACACTCAATTATTGTTAAGTCTTTAGTGAGAAATTTTGAGTTGTTACCGGAAGTGAACAACTTCACAATGGACTTTGACCGTCGAAATTCTAAGGCATTACTTGAAAATAAATGATTAAAAATTTTCCAAAACTCCACAAATTTTGGAGTAGATTACTGTTCTTTTTTGTAGCTCTTATCAAACTGCAATGCTGTTAAGAATGCTGTTATCGGTCCAGCCATTAATAATAATAAACAACTTTTTAGTTTGTATGATTCAATTGGAATTTATATCTATTGTCTGAGCACCATCATCATACTGCGTCAATCTTGTATTAGTTTCATTTGTCCATGTATCGCTCAGTAAATTGCCTACAGAGTAGCTTTGAACCTTACGAGCGGTTAATATATAAGCTGCCAACTAGGTTCTGACGAAACAAAGCTCTATTTACCTACCTCATGTTTTGTTCCACTCGTTCATTTCTCTCCTTTTATTGAATTATTTTGAATTCCTGTTTTCTCAAAGCAGGCCTAGTCTCTCGGAGCAGGCCTAGTCTCCCCTCAAAAGTCGCGCTAGCCTCTCCCCTTGACGGGGCAGACGCAGGTCGATGGGACGGTAACAGCCTCTTCAGTTCCTTTGTGAGCCACATGGTGAGGCGGCGTTCCTTTGGTAATATGTGGTATAGTCATAGCTCGTAAGCCAATTCCCCTCTGCACGGCGGTGAATATTTCCGCTGCAGCTTTTGCTGCAATTCTCATCGAGGCGGGCCAGCACAGCTCGAAGCTGGCTGTGTTGTAACTTCAAAGTGCTACGCTAGAGTCGTGTAAAATGCCCACCTGCTCTGCAAAGCGCCTTCACCTGCAGAAATTCTTGGTAATATTCAATTGATTTCTCAGCCTCCGTCACTCACACTCTTCAGAAACTGAGAGTTTGAAAAGCTGCTTTTGAAGTTCCGAATAAGCTCAACCTTAAAAGGAGGTTAAACATGAAAGAATAAATTTAACAATTCTGTGAAATATTCGATTTGACGTGTATGATGATGTCGTGTATGATATTAAATTCACACGATAAAATTTTGTTGCGCACTCGTTCCATTTTCTGAAGTCGTTGATAACAACCAACAAATGACAAAAAATCGGCTTACAAGCAGAAAATATTAGTGCACCGTTGCCGATGAACAACTAAAAACTTTTGCTAATAAGCCCCTTATTCCTCTTTCGTGTCGTATTTAAGGCAGAATAATGTTTCCATCGCATTGGGTTTCACTTTGGTTTATTAATATTTGCTGATTGTGTGTATTTCATTTCAACTAATTTATTTCCAAGATTTTTTTTCCATTCTCGAGAAATATCTCAATATCCTAAGGGATTATTTAAGTGATGAAGTGGATAGTGAACTACGACAGAAAAATGAAAGACAAGTCACAACAGTAGCTCTTAAATATTAACATGCGTAGAAACGAATGGAAGTCACAATTTTCAATCCTTTTCTCGTTTAGGCCTTGAAAGTAATGAGGAAAACCATTCATTTTTTGAGTCACTCAGCATCCGTTGATGTTGACTGAAGCTGATTTCATTCATTTCTCCATCGCTATTGATATTTCGTGAAGAAGAACATTAGATGAATATGTTCCAGCTAAACCAATTTGAGTTCGGTCGTTCGGTTACTTTCTGCTGAAGTACAAATCCATGCGAAATGTTTTGTGGCACGTATTTTGGGTGGTCAACTCAGCGAAGCCGGTGCGGTATCTGAAGCTGACAGTAAAGACTCGATTTCGACGTAGCTCTGGCAGAATTTTCCACCTCTTGAACCGCAATTCTGTGGCACGAGTGAGACGAGCCTTGCTGTGCTGTGTCCGAAAGGTGAGGAGTGCCATGAAAAGGCTGGGAAAAGTTAAGTTTGGCAACGAATGTTTTATCATATTTTGAAGAATTTTTTTTTGTCTTTTTAAGCAGGTAAGCTGGTCCAACTTCCACTCGTCCGATGGAAGTAAATAATGTTAGCGAACTCACAATTCACTGACGCAATTTGCTCGCTTTCATGTCCTGATACTTGGAGTAAGCTTATCCAAAAAATATTAGAACACTTGAAAATTTCCTTGTTAGATATTGTAATCAGTTGTTAAATTTGTCTTCAGACTGACTTTATATACCATCAATATTGTCAACACATTGTTGCGGAGCCCATTGGATGTTGAGTTCTAGTTCCGAATAGATCTTTCCTAACACGATGCCATGCCTTTGCAGAGCGTACGAGTATGTTGTCAACGACCGCCGGCCACCTCTCACGGCGGTCATCAGAGTGCGCTTCAAATATGACACTCCGGATACCAAATGTGGTCATCTTCCGTTCATAAATCGGATTTTGCTCATATTTTGAAGCAATACTTGAAATTAATTCCACAATTGGAGAAGAAATATCTCAATGTCTTTGTTAATGATTTTTGAGGGCTGAAGCTGTGATTGGCTGTGCTAACACAGTTCAGAGGCAATATAATATGAAGCGAACAATAATTGTCAAAATCGGAAATGAAAAATCTAAGTGCTCGGTTTTAACTCTTCATCACTCACTTTAAACTTGACTATTTATTTTTACCAACCAGTGCTAGACTCGAGCCAAAACCTATAAGCATCAGTCAGAATACCACAGGCTCTTTTTCCTAACATGAATGAGTTATATATTGTATGTACGCTTCATGGCGGATTATAGTTAATAAAAAGTTCAAAGTTTTCCATCTGAGTAATACATGGAATTTGTCGAGCAGTAATTTTAAATTCAGCATCGGTTTAGAGACGATAAAACGTCCAGCTCAAAAAATGACCTTAATTAATTTCTTCGCTAATTGTCACCCAATTTGTCAAATGATGTTCTTCACTGGTGACTCATTTGTAATTTCCGTTGAGATTTTTGCAGTGTTCACGGTTGGAATCAATGACTTCTCAATGAAATTTATCTCATAATAATAATAGTAATAATAACGATAACTGATACCGAACTTTTACGAACATGATAACGAACGTTCTGAATCAATTATTTCAGGTTCGATGGCGTAGCACAACCAAAGGAAATATACATTTTCTAAAGTGTGATGATAATTTTACCTTTAACTTTTTCAGTTGAATTTTCGGACATTGACGCGAAAACGTTGGCTTCTACTTCCAGACTTTGAACCTCAATCAAGCGAGTGACCCCCGAGAGTTTGCTAGCCCATGACATCGCTCTCGCAATGGTAATCGTTTGGCAGTCACATGAAACTAAAGCCGATTTCAAAGGCTACACATTTCGCCAGTTTCAAGCAAGACCCAAGAGAATAAAATGAAACACAGAATAGGGCACCCTTCATCACTCACAGCAATGGAGGACGAGGAGGCCGAGAGTGCGAGGAGAGATTTCGCTGGCGCGGGACGCCCAACATTTGCTCTGAAATGCACGCCATCGGAATTCAAACTGCTCTTCCGAGCAATCGACCAAATTGAACCAAGACAACAATGTCAAATTCGAATTCTTGCAATAATCTTCTAGTGAATCACGCGCCTAACTCTAACGAGATCGTGTTGTGGCAGTTGACGCGGCGACCACTGTAGTGCCGAGAAACTAATCAGAATGAAAACTCCGAATCAACATCAATCCAAGGAAAACAAAACCCAGCAATCAAGCGATGAATAAATGAGTCGTCAATGAAATCGGGAATGTAGATGTAGCAAAAAGTACAATTCGTGATTAACAGAATTTGAATCGGTCGACTGGACTAGCTTGGATCAACAATCAAATCTGACTTGCACTTCAATAGTATACTCGTACATGCCCGGCTTCATACTCCCACAAAGCTCGAGAACAAACTGCCTCGACTCTTTTCTCCGCCTTATGTCTAGCCCTGAGCGCTGCGACTCCATCTCTTCTTTTTATGAGACTCCAAAGAAAGGGTATAAAGGGGAGAAGTGGGACGGACTCACACTCCGGCTTTCGGAGAAACGTTTTTCTGAAAACGATTTCTTTAGGCTAGTGCGTCTTGCCGCTGTTGCGTCCTCGGAGGATCATGACTGCGTGATGGGCCGACCACGGCTGCATGCCACCACCGCTGTGGTAATGCGAGGTGACGGAAGGCTAAACTGCCCGGCCTTAGATTGTTATTGTCACATTACTTTCAGTGGCGTTTATGTAGAGAGTTTGGCTGTTCAGATTCGACATGTTCTGCGGCTGGCGCAGGAGTGGTGTGTCTTTATGGCTCAAGTCGCACACACAAACCTTCTTTGCTGGTCTTTATAAGTAGTTCCCTCATTAACGCACACCAAATAATATCTTCTCAGCGTCCAAATTGCACAGCTTACTTCATATTCTCATCATTCTTGCTGAGAGGGATAAAGAAAAAAGATCGTTTGATCTACTTCGCTTTATGAAGTTACGAATATATGAATCGCAAAAATTTTACATGTTCAAATATTTTGCAAAGGTAGAAAACGCTCAGCATGCATCCCAAGATGGCTCACTAAACTGAAGATAGGGCAGTGTCCTTTTTCATTATTTTAAAAGCTTGCTTATCGGAAATCAGAAGTCCTTTGAAATCGAAACTCACGAATGGTTTACTCTTTTACCACCTCAAGCAATTAAAAGGAATCATTCATTTACTATCGACAGAAAAGCGTGTTGGACGCATTTCAGAGATAAAATAATACTTGAGTCAATTTCACACTAAATTCAAACAAAAAATCATAAGTATTGCTTAAATTTTTATTCACGGCACACTGAACTACACCATTGATAAACATACTTCGTAAGATGAGCCATAATAATGCAGCTGGTATTTAACGAACGTGCGAGTGCACACAATCTGAAATTGGAAAGCATTAGGAGAGGGAATGTTGCTTGTCACACCGTGTCTCGGATCAACGATTTAACGATCATCCTCGCAATGATTGCGCTCTAACATAACACGCATCCAATCCTTTCAAAACCGCACAAGCAAGGCTCAAAGAACTTAATAATTTTCGAGCAAAACTTGGCCAAGTAAATGAATCTAAGAAAACCGCGAGGGTGATTGTCAGAAAAATAACTTGGCTCTATTCAGAATAGGAAAGTGGCACCAACTTGTCAAAACACTCCTAACGAACAACTAAGTATCTGTAGAAGTGTTTTCCCCGAATAAGTTCACAGCGGGTGCGCTCAGTGATGACTTCATGTTTTCAGATGAATGATTTTTCACCACTGCGGCGATGTTTAGCGAGTGAAATGACAGAGTGCTCCGAAAGTCCTCTGCTGAGATCCCAGCTTCCCAAAGAACAGTTTCAAGACAGCGAAAGTTCGCCTCGCTGATGCTGATGGTGTTGGCTGTCATTTCCAAAACATGGAAGTTTAGGTTTCGTTCCCCAACTCACAGAAGTGAACAGAAATTCGTTCTTGGTATAAATTAAAACTTCTGTGCTTAGGAGACTGAAAACATTTCGTAAACAATCCATTCCAACTAAAAAAACTGCCATCCTCTCACAGGTCGAGAAGAGCACAAAAAGTATTTTTAGGTGCAATCTACGATTTTCCAGCTTGGAAATAAGGTTCCTTCAATCGTCTAATCTCCACCCATTAGATTTTTTTGTCGCGTTTATTGTGTAATCTGAAGATTAAATATTGCTTCTGTCCACGCAGCTACTGATACTCTAGGCCGCCCCTGAAAGGGGAATTTCAGCGCAGGCTCAAGGCGAATAATGAATATCATCTCACCTTTCAGGAAGTGAACTTCAGTTTGTGACCATTATTAAACTCCCTAATAAATAATAGTTTTCTTCCCAGAAAAAAATTCTTTTTTAATGGTCCAAAATGAGCCCGTACCCTGCTCTTGCGCGAGCTTTCACGAGCTGTTTTCTGACCAAGATCTGCAAAAATCTGGCCGAATTGGTTTCGAAGTTTAAACTACACAGAATGAACCCTGTAATATTCAAAAACAAATAAGTAAATTGAAGAGGGACAACAATTTTAGCAAAAGGCAGTTCATGAAGTTTATTTGAGGTCAGGACCTGAATATATATTTTTTTAGTAAAATATACTACCATGTAATTTGACCATTTTTAAGCGACTCAATTTTTCTTGGACTAAAACTTCATCATTCTCCTGAAGCGTTCAACGTCGACAGAATTCTAAACAACGCAATTTCCAGGATATCTCAATGTTGCGTTGGCATTTTTCAGAATTGTTTTTCATCAAATGTCTAGCATGGTTTCGCTGACCTGTGATGGCTATATTGAGTACGATGTATGAAGTTTAACAGTCTTTATTTGCCGGTATAATTGTTCTCAAACATCTTACTCTCATCCTGTTTGCAGGTGTCCCCTTGCCAGCAATACCCCATGGAACGAATATTCATCGCTTCACTAAAATACTTGATCAAAATTGGAAATTCATTTAATAATTTGCTAAGTAATTGAAGCAAGTTAAACAGTAAAATAACCGATTATGATTTATTGTCCAAAATCTAAATTCTTGGCATAGTTGTCCCTTAATTAGTGCACTCGCAAGATATTCCTTTCAGGTTCATGATATAAGTTCACTGTGCAGCGAGCTCTTCAAGCTCAAATACTTTCCTTTTCGTTTTTGTGGTCTCTCACACCGTCAAACTTAGGCTACTGCGGGGAATTTCTAAAGTAGCCTCGTAAGAGAGTCGAACGATTCCGGGAAGTGAATGAATGCGTCCGCTACACAAACTAACCTTCAGGATTCCATTGAGGATTGCGAGCTCCCAATTTACGAGGTGAGCGATCAAGAAAACGTAAGCCAAAAGAAATAAAAATCTGATAGGGTCATAAATTGCGCGCTAGAATTACTTGAGAGTAATAGAATCCTCTACTACAAGGACTGCAATCTATCCTCATTATTCATTCGTGCTCATATTTTACGGCTGGACTTCATTTGTTCGTATAAAACTCATGAAATACGCCCAGTGCCCACACTGCAGTAAAACAGGATGATGTGCTGTCTCTGCCAGCAATAAATTTATCCAACATGCAAGAGGATGTGGGAACTCAATATCTGTCTGATGGCAATTTCTGCCCAGGTGGAGCACGAGTGTGATGAGCCGCACAAATTACACTAGTGCCAAGTTTGGCTTGCCTGGCTTATGCTTCCACTGAAATAGCGTAGCAATGGTAAATAAGACTATAAAATAATAATATTATTGGTGCTGAGTTGTACAGAGCTGGATTTAGGGTTTCGTTTACACCGACAACAAAGAGAACCACGAAAATATGTAGAAATATGAGAGAAATGTACGTTACTTTTCACTCATCCCTCACGAAAAGTGAAGATCAAGCAATCGGTATACAGATGGCAACTTTTGGGATCCGCATTGTTATTGGGTTTTTCAACAGGGTATTTGGCTGGCCGCGCTGCAGGAGTAATTTTCTGAGAGTCCATGATTGTCCTGCGTGTACAAGTGAGGATGTCTCAACGCTCTTATTGATTTTCTTAGATATCTCGTGAGGGATGTCTGATGTTCCGCTACTCGGCAACAGAAACTTGATTATAATAATTGCTAAAACTATTGCACGATACTTATATTGAAAATTGGAACCGAATTCATCCTCACTAACAGTATCATCATATGACTGCAAGAGGTAGTGAAAACAAAACAAATAACAAAATAGAAAAACTTAAGAAGGCTGCATGGTCACAATAGCATATTTTCACTACACTCTCCCACGTCTGTCGTGAACTTTTTCCCGCTGTGATAACTGAGAAACATTTCGTGATGTGTTTGCTGCGAAGTCTAGAATGCAGTACTCTCGGTGATATCTGCAGGGAATAGACACGTCAGACAACTTCGGTTTTCCCGTGCAACTTCTGCTAACTCAGGCGTCCGACATTTACCTTTCTCATTTCGTAGAGAATATATTTTGCATTATGTATGAGACACAACATAAGAATTACACTAATGTGGTTAATATTGAACTCATGGATGAATACAACAAGTCCAAAAATTCTATATACTGCTAATATGCTTTAAAAGCAAGAAAAAGAGCAAAATGAACATGAAATGCCATGAATTCTTCCTGGGTCAGTCTGTTCACGAATGAAGCGTTCTGCACTAGCTGTGTTCAAAACAAAAGGATTCGAGCAAGATATTATCTCTAAGCCCGCTGGCTGTGGATTGAATCATTCATTTTGTATCGAATTCAAAACTTTTAACTCTCGACTCACAGTGTGCGGCACATGTCCGACGACTCCATGTTGGAGGTTGCAAATCCCCAATTTGTACGGTTCTTTCCTTTTCCAGTTAGCCAGAAACTCCTTTCAATAGAAGGAAAAATAGTGCGTCATGGGTAAGAAAAGCTGGTCTAATATAGAAGTCTTCGCCAAAACGAGCACCTCTCAATTTGGCCGAGCCTCGCCTGCTGTACTTCATATAAATGAAGGTTTGAACCTTGTTAGTGGCTTCGTGCAGTGCCGAAAATCCTGTAATTCAGCCTAAGGAGTTAAATTATAAGCCTTATTCTTTGCAGCCAATCGGCCAAGCCAAATAAAGGAAATAAAGATGTTCCACTGAGCTTAACTAATTTAATTAGCGCTCAGTTGCGGGCTCCTAGTTTCGGCTCCGCAGTACTGGTGCTCAAATTTAGGGCAGGAACTTGATTAATTAGCTGCTAGAGTCTGGCGCGAGTTGCGCTCGTGTAATACACGTGTTGACGTCGTGGTCACTGGCATTCTAAAAACTGGATGTGTAATTCCGGTGTGCGAACCTTTTACGATTTGAACCACCAAATTACGCACAGTTTTGTCACAAATCAAACGCATGTGAGCTAAATGACCGCTCCTTCAAATTTAAATGGCCGTGTGACTGGTTTCCGTCGGAAATTTGTAACGATTTAATGCAAAGTTGTAGCAGTGATACGTCGAGGTGCTGTTTTTATATATATGATATTGTCTGATCGGGGAAAAAATGGAAATAAAATCGCATGAGTTAAAAAACATTTCTGCGAATCAATAGAATCTGTTTTAAATCTCATTTGACAAGTCTCATCCTCAGTTGATAGAATTAAAGTACTTATGAATATGAATATACTTTGATGAGTTCCTCCGTTTTTTGACGAAGTGAGAATAATTATCGGTCTTCCCCTTCCCCTGGTACGTTTATGATGTATTTTTGTATATCAGAAAAAGTGCCAATTTATGCTTGTAGGCAAAATCCAGTGACGGCTTTGATTAGTGCACAGAAAAAATCGCTTCTTTTAACATGTGATGGCGCTCCGGTAAAACTAAGCGCAAGAGCCCAATTCAATTCAGCAGATTTCATAGGATCTTTCATTCATTTTACTGCTAATTAGTTTTCATTCGTAGCTAAAAACCATAACCACTTTTTCTTTCACTGCCTCAGTTTCCAAGTATTCTGTATTTTCATACGCTGAATCATTTTGCCGTGAAAATCATGAAGTTCAGGATAGATCCAATTTATTCATATCGTTATAAAAATCCTGAGTGATGGTCACGAAAAACTTTACAGTGACTTGGTAGGCATCCAAATTAAAGTCCTTAACGGCCTACATCTCTGCGAAATGTTAATCGCTCATTATAAATTGATGAAGTATTTAAAATTTCATGCATTAAGTGTGACCATTAAAGTTTTTTTAGCAATATATACATGTTAACGTCGGAAAAATTATCCAGCTTCAATTTGATGTTCAAGAAACAATTTATTTAGAGAAAGTTGGTTTTGTTCTTAACATAGAAAAGTTGAAGTATTGGAAATGTTGTCTCAACAATAGCGTTATTTGGAAAGTCGTTGTCAGTTAATATTTTGATGCAGTGCTCAATCTGAGCTTGGTCACTTTCATTTAATTTAAAATGAATTTTTTAATGCTATATGAGAATACTTCCAAAGCCAGCGTCTAAATATTAATACAACTGACGCTCACAGTTGGCCAATCATTTTCCTTCTCACCACAAAGGGAAGTCATAAATTAACATGGACTCAATGACGTATCGTCCCATTTTCCTTCACACGACAACATGTGGTCGTAAATGGGCATGGACTCATAGGGGTATCGCCCTATTTTCAAATTACGCAGCCAACTCCAAACTTCAACGAAGTGTCCATAAAAAATTTAGCTTCTTTTTTGCCGTTTTAGGTTTTTTCTACCCGTCACTTTGCGTAATTAATTCTGCGGCGGAGAATGAGGCCAACGTCAAGTGACCCGCCACACTCGCAGGACGTCCTGTGCATTTCACCTCGAGAGAAGGTTCACTAAATGGTAAAAATGCCTGCATCGTAAGATTGTAGCAGCACTTTAATGAGCAATTTGACTTGGGGATTGTAGCTCAGGAATTCCCTGGATGGATCACTAACAAATTCTCAACACTTTGTTCCTCCACGCAGCAGCGCTGATCGTAACAAAGGAGCACCAGCGTCCGTGCAACGACGGTCAACTATTTTTTCGCGCAAACCCCACTCCTACAAATGAAGGAATGGAATAAATTTCTCGAGCTCGTACAGAAGCTGACGAAAGGCTAAAATGATTTTAAGGTTAAGATGATTGTTCTTTGTGCTCTAATTGTAAAAGTGAAGAAGTTCAGAGAAGTTTAGAAAATATCTGACTATTTCAGAGGAGTCTTTGATGAATTGTCTCCAACCAAACAATTTTTTACTTAAATTCAGTCAATGGGTGAGTAGTGTGAAAATAAACACCAGTTTTTGCGCAAAAGAAAACACGAAATTTAAATCATAAATGACCGTAGAAATAAAGAAGCCAGACCTCATGTGATGTTATTTTTTGTCAAAACTTCTCAGGTTAAGTCTACTCATAGTTTACACCTGTGCGAGGGAATTTTCAAATATCTTTGACTTGCGCAGATGACAGCCACAGGCCCTTTCACAGCTCCGGAGCCAAAGAGGACCAGAAGCAGCACAAGTTCCTCACCGCACTATGTGGACCAGCAAACGTTTGCATAAAATGAGTCGAATCCCATGAAGGCCAGATCCGACTTGGAATCCTCGGTATCCTGAAATATTTATTTCTTAACGGTAACCAGTTTCATCACAATGAAGGGAAGATAAATTTAAAAACATGAATTTTCTTTGCAATAAAATAATTAAGTCAAATGTCTGCATTTTAATGGCGGCACTATGACTAATTGAAACAAGCTTTATAAAACGTAAACAGAAGTTTTCCAACCTTTAACTTTTTTTCGAAATGGTTGCAGTGAAAGGCTAGAGTGAGGGGCAGCTCCAATAAGGAGAAGTACTTGTGTCCTCGCTGAACTTATTCACTAATTTAACTTGCGAAATGCGACACTGCTGCTGTTAAAGTTTGCTGTCCTCTCTAACTTGCAGAACACGTGATCCAAGTTGCTGAGCAGGCCGCCCCTTGCATTCCAAATTGCCCCTGATTTCCTCTGTTTCTCAAGTTCACTCGGAACAGATTAATTAATTGGATTAATTCTTTGGAGAAAAGAGTGCAACGTTTGGTAAAGAGAAATGAAGGGAGCGCCACCTTCGTAATTCTCGTGATTTTAAATCAGAGATAAAATAAAAATCATGTGTGCGATAAAACTAGAGTAGAAAATAAATAGTGATGATAAACTAGAGCATTGAAGCCATTGAATTAGAGCACTAAGCTTTGCTCTAAATTTTGCACAAAGGTTTTTATAACATTTCCTTTGAGGTGATATAGTGCGAACAGCCGAGATAGTGAAATAACGTGAAAATAACTCTTTATTATGAAATAGTTCAAACAATATAAACTATCAGCCAGCGTTGGAATTAACACCAAGTAGAGAAAAGAAAATTTGTTTTACAAATTAATTCTGTGCTTGGTTATGCATTAGAGATTAAGATTTATGATTACTTGAACCAAAATATAAGAATAACCAAAAAACGGGGTCTAGAAAACCCACTTAGCTTAACAATTTCAGACCTTTTGAAAAAGAAATCAATGTTGTGGATATGCAGGAATATTTAATTGATCACTGGTTGTAATCTTCCTCATATCGTAATGCCGTCAGACATCAACGACCGTTTTTTAATAAGTATATAAGTGAAAATTTTGCTTTTTGCACCCCTGTTTGTTTCACGGTTTTTATAACAGTTGGTACTTCTCAGTGAATTCCGTACTTTATGTAGAGTAATTGAGAACCATGAAAGTTTCTTTGACTGCGTGCATTTCCGGCAGAGAAAATGCGCTTCCGAGTCGTGGGTTTGGATTTACATCGACGTTGGTCGATGGCTATGCACTCGGTAGTAACTGTGTGTCAAAGTAACCATGTCTGATCGTTAGAATTAGGCGCTGAAAACATTCACAGATTTTTCAACATTTTCATGCTTCAAGAAAAAATGTTGTTCTAAAAACATGGATTCTTTAGGCTGATGACGCAGCAGAGTGTGAGCTCAGCCAGGAGTGGATTTAGTCGTAACAAGAGAGAGGCGCCAAAACAGGCCCAGCCAGCATTAAAATCCCTGAGTTCAGGCACATAAATTAATTTATTTTCGCATCTCATTAATGAACGTTTCATTTCTTTTTCATCCGTGAGGGAGTTTACATGTCATGATGTTGCATGCAAGGTCTTTACCTAAAATTCGTGTCATGAGATACAGCTGAGATAGCGAGGCTTGTCCTGTGACTCAAAATCAATCGTAGAGCAGCGCACGGTTTCAAAGCAGCTCAGCGGACCAATGAACTGCGACTCACATTTAACCAGTCACCGAAACTGAGGTTCTAAGCACGAGCAACGGTCACAATGCAATTATAGTGCATTCTTCATGCGAAATGATGATCCTTGGCTGCTGGCTTGGCTGGCACGCTAATTTTGATTATTTACTCCCACTAAACTGTCCCTCAAGATACTTCAAATAAGTTACTTAGTCTTAATACTCATTGTTATCTTATCATCACGATTAGTGATTTTTTTTCATTTGAAGAAACTGCCCACCATTCAAAATGGCGTACTTGAGTTACCTAATTTCACCAATGTTCCTCTGGATTTCCAAAGCAACATTTCTAATTTTTACGAAACGCAAGCATTTAGTAAAATTGGCTTAAGTTCCGTTGTGTTTCAGACCACAAAAAACAAGTATAACAAGCTACAGCTAATTGGCAGACTTTAAAAACGACGGTTCCAGTCCTAGGCGATTACTGCAGCTAATCCGACGGCATTAGTCTGTCGCGGCCTGGCATTTGGTGGAGGCCAAGCGGACGGTTTTGGCGCGCAGGACACATCATTTCGGTCGCTGATGTCACGCGAAGTTCGTGTGTTTAAAATGAAAATGATAGTAAAGTTAGTTGATTAGTGAAGATAGCTGATTTGAAAATCATTTTAATACGTAAACATTTCGGCTTTAGACTCAAGCCATCATCAACAAGCCTAAACGTCCATGTGTTAAAATGATTTTTAAATTAGCTATCTTTAATATCATGAGCGTTATTTTTTGGCACAAAGTCTTCCTGTTCACTTGACGAGGCCATTGCCGTGCCGCGTGATCGGTGATGAGGTCAGTCCAGGGGCGTTGCATTGGAGGCGCGTCTTTAAAAACTCCAATAAGTGAACGTTATTAAATATTCCTCAGAAAAATAACTTCCCCGACCGTGATGGACTAATGCAAAGTCATTCACTAATTTTTGCATGAGAGCCACTTCGGTTCAACGCATTGATTGAGAGAGCCGCAGCTACTGCAAGTTAGCGCATTTATGTAAATTTTTATTAATTAATTAATTTATACGTTTTGCCAGAGCCGTGAATTGAGTCATGGCGAGCCGGGCAATGAATACCATTGGACCAATGCATGGATGAATGAATGGCTTTACATCCGTGGAAGCTCTGTATGGCCACCAGAAAGTCGGCGTGGACAGCAGCACGGGGCAGCGGCCTTGCTGTGCCGTCATCCCCTGCCTCGCTCAACCGACCTAACGCTGAAATATTGCTCAGCTAAGTGTTGTCTTGATATTAATGTCTGCGCACACCTTTGTTTGTAAAGGCCAGTTATCAAATAATGAATTACAGCCAAAAATAGACATCATGGTGAACGACACCTTAAGTTACCAGGCTTCATTAGAGCTTCATTTGGTGCGATCGGACCAGTGCAGGGCCGGGCCGCGTCGGCCGCTGGGAGAGGGCGGGTTGTGGGCTGTGGTCGGAGTTCCTTGTGTCAGGGCAAACTCCAGCCCTTAGTTCGAATTGCCTACTTGGGCGAAGGATTGTTGAGGAACCGTATCTTTGAGGGTTTCATGAATAAATTTAGTTTGCAAAGTCAGGATAAACAATCTCAACAGTTACGAATATTTAATAAAACAAAAGTATGACTTCAGTACGAAACAATAATCAAAGTTTTAAGTAAATACAAAGAAGACGAGAAGCAAATAATCATACTAATACCGAGAATGAGCTGTGCTAAACTGACATGGGTAATTGGTGCTCGTAAGACCTGTAACGAAACAAAACTGACATTGAAACCGGTGGCAAGACTGTGACATTTAACATTATTCAAAGTATGGACAAGTTAATTAAGAATATCGACATTACTTGGAACTTACCAATGACGGGGCAGGAGGATAGTGCAATACTAGAAGCGGCCTAGCGATGAAAACAAGAAACAAAGTAAGAAAAAGAATCCTATTTAAGAAGACCGGATCCATCTACCGACACCTTGTATAATGTCTAACTGTGCCTGCAGTCTGGATTCATTTCAATGTGATTAACGTAGCACTGTTGGGCTTTAAGCGAATTTATTAACATCAATACATTGTCGAATGAACGTTTTGAGTTCGAATCGAGGATCTGTGACAGTACTATGAAGAATGGTGAGTAAGATATCTTCTTCGCACATCTATTATCTATTTATTACATATGGAATGAGTAAAGATGAGATATTCGTAGAAATTTTTTTAAACTGAATCAGTCAACCGTATTAATCAAAACACTATCAAGAGTTTCATTATAGGAACTTCGGTTATTAACTGATGATTTTTCACATGAACCCAACGTTCTAACTGAAAATTTTTAGGAACTGTTGTTCGAACTGAATGAATCATTGTACCTCAATCTAAAAGAGCGTAATTTTATGGCAGGTCTAAAATCAGGAAAACATTCTCCTGGTCCCCAGTAGAATGGCTGTTAATGCTTTTAAATGCATCACTCTTCAGAGACTGGTGTTAGTGGTCGTTATGTATAGTTCAGGTATAACCACCCTAGGATGCATCACTCTTCAGAGACTGGTGTTAGTGGTCGTTATGTATAGTTCAGGTATAACCACCCTAGGATGCATCACTCTTCAGAGACTGGTGTTAGTGGTCGTTATGCATAGTTCAGGTATAACCCCCCTAGGATGCATCACTCTTCAGAGACTGGAGTCAGTGGTCGTTATCCAAGGTTCAGGTATAACCACCCTAGGATGCATCACTCTTCAGAGACTGGTGTTAGTGGTCGTTATGTATAGTTCAGGTATAACCACCTTAGGATGCAATAGAACGCAGAAAAACCAAGAAAGCTGCCAGGAATAAAACAAATTGTGTATTACTGCAGAGAGGAAATTCATCAAACGATAAGCGTCCTGTTTTGTCTGTGAATCTTATTGCAGTCTTTCGAAACAGTTAGGTTCAATCTTTACGATCAGATTTGTAATTAAGTCTGTGAGCTGTCTGTAAGCGTCCAGTGTCAATGTAAGTCCACTCAAAAATACATCACACATTTGGGTGTCATTGTTCATTTCAGAATAATTGTGTATATCTTGGGGTATCCTTTTTGTACTCCTTCTTGAAATATAAGGAAAGATGATCATGAATCGACACTCATGAACAGAAATCTTCTCTTCACCTTTAGAATATGTCAACTTTATCGCTTCTTGATCTTACACCCTTCATAGACGGCTCATGGCTACACCGGTGTTCATTCGCATTTAATTGATCATGATAATAGCGCGTTGAGATCGATAACCCGTACATAGACTACTAAACTTCCGAATATAATAACAACTTGGATTTACAGAGAAGACAATTACAGAAGTTCTGCAAGATATGATATAAATATATCCAATCAACAACAACCAGTGGAGTGCAGGGTAGTGGAGGAGGAAAGCGAGGGCATGTAAGCAGCTGAGGAGACTCGCACACCAAACACAGACAGCAAATGTGCTGCATTTGGCATCCAAGGATGTCATCCAGCAGCCGTGTATGTCATCCAGCAGCCGCAGCAGATATCATCCAGCAGCAGATGTGCTGCGTTTGGCAGTCGTGGATGTCATCCAGCGGCAATCACTGCAACAGCAGCAGCAGATGTGCTGCATTTACCAGGCCGTGGATGTCATCCAGCAGCAATCACTGCAGCAGCAAAACTCGGCAGCCCAGCGACGGTAATTGGCTTTTAGTGCACTTTTGGACCGGGCTGCGCAGCGGGCCTTTGTAGGTGAGGCTCTCGTCAGCGCTGCCGCTGGTCGCGGCGCGCAGCGAGTGTGTGCCATAACAGCGATGCGTTCAGCCTTGAGGGTTCAGTATAGGAAGCCAGCTGAATTGTCCAAAATGTTCATTATGATAAGCAAATACACACACTACACAAATACTTAACCAGCCTCTGACAAACGAAAATGAAAGCAATAGAGAAAAATTTTGCATGTGGATAAGCGTAAACGAATGATGTAAAACTGTTTAGATTTGGTTTGTAAATATTGCATGCGTCCACCTTCATCAACATTGCATCTTGTACAGAACGTGAAGCCATTATTCCAGTTTTGTTTGTTAATGAAATTAGCCTTGCACATTTCGTGTCGCTCCAATTACTGAAGAGCGATGTCGAATGTTCCCAAAAATGTGTTTCGAAACATATTAGGAAGTAGCGCTCTGAGAAATTTCTTTCGTTTTCCCCTCGCTCCATATGTGATAGGACGCCCATTAATTGTAAGGTTTACACGTTGATTTTAAAGTGCTTTTGACGTTCTTCATTTCCATTTCCTATTTTACGAAGTGTCATAAGAGTGTCCTTCTATCTTCTTGATGATGGTAATTCTCATCCCGAAAAAGTTTTTAAGCATGAAACACATGTTCTTATTTCGCAATCTTATATCCAATAAATTCAGAACAACCAAAAATTTTTCTCAGTCATACTTGTCTTTCAGTCCATATTTACATTTCATAAATAATCAACCAGCCTGCTAGCATACATTTCACTTCTCTTGGAAATCAGTCATCTCACAGGTTCAATATGAAACTTTCGCACTACACAGATTATACCGCATCGTACATGAAATCAAATTGAACTCAATATATAACGTCAACGACTTCAATGTGCTGCTAAAAGAATATTGGATGCACATTCACAGTAAATCTCAGCTTCATTTCTAGATTCCGTGTATACCTAAAACAACTTCTACGAATATCAATAAGGCCTGCTGAGGCAGCGCCGTGTGCCGCCCTAATGCCCCGCACAGAACATATCCTCAAGGTGCACCACAGAATTGTTTCGCTGCACTCGCACTTTACTCGAATTGACGCGAGTGGCGGTGTTTACCCTGCTGCAAGCGAAGTGAGCGCACATGATATAAAATGTCATAATCTGGGAAATAGGTCAATTAATCCAGCAATTTTTGCGGTCGTCTTACAAAAGGCCTGTTGCTCTCGTGCTCGCCGGCCATCAGGGCTTGAGTGTCGTTCATCAGACACCTAATTGCCGGCTGAGTGGCGTCATCTCGCAAACACTAGAAGGAAAATGATCCCAGTCCGCCAACGGGAAACCTAAACAACATGAAATACATGCAAGTCCAAAAGCTCTTCTGCTTTTGTTCTCGGCAGATGGGGATAGAATTTATAACTTTGAGAATTGCCTTTGAAATGAATTCGCGAAAGTGTTTGAAAATGTTCTCGAGGCGATGGAACATTTCTTCCTTCGTTTCATTCCGCTTTAATGCTAAAAAGCTCTTCAAAAGATTTTTTCATGCATCCCAGCTTGAACTTTGTAATTCATCAGCATGATGTTTGGTTCACATGTCTTCTTTAATTCACAAATTTGAACCATAATTTGAGTGATGTGAAACAGACTAGGGACCTGAGGGTTGTTGGCACACCCAAACAAGCCAAGCGAAGGAACTAGAATGTGTTTTTGTTCAAGAAATCACAATGTTCGTCAGTTTTTGGGAAGTCATCACTGAACAGGTGCAAATAAAAAGGACCCATAATTAAGTACTCAGAAACGTGCAACAAATGAAACGTAAAAGATTCCAACGCATTACAATCGGAGGAAGGCAGTCATGCAAGAGATCATTTTAGTATGGTAGAAACCACGGCAAGATGAGATCATATTGTCCAATAAGCTCTTCAGGGATACATTTGAAATATGAGACTCTTCAGCGCTGCATTTTATCCCATGAATGAGTAGAAGTTACCGCATACTCATATCAACTGGAGTGACTCCCTAGGCACATACTTGCAATTGCCATCTCGATTCCAGAAAAAACTCAGAAATTCTTTAGCGCACGACAGTACAAGTTCTTGCGAAAGAAAACTAGAAACGTTTATGCATGCAAATATGCTAGTCAATTCTTTGAACAATATTGTCTCTATAAGAATTATTTGACGTAATTTTATATTATTTTAACAAGTGAGAACCAATTGTCACGGGAATATCGGAGCCATTCTCAGTAAATCATACGAAAAATTTTTTGCTGGAATTCCTTCGGAATTCGAAGTTTTTTTTAGCTTTTAAAGATGATTGATTAGAAATAAGTTAATCATTTTTTCCTCACCTATCGTGGACATTCGTGTATTAAAATTACAAGCATCGATTTTTCTTCGTTTTACCGCGTTGGTTGCCATAAATTTATTCATTTGAATATTCTTCTTTTAGGGAACTTTTGAGCGCATTCTCATGGATATTTGATACGAGCTGCAGATCATTCTACTTTTGCCTGTACTTCCATTCACCTCTTTGTCCCGTGAAACAAAATTGATCAAACAGCAAGCTCCCCTTACAGCACGTACGTCGTATTTAACGGTAACAAATATTTCCCTCATCGCAAATAGTGCGCTAAATTTGCTATATCGCATTACGCGCTGATAAATTATTTTGAAATATTCTTCAACTCCATTACAACTTTCATGGCCTTTTAATTACTAGGAATACTTTGTAAATTTAACTTCTCCAAGCTCTATGGACGATCGGGTTTGTAATTAGTGTATCCCAATTTTACTGGAGTGAATGTCATGAAGTTTAACTGCCAAAATTTTCTCGCTGACTTCCAGCATTCGACCTGACGCCAAAATGGCTCCGTGACATAAACTCAACAATCACATTCTCGATGGTTTGCTTTTTCCAGCAGACGGTCATCGTAAAAACACCATGTTTTCGGGATTTTTAGGTTATTGTCATTTGACGCGCAGTAGGATATAGTAGAACCCACGGCTTCGCACATTTCTGCAATGGCTTCTCAAAATTGGTTCTAGGAATCTAAGCAGGGCAAAGTACACACCTTAACAATTCACTAATGTCTTAATAGATTTCATTTTCGTGAGAAAATGATTGAAAATTAAAACGAATGATTTTTGCACGGTATGAAGACTCATTGATCGGATTATCTTGAATTTTAATTAAATTAAATTTAGCAAAACTTCTCCTGATAACTGGAGCAATTTCTCACTGAAACACTGCCTGTGCTTGACAAGGTCACCACTAGAGAAATGGAAACAAAAGTTTATGTATCTGGAGTATTTTTCATGCTTGGGGGTACATTCATAAAACGGTGGGCTAGAATACGTTAAATTTTCATGCTTGGGGGTACATTCATAAAACGGTGGGCTAGAATACGTTAAATTTTCATGCTTGGGGGTACATTCATAAAACGGTGGGCTAGAATACGTTAAATTTTCAGTGAGTAAAAAGGAAGCAAGAGCATGAATGCACATGTAGCAATAGAATGTTTTATGTATCCACTTCACACACACATCGTTAGTTACTTGACAAACATGCTAGCTGCAGCTGAAGTTCGTATGAGGAGAAGATATATTACTAATTGCTGACATATAGCTCGACTTGTTACAATTTTTTATTTTCTGCAAACTCAATCATGGTCAAAAAATCTGAATTGGTCTCACTGAGTTCTGGCAGGGATTTGAAAAATACAAATTTGAACGGACTGTCTGGTGACAATCAAGTGAGAACTGAAGCCTAATAGAAGAGCATTAACAAAGATCAGTTAGTGGAATGATTGCAAATATGCTGTCAATAACAAATGTTTCCATGAAATAACCATTGAGAGAACTGAAAGTTATATCTTGCCCCGCTGTTATGTCAAAATAAAACAAAGGAGTGTTCAAAAGTGGAACTGGAACACTACACCAGGATCATCATGTTGGGCAGTGTATGTGACACACATTCAGTTGTAGAGAAAGAAGTAGAAAAATGCGAATTGTAGACTGGGAGGTGAGGAAGCCAACAACATCTTCACTTGCACTGGAGACATAAAATCTTTTGCCTGTTGCAGAAATTATCATTCCTTTCCAGTGCAAATCACACTCAGTAAAGTCTACCCCCCTCTCAATCGCTAATTTCTATAACAATATTGGCGAAACTTTCTTATTAAAAGGTAAAAAAACTTTAGAAATAGAACTGAAATTAAATCCTTGAAAGATGAATTAGTGTACTTGTGTATTTTTGCTTGAAATTAATGATTCATTCCTTTTTACAACTAGGCTTCACAATTGTTATGAGTGTGACTTTAAATTTGAAATCAAGCTTTCATTTCCTCAGCCACGGAAACGACCGTCCTTTTTACGGAACATTCGCTGTGAAGAACGCTAAGAAAATATTTTGCCCAAGGAGAATATTAAAAATCCGGACCTTCAATCTGATTACATATCACAGAATTAGGCTGGCGTCGATCTAATTAGCCTCTGTCACACCCATGCACAAATGAAATAAAAGAACCCGAGTGGAAAAACGCACTGCAGGACTCGGAAGAATTTTTGTTTTGTATGATGAATAGTATGAAATTTTCATTTGACAAATTTTTGAATCTCTGACACCTGCATACATTTCCACAACCTAGGCTCGAGCATTGAATTTTGTATTCCTTTCAAAATATCATCTAGAGTCAGGGGACTGAATTTTTCCAGCGACTCAATTTCCAAGCTCAATATCGTCCAATTTTGACAGTCCATCTCATCCCATCAGCAGTTCACTACACGGTTAAAATTTTCGACGGATAGCAAAGAAATTCAAATCCGAGCACAGATTTAGTCAAGTATCATGCAGGTGGTTCTTAGTGCACTCGATTCCCCACCTGATTTTGGTGTTAAATTCTACAGCCAGAGTGTTCGAAGAGCAGTAATTTCTGTCACTGCGTGACAGAGCTCCCGCAAGCTTCGACTGGATTAACCTCATAGGCTCCAAAATGAAGATACGCTTAAAAATTCCTGGAAAAAAATTATCCACTGAAACACTGAAATTGCAGCATTAAAGATTTTTGTGTAAAAATTTGATGTCATATGTATTACGAGGCTATATTTCAAAGTTCATGTTCAACGTATGATGCAAATTAGACAACGTGTTTTTTATTCAAAACATTTGCTCAATGCATCACCTCAATCCACGTATCTAGTGCCTCCTCAAATTCCTTCCCATTGTTGTTCTAACTGATGATGCGGGAATCAATATGAGTGCAAAGAATGGGTCTTTGTGTTCCGGTTCTGATAGCCTGTGCTCTGCGCAGATAGGATTTCAACTCAGCCCATGCAAAGGAAATATTCCGTTATTTTTCTGGCAAAACTTGCGAAAGCTCTCACAAAATGACGGGCGCGAGACAGACTTCGATGCGCACCTTTAACACAATCGGCTAATGGTTCAATTGATTTGACATCGGCCTGTTAATGGCTAGTCTTATCGTTCCAAGATTTTTATCGCCGCACTCCGTGCCTCTTTTGCTATCGGTGAGACATAAAGACCGTCCTATTGACTCTTTGGAAATGATACTGACGCGAAAAGACAGGTCCGAGGAGAGGGGTTCATCTGCCAAAACGTTCATGATCTGCCCGTTAAGAGATTTTGTTATATACTACAATTCGTTGATCAATATAACGTCACTCAAAACAGCAAAATGAAACCCGATTTGATTTGAGGAGCATCACGGCCGTGATTGAAGCCTTAAAGGACGCCTATTCTTAAGACGCTCAACAACCGAAAACTTGTTCGAAAAATGTTCTTCCGAGAGTACTATGAGGTTCATTGGTAGATAAACCATTAACTATATACCATATGTGTGTCAGACATCCCACTGTTCTGTGAAGGGAGTTGCCAGGGTTTTTCTTAGACCGCTCGTCAATGATTTTCATCTCGAGAGAGCAGAGGGCAAAACGTTTTTATTCGAATCAATTTTTAAGGCGTCCGGTTGAGTCACAAGAAAAAGTCATCTCGGAATTTATCGTAGGGAATCGCTATAAAAACTGGTAATTGCATTCAAAACGCATGAACTTTGAAGGTTTCATGAATGCTTTTTTAGCCATAGGAATGGATTTCCTGTTATTTCTACTTTATGGTCACATGTTGAAAACTAAAAATGTTATTTTTTAAGGAGGAAGTTTCTTCTCCCTGTACTTCTTTCGTTGGTAATCGTTTTCAGAATGAGTGAAATGATGATTGTAATTAAGAGCCTCGTTGATAACGTAATTATAAAAAAAAATTACTCTCTCTTTAGCCCGGAAATACGACCTTGCACTATTCTAATCCGCCACATCTACTTCATCTCTTTGCATCCTGCAATGTTTTAGTCCGTCACACCCTGTAGCGCAAGTACTTCTCAGTTTCCTATTCGATAATAACCCGAAATTCCGTGAAGTGTCCAATTACCTCTCATAGAACAAACTATTCAAAATTTTTTGCTTACTTCTCCTCCGGAATGCAAAATTTTTGACCAGAGTCATTCTGATTACAACTCCAGTAATTTTTCTCCCTTAATTCCCTATCCCCAACGCCTTTTTGCAATTGCCAGCATGCAACGTAAGACGTCTCTCTCGCTTTCGAACTGTTAGCTTTCTATTCGTAATTTCCTAACTTTTTTTCTTTTTTCATCAATCGGTGTCTGTTTCATGTTATCTTTTGTACAGTGATTCAGAGGGTATTATTAATTTTTATCATTTGAATACAACAATCCAGAGTTTACCACGTACGTACTTGGGAACTCATATCACAATGTGCATTGAATAGAACGTGTCTTTGAGTAGCCTTAACCAGAACAGAATGGTCGATTCTTATTTCTGTATTCCTTTTGGCAGGAGCATAAGGAACGGAATAATTCATGTGAACTTGAGAATTTACGGAATACCATCAGGATGAACGGGATTGGTTGAGAAAGCTTTTTCACAGGATTTCCATCATCATTCAAGCACTAATGGTGAAAAATAAAGATAACTTCATGAATAAAATCGTGAATCACTACGAGTTTATGGAACAGTTTGCATTCTTCGCAGTAGACATCTTGAAATAGCCGAATATTTCTTTGAGAAACTGTTTCATTTCGCCACTCGATCACCCAATTGCGTCACCCATGATAGAGGTGGCAGTGGGCTTCTCAGCACGAAACTCCCCGTAAATGTTTTATGATGTTGATTTCTGGCAGTTGTGCGGACCACGTGATGTGCTTCATAAGATTCATTCAACAAAGCAGCAATTCTGTCCTTCAATGTTCACTGATCTCATCCTCATCTTGGTGCACAACGGCAATTGACACCATCGTGCTTGCAGTTATAAGGACTTCTTCATTTAGACCGTTCATTAAATCAAGAGCATTAATTTTCTATTTAGGAAGATAATTGCAGCTAGTAACTCGAGACAGTTGCCTCGTTTTGGCAGCATCGGATCCAGCGGTGCAGCGGTGCGGAGTGGCTGTGTGGAACGCGACTCAATGGTGTGGCCGCTTGCTCTCGCCCCTGGCTATTCTGGCACCGAGGTGCTAAATATTCGCTCATTTCTTAGTGCTCTATATCAATGAACTCACTAATGCAGGATCATTTTCGACATGAAGAAGGAAAGGACGCTCAACGACTTTACACACATGAATAACTTTATGTTGCTCATTTTTCGACATGAAGAGGGAACGGTTGCTCAATGACTTAACTTACATGAATAACTTTATGTGGCCTATTTCTTTCTTCACCCGTTCTATGACAAGCAGCAAATCGTGTGAACTGTGTGTGTACTGCGGCACAAATATTATTCCCAACTATTTTATTATTCTGTATCCCATTGTATTGCATCACCTCACCTGCACTCCTCCTCCTCAAGCCATTAATCAGATAAATTCCTCACTAAACCTGAAGTGACGCTAAGCACCGCGTTGTGAGAAGTTGCCGCGAGACCGTCTTTAGCACAATATTTATTGTACCAATTTATTTCTCTTTCCTGGATTTGCAAGACTCAAGGAGAGCTCGTCTGCTGAAATGCTCGGTAAAACCATAAAGTTTGAGACCGGTCGCAATTATGCTCGCAGCTGTAATGAGAGGGACTAGACCAAGAATAAATTTGTAAGCGCCGTGCGTACAAGTGCAAGGGAAGTTATCAAGACCGCGAGTCATTAATCAACCTTGTGCAAGCACTAAAATATTCTTTACGAGTATGTTAAAGCTTTTTTCGGCATGATAATTTCAAACGAAAATATTAAAATCGATTTTTTCAACTCACCGTAGTTTTGGAAGAAAAGATTTGTGATGAATTCAATTGAGCTAATTTAGGAGAACGATTTCATGATGTGAGATGCATTTTCATGCATTACATTTGACATCTGTACCAATCCGCAGTTTTTCATACGTCGATAAATGTATTCGACATGTATTGTCATGGTTGCGAGCGCTGTTTTCAGTGTATCTTGACTCGGGCACGTTTAATATACATCATGGCTGCCGACGTGCTCAAGGGGAAACGGTAATGAGCGTCAGAATTTCCAAGTCCATTACCGGCAATACAGCCAGTCATTCATGCTTCAGTTTTAGCGTGAGAATGTAGTTGTGTTGCAAGTAAAGGATTGCATTTTGCATTTTTTCTACGCTCTAAGATTATAAGAAGAACTTAGATTTTTTTCCTCGGGTATTTCAAGTTTCGGGACAAGCAAGAGTATAGTTTTGGAAGAGGCAAAAACGTAAGCTCAAGTTAGTTAACATTGCAAAAGTTTTTCGTTTTTTATTGTTTTTACCCATAGAAAGTAAAGCTTACGGTCGTGAAGGGCCGACATGAAGAGCACCGGAAAGGGTTCGTGATTTTTAGAAAATAAACGAACTGAATTCGAGTAACAAGAAGAAAATCCTACATGAATGGAGTTTTATTGGAAGTGCAGTGATACAGGCAAATCGACTGCTTCAAGTTCATATTTTCTAAGATATGTAAGTTTAACTGAAATAAGAAAAACAGTGTCATGCAGACCGCCTATTAATGTCCCCTGTATGAGGTACTACCTGATGGTCTGTTGCTCTCGAGTTCGTCTTTTCCGTCGGTGAGGTCAGCGTCCAGATCTTCAGGGTCTATGCAGACCGACGAAAACACCACGTGGGTATTGCCTGAACTTGGGTGGATTCCTCCTTCAATTGTGGTTGTTTGTTCTGTGTTATGTCGGTAGAATGGGGCTACTTGTTTCTTTGTGAATTTCATAGTTGTTCCAAGGGAAGACAGAAATAATTTTTGTTCACTCCCTACATCTCTCTACATCAAAATAACAGAATAATTGTGTCTAAATATGTGGATGTTGATGTTTGTGAAAAGGTTGAAATATTATGTTGCAAATGTTGCTGTCATTATGAGTTGTCAGCAAATGGTACTACGATCGCGTCTTTCAGAAAAAGAAATGCTGCGTTTGTTAAGGAGCAATTCAGTCGAGTTTTTCCCTTATTTAACGTGTTTTTGTAGCAGTCATTGGATCTTTTCTATGTAAGTTCACTGATATTTGCTCATTAGGTACAATTGGCTGCGAGTTTCTTTTGAAGTTTGCGGAAGCTGGGGCATTGTTTCAGTGTCTTTGTGAATTTCTTTGATGCGTGGTGTTCCAATGAACATTGTTAGTGTTATATAATGTGCGACCAACCGTCTTTAATTATTGCAAATTCGACAAACGAGAATGAATGTATAATGTTCTGTTTTGAGTTGGTGGGGTGTGATATTGAGATGGTGTGTGGAGAGCCATCTTTGAATATAAGTTGCGTTATTGTGAGAATTTTAGCCAAATGTGTTTAATGATATTCCATGTTTAGAATTGGAAATACGTTTGTATTCCGTCCTTGAAATTATCCATCGGGCGCATCCCTATTTACAAGTCAAGCTGTCGAAATGCATTCCGTCCGGTTGTGTTGTCCGCGAGAATGATGTTTAGTTTTTTTTTCTGCAATTCCTTAGAAACGTGAGTCAAAGTGAATTGTCGGATGCGAGTGAAGGCGTCAGCCATGCCACATCGTTTGTAATTTTTGGGTTGTGAAAGTGCGCTGGATTAGCGTGGCATTTAGCTCCTGAGCTCATCGAGCAATGCTCGAGAGCAGCAGCGTAAGCGAAAAATCATTCCCTCACACACACATCCGTCGTTTGTGGGGCCACGTCTCGCTTGAGGGATTCGTAAGATGTCCTTCCCTGAAGCTGCGATTTAACCCTTTAACGTCAGCATTTTTTACTCATATCGCCGTTATCACAACCACTGTCGGCAGACTGGCGCTGGCATCAGGTTGTCTCCGATGCCAAAATTAGGGCGAGACTGCCACTCGTCAGCGCACTGCGAGGAACACATTAGGGAACAATCTGGAAAAGAAATACAATATATTGAAGCTAATTTTGATAGCGGACCGCTTAGTCCTCTAGGGCGTCACAGGGCTTAGAAGCTCTCATGAATTATTTTCTCACTGTTATGCAGGTACTTGCTTAAGGCCTCTGGAGTTATTTTCATGTAATCGCCCAGATAGCAGACATTTTACATTCGTCTATTGAAACCTATGTGGAAAATCATTCCATACTTTTCAACACGGTCTCCCTTTCCTATAGCACTATATTTTGACAAAACATATGAAAGGCTGAGCAAATAGGATTTTTTAGATTATTACGGGTATGCACGATGGATATTTTACTCAGAGCAATAAACGAAACTATTCACACATCCTCAAATGTTCAATGCTTCTGTCGTTTCTTACACTGAAATCTCGTACCGTCCAACAGCAGACTCTTCAAATATTATAGCATTCATGGAAAAAATGTAAAATCGCTTCATTCACAGCGATGAGGCATATTCAAAATAAATAATGAAATATTTCAAACGGATTTAAAGAAGAAAAATGTCTGAAGAATAAAAAAGTCCTTCGAAGAAGCCGAATTGTGCGTTTCGAAAAAAATTAACTTTATATGCAAATGCTTTAAGCTGTCGACTCACCACGACTTACTGAGCAACATCTGTGGAGAACGAAACGCGGAGGTTTGAGCATCGCCATCGTGACTCTCTGAATGACGTCAGAAGGGTTAGAAGCGCTCATGGTTCATCGAGATGGAAGATCATCCGCTCTTCAGAAGTCCGCTTATGCCAACAGAAATATAACAAGAGATGATAGCTATCCCTAAAGTTGACGAGCAATCTCATCAAGAAGTTTCAAGCGGTTAAAACAACAGCAACTTGGCCGTGGTGCGGAAGACCGTCGGAAATTGTCAGCAAGGTCTGCAAGCAAACTTTCTTGAGAGGTTTAATGATCTCAAGAGTTGTGCTAAAGAGACCAACAGACTTGAAAATGCATAGCATCAGCTTCAAACCTCGTGCATCTAAACGTTGCTTAATTAAGCTTGGTTTTGAATGACATTCGTAGGCTACGACGAACCTCAATCCTTGAGCCTCACTGACGTTCTGTTCGCTTATATTTTATGAACATTTTTTGGGCAATGCAAATTTCAGTTGGCAGTGAACTATAAAGAGATCCGTAAAATAACGATTTTTTTGTAGTCTTTTGAAGAAATACAAGAGATTTGGCGAGTAAAGAAAAATTGTTACACAAATAGTTGAAAGCAAAATGTTCCAGGGTTTTATCAGATCAAATGGGCTTGAAAATTCAATTTCAACAAAAGGGGAACCGAAATTCGACAACTGCACACGATATTGAATAGAAGCGTTCAGTTATCGATGCAAAATCTTGGGTTCAGCGAGCGGTTGCAATCGCAGCGCAATGACCCAAAACGCGAGACAGAATAGCAGCAGGAAACTCAAATTACAGCGGCGCTCGATGAGGCTAGATGTATCCACTCGAGAGTGAGCGCAGGCGTTTCATGTTCCGATACACCGCTGTGATGTGCAAAACCTGCAAGAATCGCCCCATGTAGCCATTCAAGAATGACATTACATCCACCACTCACATATTCAAACGTGGTTAAAAATACAGAGAAGATATTTGTATAATGTTTATGAAAAAAAACAAATAATACATTGTATTTTGTCTTAAGGGAGGAACATCATGTTGCTGACTATTTTGAATACGTAAACGGGAAAAACTACGTAAACTCTTCTTATAGACATGATGATATATGAATAAATTAATTTAACACAAACGATAAGTGTCTCAAAATGGCTGGAACGGTTGAATTTTTCTGAGTGTACGGATAATTTCGTAAATTTCTAGTACAAATCAGTCTATAATCTGATTTTTATCTAAATTATTATTAATTTTAATATTTATTACTATTATTAATAAATTTAAATAATTGATTAATCTAAATTAGAAGTGTCCGGACGACGTGACCAGAGCGAGACCAGCGATAATATTTGAACGCCTACGTTTTGGTTTGCCTTTTAAAACTTCATGCGCTCTGCCGTGACATGTTACTATCACGAGATGGATGGGACGCACATTAGCGATCGGAGAGAAAAGTTCTAAAGCGATTATTACATTGTTTAGCATTCAAGTCAGCTGTTGCGTGAGTAATCGATTTTCATTGTCATTAGTTTGTGTTTTCTGCAGTCTGCACTGTTAAACGACCTTTCAATCGGTGATTATAATCGAATACTGAAATGGATTTGTATTGGGTCCACATCCGCAGGGTTAAAATGGAGAAAGTTTAAAATCTATTAAAGCCTGATACACGCATCACATGCATTCAGGTGTTCAAGTAATCGGAATGTTAGTGACATTTTGTACGTTTGTTTTTCCACTGAAATCATTTGTGTTTTTTCAAACTTTATCGAATGCAATCATTTTTGACGGTCAGTGCACGCATGTAAGCGTCATATTAAAGTGTATTTATCTGCATTACGTTCACTTGGGCCCCTGCACCTTCAAAAATAGAGAAATTATTCAAACACCCTAATGGCATCCACTATTCGAACAATTTACTAGTGCAGAAAATTATTGTCTTTTCTTAGTTATTGTAATTCGAACCAAGAAATTTCACCCTTTAAAAGAAAGCTGCTTCAAAACTAATGTTCGATAAAGCGCGAAAATTTCCACACATCTTCTGATTCACAAAGAAATCTAGCACCGTACCCCCGTAGGTTGCACCTGTCTGATGGCAGGTAAATGGAGCAAATAATAAATATATCATCGAGGTATAGCATTTCAGTGGCGTATATATGCTACGAGCCTAATTATTTAATAACACAGGAAGTGTGTCTGACTGTCAGATAAAAAAAACAGTAGCGCTGCAAAGTTTTCATGAATTCCTCTTTTGTGCTCATAAAAAACATTATTAAATCATTTTATTTTCATGCACCACAATATTGTATGTTTACAAGACAATAGGGAATATTCTGGCCAATCACAGGACGCCATTTGTACCATCAAAGAGGATGCGAGCGCAGCTTGCTGGAGAAGAAAAGTCCTCTTTATTGCATGCCTCGCTGCCCGCCTCCCTCCACTCCGCTCTCACTAACGATTCCAGGCGACTAAATTCTACGCATGTCTTAGTAATAAGACCAATGACAATTTAAAACCCAGTATTTAATAACAGTTTTTAGAAAAATCGTTCTTGATTTTTCATTCAATAAACAGACAATTCCAATTATTTTCTAATATGCACTTGGATGAAAATTCCACTTTTCCTAAGCCCAGCTAATTTATGCCTGTGTATTGATCTCCAAGCTGTTCTGTAGATCCGATCTATCTCAAATCTTCATTTCACGAAAAATTGTTCCCTCATTATCTTTTCAGACGTTTTGCCCTTACATATCATTAGCAGATATTTTATTTCTGAATTATATCTTCAATTATATGTTTTTGAATTGTGTGAATGTATATTGAATTTATCATACAAAGGGCGACTTTAATCCAATTTGTGGCTTAAAATTTAGTTGTTTAAACCACCTAAATGAACATACGGATCACGGGGGCGCCAAATGGTAATGAATACGAATTAAAAACTGCCCATCACGTTCGCTTGCTTGGTTGGGTGGTTAGTTGATTGTCACCGTCCACATTCAATATAGAGTTATAACGCGGGAAAAAATTTACACTTGTAAACGTAGCGATTAGATGACTAGAACTATATAACTGTTTTTTTTAACTGTCTTTGGCAAACTGGGTAATTACAACGGATTGCATCCACTGCACGTCGAGATTTAGCTCCAAATTTTGGCGCATTTTATTTCTAAAAGCAATGCGCACAATTTGACTCCTTATCTGCTGGGACATCAGGGGTTGGCAGAGACAGGCCAACAAGCAAGTGAGTTTATCAGAGTTATAAAGCCATTTGAATTTTGGAAGCACCGCATAATCCCCATGGGTTATGCAGCAGAAGCATTCAGTCGCAAATACACATAATTGGAAGGTTGTTTCCAATAAATTAGTTTTAATGTCCACTTGGGGCCAGGCTTTCAAACAATTTACGTTGTAGTTGCGGAACAACATGCAATGAGAGTTCACTTGTAGACGTGGCTATCATATGCGCTGTATTTTCTTTCCAAACGAGCTGTTAATCATGATCTATCATTAAGTATAAAAACTGGCCATACAGGGCTACCAGACACTGTGTGGTGAGTTTTATCTTAAAAAAGTTATCTCTTGAGCATTTTAATCAGAACTGTTAATAGGTGTGGATGTCAAGGCAACAGCTGAAATTTTCCAGCAGACTGCATTGATGCGCCAACTTAAAATATTTGTATATCGTGCTCGTGTCTATGCAATATGTCTGAACAACTCGTGATTATCTCCTTAATTAACTTGCTTAGTTATTTGGTCAACTTTGGACGGACTCTGCTCTCCGTAGTTATGCAGGGCAGATTGGTGCCCACAACCTCTCTTCCTGACACGATCGCATGTAAATTTTCATTTTACGAATAATAACTCAAAAAATTAGTTACATGGCATGAACCACCTCACTCAATGGCTCACGAGTGATATAAGTCCTTGATCTTAGATACTGCCTTCAATTCTAAACCTAATTTACATTCAACGTGAGCTGCTGATTCGCTGTAAACCAATTCTCTTCTCCTTGCTCTCTCTTCCTCCTTCAGTTCCTCTCTGTTTTTTGGAGTCGAGCGCAAAACTCGTAACTGCGGCCTCATAAACTGATGTACGAGATGAATTCTTCAGGCGGTCAAGTGAGATTTTATTGCAGCCAGAAAAATGTTATCATTTGTTCGAGGATCAGGAACGATTTTCGGTGCCATGTTTCAACTCGTGGGAAGAATATCCCACCATTTTTATAAGTCTAAGTTGTTTCGTAGGAGTGCGGCATTAAGGGGCTGTAACATCATGCATTATAAAAAGTATCGCTCTCAAAGGGCACGAGTTTTCAAGATCAAAACCTCATTTTGAAACAAAATGTCATTTCTGCTGAACAATTAGAGAAACATTTGACTATGCTGAAACACTCGAGGGCATGCACTCTAGGTATCATCTCACGAACACTTACTAGTTTGTTAGCTGTGCATAAAAAAAACAGTGTGAGCGTTATAATTTCTCGTTGATGTTGGTGTAATAACACGTTATCTTGGTATGGTATTGACTTCACATTTAACTCAAATCAATAGGAAAGTGTTTTTTGCATAAAGGAAAAAAGAACGTTCTTTTCAACTCTGCGGTGAGATTGCCTGCATGTTGGAGAAATGAGCGTCTCGTAGAAAGGACAACTCCGTCTCTTGCCAGTGTGGTCTCGCAGTCAATTAGAGACATCAAAAAATTGCAAATGTGATTTCATCTGGTGACGATACATGAACTTGAAAATTAAAAAAAAACCGTGAATATAGAATTATACGTAGAAGAATCGTGGTTGAGTTAAATTTAGTCGTAATTTTTTTTAAATTCATTTGAAGATCAATTTCGATACTTACATTTATTTCATTTCTTCTATTCACGCGGCTTGGGATTCAATTACTAGGTTTGAGAAGCAGATTTTGCAACCTAATGTCGAGGCAAATGAACCATTTTCAATTTTTTGGCTCGGAAAATTATTTAATATGTATTTGATGTTTCATACATGAAGAATGCGTTAAAAATTTCTACTACACATGAATTAATCTCTTTCCATAGGAAAAACGCTTTGTCCATTACCTTCCACTATTTAAACCATTTTTACAGTCTATTATAGTTTTAGTGATGAAATTTTTTCAAGTGAAGAAAAGACTGAAATCTTTTAAGTTCTTTTGAAAGAGAAACGCTGTTCAGATATGAGTTTTCCACGGGCGATGTGAAGAGTTTCTAGTTACTGGCGTACCGCGTCTCACAGCTTAATTAAAATTTCACCAAGTCAGGGCATTGCAGCCAACTCGGAAAGATTGAAAGTTCAGAGAGTTTGTTCAGCTTCTGTTTCATCAATATTAAGTGACGAAAGCTTACTCAGAAACGAAAAATTTCTTTGTCTTTCAACAACGTACTCTTAGTTTTTTTCATTTACGGGATTCTTTCGTAAAGATTGGTTTCCTGTTAGAATTGTAAGCTCCCAATTAAAATATTTATCATGAAGTCCAGCGTTATGAATTTTAGCTGGCTCGACTCACTGTAAGCTCATTTCATTGGATGTTGTCTCGTGTTGGTTAGCCTTGCAATTTTTCCTTACAAGAACGTTTCGACTTGAAATAACATAAAACAATACCGAACTTTTTTGTAAAACCAGTTTGTTACTTTTCAAAGATTGACGTGACCTTCATGCAGTATTTGAAATTTCCTTTCTCAGGTATTCTCGGAGCATGCTCAGGATTTTACGTTTATCATTCATATTCAAATAAACACTGTTCTTTCCGTTCTTATTCCAACCTTAGTAAAAGCAGTCAAGCGTCTAACTTCTTTACGTGTATTTATTGAACGATTTATGAACTTGAAATGATAGAAATGCATGTTTTCTTAGTTGAAAAAATTCGTAGCTGAGGACACTGATTACTCTTCATAGTATTTCATAAGTGAAAGGCTCATGACTGAGGAGGTCACTGTACTGCACGCCCTGCACTGCAGCACAATATTCCCTGTCCTACGCGACACTCCCTTCAGCCATCATCGACAAGCAATGAAGTGAAATCACATTCTAGAAGTATTCCCATTGAGTAACATGAACTTCATTACTGTTCGCGAAATTGAAACCTGGGATCTCATTTACGAACAAGCATTTTCTCACGCTCACATCATTCTTTCCTAGTCAACACAAGCCTTTGTGCTCACTGAGTACCGCAGTAGAAGAAACAAGGTAAGGTCAAACCGGTCTTTTTGTGTCGACTGTGTGGCAATGCTGACGTCATGGCAACGAACCAATAGCAGCGCTCATATTGCATCTGGCAACACAGCTAGCCCTAAATCTGCCAGCACTATTGGCCTAACGACATGTCGCAATGGTGACGTCATAAAGTTTGTTTGAAATAAAGCCGTTCTATTGGCTTGCCGAACAAGAGTAGGTGTATTTTTCCCCACAGAAATAACTCTACCTTGTTCCCTCTACCGTGCTGAGAACCGTCGCAAGTTCACATGACACGCCGTATCCACGCTACGCCGTCACAGCACAAGGATGAGAAGCAGCGCAGGGGCCGCCACACAGACACGGTAGAGGAAACAAGGTAGGGTCATTTCTATGGGGGAAATTACACTTCTTCTTGTTCGGGTAGCCAATAGAAAGACTTTATTTCAAACTAACTTTATGACGTCACCAAACAGCAGTGTCGTTAGGCCAATAGTGGAGACGGATTTGAGAGTAGCAGTGCTACCAGAAGCAATATGAGCGCTGCTATTGGTTCGTTGCTGTGACGTCAGCACACCCACACAGTCGGCGAAAAAATGACTGGTTTGAACCTACCTTGTTTCCTTTACCGTGCACACAGACGTGCCCTGGCGTGGGTGGCGCGACCTGAGGCGCGTCCTGCCCTCTGTGTTCTGCGCTGGCTGGGACGTCTCACTTCCGTGTGCAGTGGAACGTGTGCTGTGAGTTACGTTCGAGTTCTGTACCATTCTATACGAGCCAAGTTCAGGGCTCCTCTATCATGTGCCGTGCACGGCCGGTCATCACACGACGGTTCTTGCACAAGCTGCGGCGCATCACACGAACCCACACAAGCTTTCGCGCATTTAGCCAAATTAGAGCTAATGTTTAAGCACATAATTCTTCAAAAAATTTCGTGTGCATGCACTCATTTGTGTGATTGCTAGATTATTTTTTACTTCATTTCAGTAAGCTTTAAAATCATTTTTGTTTTATTTCGTCATGGCTTCTGTTTTGCTGCGGCTTTTCTGCAAATTCAGCCTGTTGTAGTTTGAATGAAATGCTGGTTGCACAAGTTGCCATCTCTAAACATCTTGAGAATTATTCAAGTCTCGAAAAGTTCTTATTCTACTTTTCGAGATCTTTTTCTTCTATTGCTTTTGTTACAAATTTACATCGCGAGAACGAACTCCTAACTAGGAGTGACAATGTATTTAAGGTCCTGAGAAAAATTTAGCATTTTAGAATTTACTCTCGCACATCGGGAGCTGTTTTGCGGAGCACATAGGCTCTTCAAACAAAAATTGCTCGAGAAAACGAGACCTGAGGCCATTCTACCCGCCGTCCTTGGGCTGCCATTCTAATTAAGCCTTTGCGTCTTTCGCAGCATAATGAAGTAATTAGGCATTAATGCGGCCGTCCGGCTGCCGAGGCGCCACTCTTAAATCGAGCCGCAACGTCCGCAGTGGATGTAATAGAGGAGTCTCGCGGGAAATTATTGTCTCGGTCTCTTTATTTTTGTAACCGCACAGAGTCCTGCTGAGTCCTCTCTATTTGCCAATACGGAATGTGACGTTTGCTGATATGCATTATTTACATTTGGTATTGAATGATTGGACTTCGGCATTTTTTGCCGTAGAAGTAATAATATGTAGTCAGTTTTTGCTACAAATGTATATATGAGCGTCGCTGGGAGTTTGATCAGAAGCACTGGTGTGTTTTGATTTTCTTGACGTTCGCACACTCAGCATAACAACGCTCACGTACGTGATGTTAGAAAAACAACTTTAGCGAAGCCATTCTGGGCTACTCTCAAGTTCGGTCCCATTCTTTACCTACAAAGTTCTGCGCTCCTGCCACAACGTTCTTTCTAATGAGTGTCGATAAATTTAAAGACGTAACTCAAAGAAAAGGTTTTCTGTTGGAAATTCGTTTGAATTTCTCTGTTTGTGCGTCTAGTAATTCACGGAGAGAAAAACTTAAAACCAATCTTGAACAAGAAACTTTTTCTCCGAGTAATGTCTACAAATTTTTAAAATCAAAATTTTAGTGTGAAAGCTAGTGTCTATCTGTTCAATGAGTAGACCTTCAAGGTATCTCCAGCAGCTTACCAGCCCTATTTAGTTTGCCAAGTCATGTCTTCGATTGCTAGGACTGAGCGTTGAGCTGTGTAAGCTGCAGGTGCAGTAATGCAATGTATATGAACTGGACTAAAATAATTTCCGCACAAGCCGAATGTGAACAAAAATATGGAAACTTCATCCTATACATTAAAGCTCACTGCGTTTTCTGCTGCTTCTCTTGCAAACTTTCGATCAATTTGAGGAATAATATATTAGTTGAGAAACAATAGAATATATTTTGAATGCATGTATCTGCCTTCTTGTGTGTATTAAAGAAACCCGTGTTTAAGGAACTAAGGTCGGAAATTAATGTGCAAGACTTTCATCCCTTAGGTCCTTAGGTAAGCTGATAAATGATTGAGCTAGTAGATTTTCAGTCAATAAGCGTGTAAAAATTACTACGCTTAATAATCTCTAAGATTATCATCAGAGGTAATATTGATTTTCTAGATGTTGATTCTCGTAATTTTTGACAGGCGTGTACACTAGCTGCAGAATAAATGAGTTTGAAATGTATTCTAGGTGATGTGAAGGAGACATCCCCCAAAAGTTTTCCAACAACTCCCAATCCCTATTTCAGGGTGTGCAGTGTACACTTGCATCCCATTTATCTCACTCACATGTAGGGATGACCACCGCGGCAGAAAGAGCCGAAATGACGCGGAGGCTGCTCGGCCCGCGACGTGAGAGGCGCACGAGCGCTCGAGTCTGAGATGCGAGGCCGATACGGCGATGGGCTCCAGGCCTAGAGAAGATGTTGGCTATTCTTCCTTTCAGATGAACTGAGCAACGTTCGTCTTCAGTTATTCATGGCCCGCTCTTGATCTCTCCGAAGGCGCAGCAGCTCGCTGCAAGGATCGAGTTGGATATTTTTTTGGGGGGAGAAAGTTTGGTGATACAGATTTTCGTTTGAGAATTTAATTTTTTCATAATTTGGCGGTCACCATGCGTTTTTCAGTTTTCAGTTTTCAATCCTTTTTTCAAATATATAAATCAATTAGCGATAATAAACGAAAACGAAGGAATCCATTTTTTGCTGGTCATTCTATCAAGTAATGAAAATATAGAAGAAAAAATTTCCTACTTCAGTAATGTGTCGAAATATAAACAACTTTTGTTGGAAATTTTTCCTATTCGATGAACGAGCTTCAACATCGAAGTGGAATGAAAATTTGGGCAAGATCTAAAATTAGTTAGAGATCTTGCACAATGAACTTTTTCAGTCACACATCAACACGTGGAGAATGCATCCTTTCCTGTACATTTAGGGTTTTATGGTCCATTTATGTAGATGATAAATTTGTATTGTTTATTCGTTAGATATTTCCCTGAAATAAGCTCGAGTTTTCGTACAGCATTGTGATTCTATTGAGAGCTAGATCTACGTCTTCGTAAAATTTCCTGTCTTATTATTGAACAGCCTTTTCTTCAAGCTTATGGCTGAACCATGTCTCTGTCATCGTCCTTCATTTGGTTTTGTAGTATCGTTATAAATTTGATCTAAAGTATACCCAAAAATATTGTCGTTCAGTTTGCTGCGGTCAGAAAGGATGAAGTGAGAGCACCTTTATTACATGAGCGTTAAGAACACATGAATAAATCAGGGTGATCTAATTTTTTCATAAACTATTTCTCTAAAGGATGTCAATTTAATTGATCAGAAGAAATCTGAAAAAATTTTCGTCAATTACATGAATTAAAAGAAGAACAAAATGTTTAAATCCCTGTGTAAATTTGTTTAGAGAGAAAAAAAGATTATTTTAATTTGGAATTCTGGCAAAATTGCAGCATTTTAGTGAAGAAAGCGACATCTGAAAACCAAGATAATCGTTGAACACTAATAATTTTGTACGAAGAAAGTAAGAAGAAAGACTGGAAATTCGCAAATAAAAAATTCGCACGTGAAGTTTTCATTGGGACTCCCTGCCCACACAGCGGCCGCCTCTCACAACGCCGCCTCTCACAAGCCAGGACAAGAGCCGGACGCGATCGCAAGGGAAGCCATTCCATAAATTTTCCCTAAAAGCTGTTTCCTAAATATTCGACCTGTTACTATGTCAGCACAGATTTTTAATAGAACACCGCAGTATTTCTTCAAAGCAGTCGCCGCTCGCCTCCCATCCGCGTGCTCATGCTGCAAAATCTGGTTGCGATGACGTCGGGGGAACGTCCAGCCCATTCCTAGTTGTGCTACATTTCCAGTCTTTCGTTGCGCTTTCTGTCAGAAGTTTTCAATGGTTCAGAGTTTATCTTCTTAGGGACACTTTTTTCTTGTATGTTTTGTTAATAATAATTACCCATTAGCACCAGTGAGTAGATTTTTCTACTGCAAGAAATCGATCATCCCTCTTAGCTTGTGTCACGCAAAGGTTTCTGTGATTGATCATAAATATTTGTAGTTATTTTGTCACGTTTGAGTCTCAGCGAGTGAAGCACTGTTTTTGTAAACTTTTATTAATGTTACAGTCCTAAATCATCATATTTCGTAATAGTCATTCATAGTCTCCGTGCAGTATTCAACATACGCAGTTAATGTTGTTTTGATCATTTACATCGATTCGAGGCATTTCCTAATGTCTGGGAAGTAGGATGATAATCGATGTGTGGAGTCTACCCCACAAAGTAGCTGATGATTTTTATGCTAATTTCGAGATAATAGAGTCATTCAGCGATAGACTCGATTTTCGAGTTGTTCAACTTCTCATAAAATCATTATTTTAGGTATTTTTAATGCGTTACAAATCCTAGCTTGCATTAACTTAACACGGTGTGAAACTTGCGGTAATCTCAGTGGTCCAAATTGTTGAGTGCTGAGTCATTCCAATTGTGCCAAGTATTTTGATGCACTGATTAACGACATGTTGCGACTCGCTCTAATGTGGCGCAGCTCGCACAATTTCGTTCACAGCTGTAGGCTGCAATTTGCTGTTACGCTTTTAGATCCAAAATTTCCTAAGTGGTTCCGCTACATATTCAAGAATAAGAAAGCACTGCAAATTAAATGAGAGCACATAACAAGCATTTTTTTATCTTGATTCTAATTTATTTGATGCTACAAAGAACGAAACGTTCATTGTAGCATCAAATAAACTAGATGCTACAAAGAACGAAACGTTCATAAATTAATTTTTGCAATGCTAGCTTAGTTCCTTGGTTCCTTTGCCTGCCACTGTTTGATGTAGTTTTCGACCACTAATCAATGCTAGGAAGAAAACCTCATTTCCTTTTGCGAGAGCTTTGGCACATAAAAGCCCTCGCTTCTATCTGAAGACATTTCAGACTCACACCGTCTCCAGTACGAGATTAAATGCGATCGCTCATGTCGTTAAAATACTACTGGTCGATAAATTTGTTTGGAAACTTGGCTTGGAAGCGTTCCAGGCAGACGGCAGTTCTGGAGGATTTCCTATCAGGATTGCTGTTTCTCAGCGGACGCTGAGCTGGGAAGTGGCGGATATTTTACTCTAAGTGTAGCCCACTGATGGCTTCCTGAAAAACCTAGTAAAAGTTCTCATCGGTATTTTCAATATTTAAGCAAACCTTATGAGAAATAAACTATGCAATACTATAGTGCTTCATCAAGTACGTATTCATGCTAGTAATGTTTTTAAAAACGTAGTTTCAGTATAGGTCATACATTTTGAGTAATTGTTAACTATTTTCCTCCTGAAGAGATTTACTTAGAGGCTCATTTTTTAAAAGAAAGATTTTTTCCTCTCGTATGGATAAGTAAAACCGTGATGACGATGGTCTGTATTGCACGTGAATTTTAGAGCCTGTGCGAGTTCGTGTTGTGGATGCTCTTGGTTTTCACCGGGTATGTGGAAAATTTGTTCATCACCGACGCTGGCGACACGCTGTGGAGACGCGTATATTAGCCAGAAAAGAAAGGGTGGTGCGGGGCGCGTTAGTGGGCGCAGCTCGATTTCAAGTTTCTTTTGGAATGAATGAATTTGAATCGACGCTCGATTTTGTTTGGTTTATTCTAAGAGAAGTGCAAAATGATAGCTCGGGGCTAATACTTTTCATCCTAATTCTGTGGAAAAGAATTTAATTAAGCCCCCATTGACATGGTACCTACCTGTTTAGTTCCTCTGTATTAGGTTTAAGATGGTGTTGGTATCAGGGCTATAATGTACGTTTTAACCTTAATGAAGGATGTCATGACATCGTCCAAGGAATTTTAAAGAAGGAATCAGAGGAAAAGGTTAACTTACGTGTCATTAAGTCCTAAATTACGACTTGCTACAGTGTGAAGATTTGCCTTATGGCGTATCTGGCGTCTTACGAAAATACAGTTATGAGCAACTCAGCCCAACAGAAAATAAATTCGACTTTCACATAATTAGGCTTTGGTTGACATTAAGCTCTCAAGACTGGAGCTTGTATAGTAATTTATAAAGAAATATGTAGATGAATGTGTAACTCTAAATTCATAATTCTCATTTTTACAAAACAAGCAATACTGCTGCCCAGCAAAAATTAAATTTTATCCAGAAACCGTCTTAGCTTCTGTTAATAATGTTTAAGTTGAAATAATAAAATAATGCGGAGAGTGCTAGAGTTTCATAAAAACTACCACGACATAGCAAAAAAGAGACATTAGCATGCTGTCTGTAAATATCACAATAGAATTCAACAGTTTTTATTACCTCACACCCCGGCCTGCTGAGCGTCAAATGCGCTCGCTCATGAGACGTTTCTTTCTTGATGTTGATCAGATGTATAGTATAATACATTCTCCAACAACAAATTTAACAGAGTCTAAATGAGCTGAACTTTACTTTCCTCCAGGTCTGCGTTGTGAGTTTATAACATGGTTGCAGCCATGCAAGTGACTTTGGATGGTTATGGGATTTTCATTTCATGATCAGAACAACATTCTGTGAGTAAAGTTAATTTGTGTCTCAATGACAGATCGCTCCGATATCTCTGAGAAATAAAGGCGATAATTAAAAGAGCAAGGGTAAATCACATTAATCCTCGAGGGTGATCTAACGAAGACAAAAAGGCCTACAGGTTCTTCTCCCCCGTATCCCACCCCATTTCTGCTATTTGCACTGAAGAACGACTACATGCAGACCACGATGTGAATACACAGTAATCCTATGGCTATCTGTCTCAGCTGTTGTTCACTGAATATGAAGAGAAATACCCAGCTTTCAATTCAGCTCAGTTTTATGTGTAATGTTAGATGTTGAACATGAGCGTATAGAAGATTTCAAATAAATTGCTACTAACACTAGGTATTTTACGTGTTCTTTTGAGAGTAAGACTACTTTCATAAAACGCTGTTAAAAGATCAGTTTAACAATCTGTAAAACTTCAGAGCCAACGCTAGCAATGGGGAAATTACTCAGCGATACTGAGTTGCATTCAAAATCATCGGTGAACCAATTTTAAATTTTCCACACAAATGGAAACTATTTTATTCACCTTCGAATGTATCGAAATGCTTAATCTTCACCCGTGCAAAAATCAAACTACGTCTTTACATTGCTGCTGGTAATAAAACTAATTTTGTAAAAATCAGTTTAATACGAAAGTGTCGGACACTTATGCGTCACTATTCGATGATCATAGGAATATAGCTTTAATTTCATGCTGTCATTCGACGTGAGCGTGAGCCGCTGCAAATAATTTTTTGCGCTAAAATACAACTCAAATACAAACAAGCGAGGAAATACATGCGAGACACGCAATGTTCACTAATGGCGCTACGTAGCTTCTTTATCCTTCACGCAGCAAATCGTGTAAACTGTTTTCGTCACCGTCACCCGGCAGCCACTATCATTTACCTCAAATTTCAAATTTAAATATCCTCGGCAAAATTCTGTTTATTGTGTTCTTAACAATTCATCAGTTCTAAAGCTAAAATAAATCTGCAACAGGTTGCTGTAGCTTACTTATTCATTGCAGGAAGAAGCGATGTTCAGGAATGCAAACGATCTAGTAAAATGGTGGCGATACTGACAGCATCATCGGATATGAAACTCTAGGGTAAAAGGAAACAAAACTAAAACTTGAGACATTTGATAATAACAAGCATAGATATATTTCATGAGTTACTGCTTAGTTGTATTCAACATTCAGCAGCTGCGGCTAAGCTCAGGATAAGTTTCAAGTTCACGCTCAAATTCATGAATTTAAAGTTTAAAAATCACATTTCGTAGAGATTTGTCCAGCTTATTTGAGAAATTAATGTGAAGAATACTTTGAACCAATTCAATATTAGGACTATCATCTGCTTCTTCAAGAAGAGATCAATGAAGTCTTGAAATCTAACTCAACTCAAATTCACTATCTCTATGGGTTTGTTTTTAACAGTTCAAAAGTTAGCTCTTTCCATTCAACCATACGTATTTCCACTTGGAATTGTTTCCAATAAAGTTATATGAACTTATTTATCCAAATCGATGAAGAATTCTTTGTAGGTAAGAGCTTGAATATTGAGCAATCAGAGAGAAAGGTGAATTTATGGTACGCACGCAAGCTTTGGTTTTTGCACCGGGCCCAGATCAACTGCAGACTTCCGTATAGACGGGGGAAAAATTAGATAGCCTCCATTTCTGCGGACATAACCGATCCCGATGACTTCAATGGGATCCCAGCGAAATACGACGCACTTTGTGCCATCTCATTATTCAAAAATATGGTTGGCGCTGGAGATAAAAGTGATGAAAAGTCCCATCGAAAACTGAACACGAAAAACCGAGAAATGCTTTATCTCTAGGCTTCATTCGGTAACTTTGCAAAGATTGGTCCCTAACATGGCGCAGAATTAGGAAGGTAATAGAGCTTCACCAGAGAACATATGGTTGAGTACGAGGGTGGAGATTCTAGAGATCACCATCAAAAATATCGATATTACACCGGTATTGCCTGACTTGCAGCTGTGGCCAATAAAGTAGTTCATGATGGAAATGTTTGGAAACGAGATCTTTCTGCGATGAAAACGCTACATTTAAAAAATACGGAGGAAAAAATTTCAGTGTGAAAGCAACGTGTCGTAAAGTGAAATATTTTGTAACAAGCGGCTTACTTGCTTTTGAAATCTTCTTTCTGACAAAATCACGATAATTTTTTCCCCTCTTCGATTTCCGAATTCTGTGTTTCTCTTGCCAAACTTTTGTGCTTGGTTTACTTGTTTTCAACTTTTGACTGTTCCAAAAAGAATTTCCATGTTTTATTTTCGCAACCAAAATTTAGCAAGACTTTTACACGTTGAAACGAGTGGTTCTTTGAGCTCTTATGAGCCTGTTATGGACAATGTCAATTTAGTGACATAGTGAGCTACTATTTTAGAACAATGAAGTACCTCAATGTTGTTACGTAGATAATACCCGTTTTCCACTTTTCCTTTAATTTTACGTGTCTAGAAGCGAATGAAATGATGGGAAAGAAGAGACAAACTTGCCACCCATTTGAAGAAATGAACATCATTTTTAAACAGGAAGTGAGAGCAGTTGTAGTATCTCACACATAGCTAGTGAAGCGTGAACATGTTCCAATCTCAGTAGCGCTACAGGTACATCCCTGGTGACTGCCTTAGTAAGGTCGCTCCACTCGCAGCAGTGCGCAGGCGCGTTGAGGGTGTTTGGTGCGTCATGAGGCTGTGAATTACGCGTCTTCAGATATATGTGAAAGTCTCGCTCAGATCTTCGGAAACTCTTCAAGCAAAAGCTGAATGCAGATTCATTTCATGTTAAGGTGAGAAACTGTGACATATTGCCCACATGTGACATCGATACTTTACATTTTGTAACGTACACAAATATTTAATCCACAACAAACTTTTGTCGCCGTTTTTAGGCTATATTTTACTTCAATGAACTAAGAATGTCGAATACAAATACATCATTTATAGCATTGGGAATGATATACGCTGCCACCACTGAAATTGTGCAGAATGCAGACACATAAATGAGAATAATTTGTCCTTCCTATGAAATATTAAAACCCGCGTCTTTGATCGTTGCATAAATTGTGAGGCCGCACATTATCAGAATGAATTATTTAATGAATCACTCGTGCAGGAAAAATCCCTCCAACAACAAACTGTAAATCAAATGCGGGAAATGATCATCACATGTACTCTTGACAATTAGATAAGCTCAACAATATTTTCAAATATAGACGTAAATCCTTGGAAAATACTCATTTCTAAGAGCTGAAAGTAAATGAAAAATTTAGCATTCCGTTATAAAGCCCATTGTTACTAGAAGAATCTCTACTTAACATCTTCATACATGTACAAAAGTTTAATGAACAGCATGTGAGGACATTTTATTTTGTGTTGAAATTTTCCCACGAAAAAACAAAACGTTGTGTCAGAAATATCCTTTGGTGGACAACATGCTAACTCAGTGAATGAGAATACAAGCATTCGTAACTGCGGATCATGAAAAGAACTTTGATTTGGATGCAAGTAACGTTCAGAATATTGCAGAAACGCTTTCTCACGATCTATAAAATCATATAGGATAGGAGGAAATGATTTGGGATAACGGGCAAGTTCCTCCGTAGTACAATAAGCAAGTGCGCCAAATTTTCAGCTACTCTGATCGTTTTGAGAGTGGTTGTGATTTCTTAACTTTCTCTGTGTCATTGACTTCATGCTCCTGGATACCTGATGCTGCTGGAGACATTGGCGTGATGCTGCTGGAGACATTGGCGTGATGCTGCTGGAGACGTTGGCGTGATGCTGCTGGAGACATTGGCGTGATGCTGC
>JACJUY010000007.1:618634-632497 GCA_014220935.1 Platorchestia sp. MABIK | reverse complement strand
AAAGTAAATCGAAAACCTAACCACACTTTTTAGATGTAAACTTTTGATTAGAAGCATCTGATGGGAACAAAGCTCCATCCAATTCCTCTGCTGGTTCATTTTGTTTGAATATTTGAAGCATTACAGTCAATGGAAATCCCACGGTTTCTAATACCTCTACTTAAGTCATTTTTCTTTATATAAATGAGGCAAAGATTTTTTTAGGAATAACAAATAATCTAATAAGTCTACCAACGTCGTTTGACTTAAATAATTTATAAATCTAATAAATCTCCGTCACCTTTGTGGAATGAGAGTTCCTTTGTCGAACGAAATGTTGTCAGATGGAAAATAAATACTTTTAACATCAAATTGCCCGGCACTGAAAGGTCAAAAATTGCATGCACGACTTTCCAATCACGAAGCTTGCATTTTTCGAACGGAGTCTGTCACTTCGATTTCCTGGGCCCTTGAACGACTTGGCGTTCTTGAATGCATTTTATTTATGCAACTAAAGTAGTCTCTGGATTTTCATTTTTTGATCGAGAGTCTCATTCTGAAAGCGAATCACTTTTTGAATTGAATGCCTGTCAAAGGTGGCAACTGCGCGAGCAGAAAGTGTCACTCACGGCCACGAGTAAAATTGACTCTTAAAATGCTGGCCAATCCAAGAAGATTTCTGAAGCAGTATGGCCTCACTCTCGTGAAATTGTTAGAGTGCCTCGCTCTTTTTGGCGTAAATTTTCACTAGTTTCAAACATAGACAGGAAATGTTTCAAGTTTCGCAAAACTAAATCTGACCATCGAAGAACTTCATTTTAAAAATCTAAGACTGGAAAATTGAACTTAAGATTATCCTGGTGACTATCCATTTAGCGATGTGATGTAATTCCTACGCTGTGCGATTAATATTAATTTACGATGCATTACAATGTGATTTTAGTCATCATTTTAAAAAACAGAAACTTTTTACTCCTGGCCTTCGAGTTACACTTTACACTCATCATCTCCGGCGTAAATAAAAGGAATTGCCTTTCAATTAATTACGTTGATATTTGTGAACCGAATAATATTTCCTCATGCTCTCATTTTATTTATGTACCCACAAGAATGATTACAAAAAATTTCTTAAAACAGCATTTGTTTTCACAGCAAGGCCTTTCTTTAGCGATGTTAAAGAAAATATTTCTTGACTCTACAGAGTAAATTTGAAACGCTGAATCATGTTTTCAAACTGTGATCAAGAAGTTGAGATAGAAGTTGATGCTTAAAATGGTCAGATTCATACTCGGCAGTATAAATATATGGAGAAATTAAATTTCACCAGCACTGTCATATTTACATTGATGGTTTTCCTTGTATTCCCCTCCCCCACCGTTTTTAAACTCACTTAATATAGAGTTATGAGCAGGAATTTTGTCTCTGTAGAGATGAAGTGCAACCATTTCTCTTTCTCTCCGTATTTTAAATAACTTATTAGGATTGGAAATCATCTTATTATTTGGTGTTATGTTGCAAATGTCATCGGGGGATTAACTGAAAGATATTTTCCATCTTGAATTCTATTAGAAAATAAAATAATCGAATTTGTGTAATCAAAACCACATTTCAGTTCGGTGTTTGAGTTAATTCAGCAAATACTCATACGTTTAAAATAGTTCACTCATGAAAAACCTTCGAAAATTTTGCAAATCATCGGCTAAAGTTCTTCAGTATTTCTGACGAGATTAAGCATCCTTTTTTAACTCTGTCACTTTCCAAAATAGTTTTCGGGTTAGGTGTTACTTGAACGCGAATGAAATTATTTCCTTTTGTACCCAAGAAGAAACATCAAATTCAGGAACTCAGACCTATTTGAGCTTAATACCAGTGTTTTTACTAAAGTAACTGAGGCAGCAAGGAGCGAACTGCATGACGAGTGGGTGTCCTGATTGCTATTGTTTGCTAAAACGATTGCTATTGTTTGAACTATGCAGCTCACCCTTGTAATCCATAAAGACAACGTCAATCCTAACGTAGTGTCGTTCCTTGTTCTCATTCCAAAAATTATACGAGTGTTTTTCTTTGTTGCTGCAGAATTACTTAGAGATCGTATAGCAGGGAAATCAAGACAATATTTTAAGTCTTTAGGTGACGCTTCTGTTCTTTCGCTTTTATCTCTATGGATGCATGTAAATCAAAAAAATTTGTCCATGGTAAGGAGACGCAACTCAACTTCTCTCTATCCGTAAACGCGTAACTATCCCTAAACGGGATCTGAGATACGTTTCCCTAGTTCATTTAGAAACAATATGTGATTTACGAGCTCTATCGAAGATTTTGTTCGATTGGGAAAGGGCAAGTTATGATGGGATATATACATACGGCTAGGTCATACTGAAACAAGATTCGTTAGTTAAGATAAGAGCATTAGGTAAGATAAGGTGTAAATTAGGATGGATTAGGTTAGGACAGGTCAGGTTAAATTGTTAGCTTAGGTTATTTCACGAATAGAATATCTTTTATAGGATATTTTAGGTTGCTTTACCAATAGGATTGGTTTTATGAGATACGCTAGAATAGGTTAGATTAGGTTAAGAATCCAATGCGTTAGTTAAGATAAGATCGATTGAGTCAGGCATAATTACGACAGGCTATAGGCTTAGGACAGCAAAAGTTAAAATAGGCTAGTTGAGATTGGGCCATGTAGATTAAAATAGGATTGGTTCGTATAAGTCATAAATGATGAGTTAGAATGGGATACGTTATGTCATGAATGGTTTGATAGATTAAATTATATTAGGTTAAAGTAGATTGGGATACACAATGTTAGATAAGGAAAAGTTCTCCTATGATACATGGTTAAGTTCGATTACGTTGCGAGAAGTTAGAGCAAAGAAAGATTAGTTCTGATAGAGCTCGTTATAGATTCAATTAAGTAGCTTGAAAGACCACCGTGAGCTTTCACTCGAGTTATGACGTTGTGGGTGCTCAAGTAACAATAGCGGAATGTTGGGTAGCATTTTCCCTTAATGGTTTGATGGAGGTGATGCTGTTCCCTCTGAAGGATGCCATCGGTTTAACGGTGGATGACGATAAGAGACAATTTTTTGCATTTAAAGCAGCAGGTTCATAAACAATTGTAAATAATAGCATTGACATTTCAGTAACGTAACCAACGAATTAAAAAACACAGAATCGCTCTCAAAGTATACGTGTAGAAAAAACACTACTATGAGTCCAAGTTATCTGCCAAATTATGATATTGAAGCTGGGCATTTCGTCTGCATTCTCTCGCAGTCTTGATAACATGTCAATTCNGTTCTCGTTTTTCATAAATGATTACTTCAAGATGAACTATGCTGTTGAGGCCAATTCATTCAGAGGGAGCCTAAATTTTGTCATACAATTGTGATAAAGTTTTAGAACGTTTCCGTTTAAATTGTCGGGTAAATGTTTTTATACGTCAGTCATGGAAGATCTGGCTCGCAATAGGATCCCAAATTAATTTATTCAAGCCTTCGTTATTTTCAAGTACGAGTACAGCAATGAAGTTAATCAATCGAAATATTTGGAAAAATTGCATTGCGGCAAGATATTACCGCCTTTACCGTGATCGCCTCCCCACCTTCACCGTAAGAAATTATAATTTTATGTTTATACGTGCGCAAAATAAAAGAGCTTCTTAACGAGTTGTATACTCATAGGCTTTTCAGATTCTTCAGTTTGAGTACGAGTAGAAAATTTAATAAGAACAAAATCAATATTTTCCATCATATAGAACTTATAACTTATCGCTCATAGAATGCGGTAAATCAAGTTTCTTATGAACTTCAATGATTTGAACTTAGGTATATTCATAAATACCTTTTATAAGTAGATCTGGGATGCCTTGGGCGCCTTTTCCGTTGAACTTCGTTGTCGGTCGAGCTAACAAGAAAGGTGTATAGCATTTGCTAAAGGACACCTAGATCGTTCAACAGAATGTCGTGGTTTTATTGATTTGTGCCAGCAATTTTTGAACTTAATTTGTTGCTGTTGAACATCTCTAAAAAGGAGACAAATGTTTGGATTGCTTTCTCATTTGTAAAAAATGAACAAAAGGATGTTACTTTCTTTTGCTGACCAAGTTAGTCAGACTTCTATATGGATGTAAAAAATTTTATAGTATGGCTCCTGTTATGATTTTAAACCTCATAATTCATAAGTAAAAAGAAATTCTTGCGTGCGTACTATATTTTACACACAAATGATGTTTTTAATTATTTTCCTCCTCCTTTAATGAGCTTGGAAAATTCCTAGTTAATTTGTAAATATAAAAGGGCATTTCGCTCTTCAGCTCTATACTGTCTCTGTTAAAAGGTTATATTGCACATTTCGAAGTATACCTGGAACTTAAAAAGTAACTTTCACTTTAAGAGCATCTAAAACTCCAGTAAGAACCGGCGGCGATTTAAATAAAGTATTAACTACGGAATTGTGACAAGCCTAAAATTGCGACTGAGATGATATTTAGCTTCACTCTGTACGTACCATGGCCAGTGCTTCCTCGGCGTGCAATGAAAACGTTTTGCAGCTTTGAGGAAAATGATTTGCGCATTTCGAATCGACTTAACGAAGCTCACTGATCGAATTACAAAATACAACGTGGACTGCACTTCTGGAGTCCCACTTACCGATCCTCGAAATATTCATTTCGAGTCGCAACCAACGAAGCGAGGGGCTAGAGGGGCGCCTCCGCCGAGCGCGCCTACGCGGGATGCATGAGTTCTCGCGAGAGATGGTTTGCATTTTGCCGGTGCCGCGTAAAGTCCTTTAACTGAATAAGGCGCGGTGCTAAACAATGCTGGCCGACTGTCGTGACGGCTATCGGGAGTTACGGGGACACTTTGCCGAGGCGCCAACCCGCCCCAGCCTTTTCCATGCCTTTTTCAGGACGAATCGTTCAGAATTTTGCGAATGGGAAACTCTTAAGGCTTTGGATGAAATTTTTCAAAACTATGAAGCTCTTAAATCCATGGCAGTTTTGCATCTACGGTTCAGTTGTATATTTTTCAGCATCAGGCGTTGAGTTTATCAGAAAAATAAAAATTTTACCAGTGTGTCCTTTTTGTAAAATTGTTTTATGTTGCATGAAAGCTTGGGGAATTGACGCAGTACAGGAGGAGAGAGAGACACGAGGAGAGAGAGAGAGCAGCGTTCAACATGTGCGCGTGAAACGTTCAGGTTTTTAGAACTCTGCTCTGTCCCGCGAGTATGGCGCTCGCAGAGAACGATTTACGCACGTACTTCAGTTGATAAACATGGCTTTCTGGCACGAAATATCATCTTGCTGATGCTTTGAGGAAGATAAAGCATCTACATAAAGCTTCCACCTCATCAAGTGTAAAGTTCTTACGTTGTCAGGTCATCTAGGTCACAGTATTCTGTTCTTTACGGTGTTGCATGACTTTCGTTCATATCCTCCAGTCTAAAACTAAGGATTTCAACTCTGGTCAGAAAATATGAGGGCATGTACATTGCCGTAAAACTCTTGTAAAATTAGGGTTGAATACTTTACAGGTTGATATGCCTAAAAATGAACCTTCAAAATGATTGTTGTCACCCTACAGTAAATATCAACCAAATTGTGTTTGGTAAATATCAACCAATACATGGACGCAGGAGCTGCATGCATTACAACTTAAATTTTTCTATCAGAAAGTCTGCATGCATCATTTGCACAAGCACCCGAGTAGGCCTAAGAACGAAGCCTGCATCCGTACGATGGATTCATTAGGCAAGATATGATCCGCTTAGAGCGAGAAATTAGCTCTTCGGAGGAGACGCTCAGCCACTTCTTGTAGCAGCCACCGAATGCAAGCCTCCGTCAAAAGGCTTCTCAGTAATTGCACATCAGTTTCTTCTTCCCGAGTGAATTATAGGGAAAACCCTGCGCCCTTCAGCTAGTGTGACGACTTTTTTATCTCCGTATTTTCTCTCAGGGATAATGAATATCAATGTGCTGATATTGCGCAGAGGTGCCAACTCCGAAAAAGTATGTGATTTTACTTTTCAAAAACAACTATATTGACATTTTTGTATATACAGTTATTCTCAGATTCATATTTATGCGTTGATACATTATTGAAAGTTAAGTTTAATTACGATTTTAGTTATTTAGTTGAATTTCATCAGAAAAATTTCCCTCCAAACTGGACTCAGATTGTACGGTTGATGAAGAAGCCCCGATGCTCATGAAGGTAGGCAAAAAGGGCGCAAAATATTATGGCGAAGCTTTTCATTTCTGAAAATTTTATAGCATATCTCTTAGAAGATAAGAAAGTATGAATATACACTAAATTGTGCAAAATTAATGGTTAATTAACAATAGAGCGTACAATATTTATAAAGGAGACTAACTAACACGCCAGAATAACAACGAACAAATTTATCTACCTTTTCTTCAATGCTAGTTAATCTCGCAAAAATACACAGACAAAATTACCAGAAATAATTTTATGTTTATGAATCGATCATTATTCCTGAGCATTTAACAATTACCCAAGACAGAACAATTTGTTTCAGAATACAATCATTTCAGAATAAATTTCAGACCTCTTCTCGCACAAAACAACATGCTTTCGAAATATTGAGTTAAAATATGAATATGGAATATATATCTAATCATAACCAACACGATTTTTTTATCTCATGCAAACATCAGTTTCAGTAGCTTCTTTCGTCAGCTTTCACCTGATTAGGTTACTGCAAGTGCTGCACCAGTTAATATACTAGGAGATCAAAAGAAATATTTCAAACAAACTCATAGGTGTACACCCAATCACAAAGTCGAACTTGAAGTCACATTTATTCGAGTAATAGAAAACTTGAAGGCAACAGAAAATGCTGTAGCACCCATTCATTTAAAAAATATGTCAAATAAAGCTCTCAAAACAAGTAAATTTCCTGTCCAGATTCGACGTTAAAAAAAGATAAAAGATAAGATACAAAACATGAAAAGATTTTGAAGTGTAACTCTTCTAGAAATTTCTACACCAGAACGGCTCAAAAGGAAAGCTTATTTCAAATTTACCAGCACGAAACTCATGCAGGCAAGCCCACCTCATTCAACCCCAACTGTTGGAAGAGTAAAATGTAAGAGGAAATTTTTTAAAAATTTATCATTGTTGAAATACGTACATAGCAGATGCGTTTTCGAAAGAAATCAAAGATATTTTTTATAAATTTGTTACTCTGGTTTATTTGATGTATTTCTAATTTCAAAGTGCCATTTGTCAAAGTGTAGTGTTAAAATACGATAGTTTACTAGAGACTTTCGTTCATACGTCCTGTGAAGGGATTGGCAAGCTTCAATTTCTGTAAGATTTATCCCATATAATCTTAAATGTTCAATGTGAATGAATAAACGCTGATAAAATTTAATAAAATGAACCTTGATAAATACTGATAAAATGATCCCAGATAAAATTTCAACCAGCTCCTGTAGGAGCTATTTAAGTACATGAATAGATTTTGGGAAGTTAAAACCTTTCCGAATCCCAATTATTATAGCAACAAACTGATTCGGATCACTATGTCATTTCATGAAGTCCGTGGACCGAGTGCGATTGCATCTAGACTATGGCATTTCCAAGCTGAAGTGGTCTTAAAGAAGACTTTACAACGTGAGATGAATTTAAATTTAAATGAACGTGTGGATTTTAAAATATCAAAATGTTTTCTTTAGATTACAGTCATTTAAATTTACCTTGGCGATGGCTATTTCATTTACAATTGTAGTACACATATCTGTTACTCTGAGAAAAACTCAATTTTTCTGCACTCCTGTTGGCGGAGGAAAATATTATGTATTGCCTTTGCAGTGATTTCTAGAGTTCTGTGAGAAATATGAGTTGTTTCATTCTGACGCAATCCTTAGCAGGAGAAATTAAAATATTCGGCCTTGCGTTCTGTTCAGTAGACTGTCAGATGTAGGTATGCTTGAAGTGTACAGTTTTAGGCTTGTATTTTTATCGCCACCAGTATCGCTTGATTGAGCTTTAAAATAAAGTTCGACTCAAAACTTCATTTGTAGGGAAGTATTCAACAGCTTTTTTTTTTCCAATAGTTTTATGATTTCTAACCAGAATTGATCGCAGTATTTGGCGTGCCTTGCTGGCGAGTGTCGATTTACACTCAATATCTGCCCACTGTCTCTATTTTGTAATGTTTCACAAAAATATTAACATCGCAGTCACTGTAGCTATCGAAGTCAAATACATCATGCATTGTTTCCGTACAAATTCCTTAGCTGAGGAACAAAGAATGAATTATTCTCCTACAAAGTTTTACCACTCACTCATTTTACGTTTGAGTGGCATGGAAATGAATGGTTAAATATATACGAAGGCAAATAAACTGCGAGGTTGGCAATGAATAAAATAGATAACATTCATGAGTGAATGCATTTACCTTAGCTAGGAATGTGATCCTTTGAAACGTAAACGAAATTCAAATGTCCCGGGACTGAAGTTGTTATGAACCTTGCGTTTTTTAGAATTCAAATTACTGCACCTAGGGTTCACCTTTGAAAACATCAAATTAACACTCAGTCATAAGGAAGTACTTTATGGCAGAGGTGTCTGCATCACAAATTCCAAAACAAAATGCAACCTGTGTTTATTAAATGGTCTTTTTGCTTTTATATTGCAGTATCTCTCTCTAGCTTTAACATAAACATACGAGCGAACACCTAATCTGACTTTGGCTTAATCCACGCTGTCCACATTGATTGAAAAATTTGTCATTTTGACGTCCGAAAATTAACATGCGTTTTTTCACAAGACGAATTCGATCGTATAAATCGAATACAATTGCCTCATTCACTCATTTTTCAACTTTTCAGCCTGCATCCATGCGCAGAATTTCATAGAGAACCCATATTAAGTTCTAAACTACTTGCAGTTTTAGAATCTTTACGAATACACTGCCGTTCCAATCAAAATATGAACCGGTTGGAGGGAGGGCGTTCTGATCCCAGAAGTCGTTCGAGATTCATTTGCTCATTTTTTTCGCTTCCAAGTATTGGCTGCTGGAGATTACGGCTGATGCAGTACTGAGCCCTGGGGATATTTTTTCGTTAGGCTGATATGATGAGACCGCGTCTAAGCTTTAGGCCTCCCATGTAACCTCATTTCAAGGTAAGGCGCTCGTCACCCTTCTACGCATCGCGTGATTTGCAGTCAGATCAGACAGGGGAATATTGGCTGAACACCTATTGATTTAGAGCGGCCCTTCGCTTCCGATGCCTTCATCAGCTTCGATCTTTGGAATTGCAGCCGAAGACTGTGAGAAGTCTGTTGAAAATATTTACTACAGAACAAAAATTTCAAAGAAACATACAGTGTGAAGAATTACTTTTGCGATTACTGTGACTTAAATTAGATTTAATATTTTTGTGATTACAGCCTTAATGACTTCCCACACTGAAACTCCTCTCCTAAAAGTCGACTCTTTATGGTGTCCTGTTATATATGAGCGAATAAAAAGATCCTCTTCACAAGTAGACTATAAATACTCTCATTTATGCGTCTGACAGACAGATCTTTAATCCGTGAAGTAAATGGTTCCCACACCAGAACATGTGTTCTCACAATGAAAGCTGTGTACAAATTTTAAATAAAAAGCGCCATATGAAAAAAACACATAAAACAGAGATTGCTGCAAGTCACATTCGTAGCGCAGATAAACATTGCCGTAATTCAATAAGTTTAGGTCTCAGGTACAGAATATGTGTAGAAATAAGAGAAAAATGTATATTTTGGGGGGTTCGTCTAAGTACGTCAAAGCGTAAGTGTTAACTGTTCATATACGGTTCATATTGTTTAAGAAAAAACTTTCCTCCACCAAAACGAACGCCGCCCAATCTTGGAGGTAAATTTTGCCTCCACTGTGTGCTGCGAGCTACACTACCAATCTGAAAATAAATATCTCAACTTTCAGGTCTCGCCTAGTTTGCAGGACAATGAAATTATCAATCACCAAACAAGGATTACTACGGAAGCACATGTCGGTTTGTAATTTTACAAATTTTAACAAAGAAAATAATAGAGAGGAATAAGACTTTGATGCTTTGCATTTTATAATTTAAACAATTTAAATTTAAACAATTCATTTACCACAGGTGATACAGAGGTTGAATGTTTCTTAAGTCTAGTAGAATGGTCAAATTTGAGTACAGCTACCTGTGGGCCCGAATAAGTTCAGCAACTTCTGGGGCGGGCATCCTACTATCAACGTAATTCTAAGTCGTACAATAATGTTTAAGCTAATTCACCTAACCTAGTTTCGCATTGGACTGATCAATGAGATAATTTACTCGATCTAAGATACTTCATTTTTCAATATAGGTCATATGGAGGATATTTAACAGTGTAATCGATAAACGATTTAAGAGCAGACTGAAGATCGGCGATATTACCTATGGCAAATTACATTATTAGGATCAGTCATGCAGGAGATAAGATTAGACTTGGTGATCTTACACGACTAGTATTCTGATAGGAAGTGAGACTCAAGATTTCTTATGAATACCTTGTAAGAATTACTTACCGGATCTCCGCAGGTATTGAGTTCCAAGTTTTAGTTCCAACGAAGATGAGACTGTGTTGCGACCGGGCCTTTGAGTAATAAGGAAGCATGAATTTACTTCTATTTCGGGTTAAATGGTCGTGATGACCAGTTTACGCAGTTAATAATTGTTTCAGGCTATTGTCGCCGTCAATTGTTAATGTTTTGTAAATGAAATTACAAATGGAGATTTTGTATAGATCCGAAAGTTTAAGTATTCGTAAATTTTTGGATGAATCATTTGTGTGAGCATTATATTCTAGATTCTTTACCGCTCTGATGGCTCTTTTTTGAAGAGTAAAAATAATATTGGTTTTATTTTTATCAGTTCCGTGCCATGCTTCTATTCCGTATTGCAAGCATGGTGAAATGAGCGTTCGGTAGAGCATTTGTAAAGCTGTTTCAGGCTGGATATTTTTAACTTTATTTAGGATACCGATGGATTTTGAAAATACTTTTGATAATACTTTTTGATAATAATAAAATTATTTCTTAAAGTAAGGCTTTCAATATAAAATGCTAAGTATCTAAGCCTTATTCCTCGCTTTATTTTCTTAGTTGAGGATTACTTCTATATACAAATAATAATTTTTTCCTTTGATAGCTTTAATTTCTGTTCTGAAAAGGAAAATTCACATTTTCAGAAATTTTTTTCATCACATTTTTGACTGTTTTCACCATTCGTTGAAAAGTTGGATCATCCCAAGTAACAATGAATGATAATGTATTTCTCATCTAAATATATAAATTAGAATTGGGAAAAAATTAAAAACATAAAACTCTTCTAACGTTTAGTCCGCATAATCTCCAATACAACTTACATGTTCCATACTCTCTTTCAACAAAGTTTTCTTTCCATTATTAGACATTCCGTTTGAAGCTATTGATTTCGATTGAAAATAAACTATGAACCAATTAAAAATCGTTCATTGCACTTGCTCGAAGAACCTCAAGGTGACTCGATGCCTAACTAGATTTTCGAAGCCTGATTTGTTGTAATCCTTCTTATACCAGATCATGAAACAGTATAGAAAGACTGATGTACAGGGTGTTTCAGAACATGAGATACAAAATTGCACACCAAGTAGAAAATGGCCAAATAAACACTATTTCTTCTATTAAATTTTTTTTAAAAATTGGGTTTGTGAGATACAAGCCGTTTATTGTTTTAAAGGATGATATTAATAACACAATTACTCGCAATGTTTATTTTGGATTTACGTAACAAACACTTCCATTCTTTGAGAATTTAAAATGACAGATTTTAATTTTAGTGGTATTTGGTAAAAATTTAGCGATAACCTTGTTTATGCTACACCCATTGAATCTGAGGAAGATATCGTCGCCAGAATTGCAATGACTGCTGGTGAGATTTTTGAAATGCCAGACGTGTTTCCTAATATCCGGCAGTCGTTACGACTATGATTTGAAAAGTGCATTGGTGTAAGTGGAACAAATTTTGAACAATTTTTCAAATAAATATTGCGAGTAATTGTGTCATTAAATTTCATCTTTCATACAGTGAACAGCTAATATCTCAAAAATTTAATTTATTTCGGAAGATTTTATAGAAGAAGCAGTGTTTATTTGTCCATTTTCTACTTGATGTACAATTTTATATCTCTTCTTCTGAAATATCCTGTATATAGTGGCTATCCCATGCGCAGGAAACTCCTCCGTTGTTTTGTCATTCGTCTGCAAAAGCTGTGAAGAAAGTAACCTGACGCCTCGAATTCGACGTCATTAGTTGAACTTTTGAAACATTGGTGTGAACCGGTGTCATCATCCAATAAGTCCTAAAGCGCGCTTCTACCTCAGCCCAAAATCGAAAAGAAGTTATTACGAGCAGAGGTTGACGACAGCCATGTTTAATAATTTGTCAGGAACGGAGGCTATTTTTTTCATTGTTTAGTGCTTAAATGTAGTTAAAAATGATCGCTTTCGGGAAGAAACTAGAGTTCAGTGCTAATAGTCCCCGTTGCTGATAGACAACAGACTGCATATTGAGAACAGCTCACTCCATTTATGATAATAAATCACTCAATTCCATCAAATAGGTTTAAATTCTCGGTCTCTAATTAAAGGTCCCTGTTCTTGTAAACGTTGGCTGTTTTAATTCTCATGAGAATTCTTGTTATTTGCTTTTTATTTCAAAGTTGTCTTTAGCCCCGAAGTAATTATGAAAATCCACTTTCAAATGGAACTTCAATGAGTTATTTAATTTCATATCGAATTCATGCCCTTGTGTTTTCCAATTTCCCCTCTGAAGAGCATTTTTTTTCTATGTAATGATTTCGGAAACAATCTGGTACCAGAGCTGATCCTAAAATATCGGTTAAAACAAACGTATTGTCAGTAAAAAACGCAGATGGTAATCGGTTAAATACAACTCTGTCCCACTGTGCGTCACTGAAGTGAGTTGTCGAGAAAGTGAATCGAAAATCTTAGAAGTTAAAATGATATTACCATTCTTTAATTTAATTTCTTGTTAAAATTTATTGAACCTTCGTCAAAATACCTAAAATGTACCTATGAAGCAAGTTCTTTGGAGCTTAAGGGACATTGGAAGAAGTTCTTACCCACCACCTCTGCCCTCGCAATGTCTTTCACCCTCAATGATGGGTTTATTACTTTTACTGATAATTTGCATTATATTCTCCACAAAAAGGATAGCTGAATGTTTGAACTATTTAATAATTATCGATACATTCATAGTTATGAAACAAAATGCAGCTGAACAGTTGATAACGTAGTTTACATTCTGAATTCATTGAAATTTAATTGAGAAGAAAATGAGTTTATGATCAAATTACTAATTTTACTCAGAAATCAAAAGCTTTTCGGAGGCCAGCTCCATCATCAGTTCCTATGACCAACGCTGCTGAAGAATGAAGGCGCAAATGATACTCAATTAGAAAAATTTGAAGCAGTAAAAAAAATCCCGAAACAAAAGCAAATCAATAATTGAGCATTTACTGCCAGAAGAAAACGGTAACAAGGAATGTGACTAAAAATTTATTTACTTAAAAACTTTCAGTTTTAAAAAAAGCTAAGGTCACAATCAGTGAATGAACTGACACGTAATCTAGAATCGTGTTCAACACTGAGGAATGTGTAGGATGAGGTTGCAAATTGCCGCTTCAAAAACTACAGTACTTTGAAGATGTTCTGCTACTCGTGCATAAATGTTCCTGCACCTCTTCCCGTAGTATGCTAGTGCGCACTGCTTGCAATTACATAATTTATTTACAATTGAAGAGTGCATGAGCCTGGGAATAGAGTCTTTGCATCTGG
>JACJUY010000007.1:600234-617338 GCA_014220935.1 Platorchestia sp. MABIK | reverse complement strand
ATTGTTTGGGTAAAATACCTAATTTTGATAGCATTTTCTTTGCTTGTAAATGTTTATGAATACGCAGTTTTTATGGTCAAATCGGTTTTGTAGATTTTTCTTATCAAACAACTTCTGCTATCAGGAAAATTACATACTCATGTGAGCTAATTTGTTGATTTTTTTAGACCAAATTAGGCGATTGCTCCTATCTGTAAGGGAAGCTAATAACAAAAGTAAAGGTATGAAAAAAGAAAGAAGTATATGAAGTTGCAGCCTTAAACTCTCAGAAATGAAATCTTCCTCTCTAAGGTAGTGAGAGAGTTTTGAAAATGTAAATTAATGATTTTTCCATCTTTTCTCTTGTTGAATAAATGATAAATGAACGAATGGAAAACCCAGGCGTAAATATTTTTTAGACGAAGGATTACGGGTAATGTTGTCAAACGATTGATGTGTCATTTATTTCAATGTATCTGAAACATCATAAAGTGTAAGAAATAGCTTACTGGAACTTTGTTTGTACGCAAGCAAACTGTACCAAAGTTAAGGTACGGTACCAGCGGTGATTACATTGGCGCATAGATAAGACTTTTCAAACAGTTTTCGTTCGTTGAAAATCATCTTCAAATCTGTCACCAACGATCTTCCACGAAAAGTACTAATAAACACTATATAGGCTCATTTATTGAAGAGTAATGGAAACATTATTTGGTTAGCAGATTACTGAGTTTCACTTAAAGAATTGAAAAACTGCTCAGCATTTTCGTAAAAAACCAAGACGTTTCGCCAAAGATAGGGAAAAATCAAATGGGAAATTAGCAGCATAAATTTTTTTTATTATACTTATGAAGCTCTCAGAGTAATTTATTTGAATTTGAGTTTTTGAGTAATTTGAGTAATTTGAGTAAATTTGAAGAATGTTTGAGTAATTTACTTGTATCAGTGTAATTCGTAGTCCCGTTCCCCCAAGTGCACTGCTATCTCTGCCCTCATTGATCCCTGTGAAGGTAGGTTTTGTAGCTAAACATTCTTTTAAACTTGTTCCTGTGCCCATTAGTAAGTGAAATGAAGATTATAACTCTGAAATAATTCTTGTCTTTTCATAGTTGATGAGGAAAAGATTAACAATTTATGTTGCACTGTTCATCGTACACTTCTTTGCCCTTCGTTATACCTGCCCTTCAATGCTACTTTGAGACAACTAAGAAAATTTTCTCGCTACGTCTTGTACATTAATAGTATTTCGTTTCCCAGCTTTACTCTCTTAAATCCCACCATTTTCCCCTCGCACGTCATATTTTATATAGAAGGGTATTGACAAAATTTGACAGTACATGAGATATAAATTAACTGGAAAATAGAAACATTGACATGAGAGTGCTCTCAAGTTTTGATGAGTCCTTTGTTTTTGAATGATCATTGTGTTCGGTGGCTTAGAACGATTTATTTCGAATAGAATTTGAGAAATGCAATGAGGATTCACTCGGAGATTGAATTAATTCACTTGGAGAATTTTTAATTCACTCGGAGATTGTTGAACTTCTTCAGAATTACTTTGATAACGATTGAGTTGCAAGCATGCTAGTTATTGATTAAACGATATAAGCAGTGCGCTTCAACGAAATGCTTTATTTCTTCACTTCGGCTTCCTTGGCTAGCAGCAAATGCAATTATTCACATGTGTTGACTATTTCGTATGATACTACGGTGCTTCTAATTTGTCCGGCTTAGAATTTTATTATTTATTTACACAATAATCACATACAAATGATGTGACCTTTCACATTCTGAGATAAGATAAAACATTCTATTGTTCACCTAAGCGCAGAACCTGAACGAAAACACCGATGCATTTAGCAGTTCACGAGCGACAGCGTCTAGCATGATGCTGGCTCAAACAAAACGTGGCATCATATCGTAGGAGGAGAGTTACTGGGAGAAATCAACGGTAGCTGTCAGGGACTGATAAACAATGAAATCCGTTGTGAGATGAAGAAAGAAATTAAAACAGTTCACTTTCAATAAAGTTGAAACAAACATCAATAATAGTTCTTGATATGTCTCAAAATAAAATTCCTCTCTTGGTATCACAACAGCCCATTTAAAGGTTTGTGCAAAAGATTCAGCGGAAAACATGAAAATATATTCATTCCCATGCTTAAGTAACTCTAAGTTTGATATTAGTTAGAAACAGGCGTAATAATAAAAATTTAAAACCATGACATATTGAGGTAAAACGTTTTTGACCGTCTTCACCAACATTGGTATGAGCTTTGGCCTTTGCGGTGTCAGGAGATAGCGTTGAAAATATAATAGGGGATGAAAATAATTGTGTATTCAAAATTAAAAGATCGACAAGGCAGAAATTTGCAATTATCTTTTCGTGCATGCATCTCAAACTAGCCCCTAGTAAATAGCTCGAAAAACATACTTCATCACAGAAAGATATAAAATCAAAGTTTAATTTCAATTAGATTGAAATATTGTATATGTTACAACATCAGTTATTAATAAATTCTTAATACATAAGTCTTTCATAAGCACGGGCTAACGCTATTTGTACATAATCGAATGCCTAAGAATATTGAGTACCCTTTGGATATTTAGATCGGTAAAAATTTAAAAGATCTTTTTTTTGTTAGAGTTAAGGGACATATAGCGTGAACAGAGCACTTAAGCTGACCTAAGTACAGAAACGTTCAAACTATAAAATCGGGGATGCGAGTAGAAATTGTATTTCGTCTTATGTTTGAGATGCGCTATAATTTCAGACTATATTCAATTGTTTTATCACAGTTAATTTCTATTTAAGTTATTTACCAAATTTATGTCCTAATTAAGAAAATTTAAGTTGTTTATAGAATTGAGGCAATGACATGAGCTCATCGGCAACGCTATGACTAAATGATATTTTAAAGCAGCGACTTGGGAGTTAATGAGAAAATTCTGTGAAGTGAAAGGCAAAGCCTTGCTATAATGCATTACCTCTTGTACATATCCACATAATTCGCATTAGCCAAAGGCACAGACCTGCTATAATGCATTACCTCTTGCACATATCCACATAATTCGCATTAGCCAAAGGCACAGACTGGCTATAATGCATTACATCTTGCACATATCCACATAATTCGCATTAGCCAAAGGCACAGACCTGCTATAATGCATTACATCTTGCACATATCTACATAATTCGCTTTAGCCAAAGGCACAGACTGGCTATAATGCATTACATCTTGCACATATCCACATAATTCGCATTAGCCAAAGGCACAGACTGGCTATAATGCATTACCTCTTGTACATATCCATATAATTCGCATTAGCCAAAGGCACAGACTGGCTATAATGCATTACCTCTTGTACATATCCATATAATTCGCATTAGCCAAAGGCACAGACCTGCTATAATCTTGCCCATATCCATATAATTCGCATTAGCCAAAGGCACAAACTGGCTATAATCTTGCCCATATCCATATAATTCGCATTAGCCAAACAACACTTGCAGATAATCACATACGCATCCGAACTCAAGTTTGATCAGTGATTATGTAATGAATGTAGGAGAATGACAAGAAGGAATCTGAGACTAACTTTTCGTACATACTTAATAAGTCACACTAGACCCCAAGCGTGTCTTCATGGCAGAAAGAACATGCTTTACCACGCAACAAATATTTAAATTTTTTTCCCAAGCAATGTCGGCAGAGCACGTTTGAGGATAAGAAACGAGAGAAGATTGTCAAGCAAGTCCAAACAAACCAATGGTGAAGTGCGAATACTGTACGAACAATGAATACCTACGCCGACGGACGTGCAATTTGGTTTCAATTTCCAATCCAAAATTTGCTATTTGTTCATCATTAGATGAGGAAGTCGTCAAAAAATCTTTTTTTTTGCAGATATATGAACATCAAATTATGTTTTACAAATCGATGACGATTGCTGATGCATCAGATTTGTGCGAAAGCAATGTCCAATTCAAAGGTTTTGGGTGAAATGAATAAACCAATGACCATGGGAATATTTATTCATTAACATATACTCTCCATTGCTTTTAATGACCGCATTCCCCCTTTCAATAAGCTTATAAATGCCTCACTTGTAAAATTCTGTAGGCTTAGAAACAGAATGAAAATTCAATTATTCATCAATTTTTTCTCATGTTGTTAAAGTAAGGCTACTAAAATGGTTCTGTAGCTCTCGGAACAAATGGAAATGAGAAGCAGGTTGTACGTACGTGCCACGTCTGTCCTGCAATTTCCCTACTGGTAATAATAGGATTCTCGGACACAAGAAAATTCAACTGATCGGCTTCAAGTGTTCTTGGACGACCTTTCTTTAGCTCATCTTTAGAAGTGAAATTAGCGCTTCGAAAACAAGAAAACCTTCTCCTGCAACATCATTCATTCACTACATTATCAGCATAAGTGTTCTGTATAGATTTTGCCACCGCACTTGCATATAACACCTTCATGAAACTCGTACAGTACACCATTTCTTACGTGGTCTTCAATTGGGACGCACTTGGAGCCCAATATTTATGAAAAATATGAACGTAACAAAAATAATAAATAAAATCGCTCAGTTTAGTCACAGAAATACATCGCACTTGTAACAGTTTGTGAATAATGAACAAATCTAATTTTGAACATCAGTTTTAAAAATCGGACATTACTTTTGCGCCAACCTGATCATTAAAACAAAAATATTGTGAAATATTGAATCCCAAAGTTCAAGAAAAGAAAGGAAAAATCGTTTAATCTTAATCAAGTTGAAAAACAAAATGTACAACATTGTTTTCCGTAAAATGTCCCATTATAATTATCCTCAGTTGGTGAACCTAGACAATGATAGTCATGTCAATGACTGTGCAAATGATTGAGCGAATAACCTTTAATTCCCTTGGTTCAGTTATTCTAAGTTTGAGGTTCATAAATACATCAATGTGTTACATGTTAACAATGACATAATGATGAAGAACGCCATTACGAATAGACTCCACTTATATTGACACATAATCTTATAGGTTCATGCGGTAACCGTTGATGTTAACACTGTTATCAGAGGAAGCAACTGATTCTACTTGTGCATAATATTAAAAAGATGACTGCTTGGAAATTTCGAAAATTAACTTATCGTTGATGTTAACTCTGTTATGAGAGGAAGCAACTGATTCTCCATGCGCATAATACAATAAGGATGATTGCTTGGAAATTGTGAAAATTAACTTATCGTGTACACATATTCAGCAGATATATCAAGTAGCGTGAAAGACGTGCTTTACCACACAACAAATTAATGAAATTTCCTACCGAAATTATGCCGTCATAATTTACCTCCGAGCGTCAGAAATGAGAAAGAAATTTACACAGGAGGTTAGCACAAACATTAAAGGAGACGAAAAAACCTTCAAACAAAGGCATGAGCTTGCGAGCCTGTCTCTCAATGCTAATTTCTATGCACTGATGGGATAAACCTGCGCTCTAATATTAATTGAATGTCGTCCAATGATTGCAGATGTACAAAATATGTGAAAATGTTTCTTTCTTAAACGTTGATATCATGAAATCATTTAATATTTTAAATCAATGATCGATGTTAGCTGAGAGACCGCGATTGTGACCAAGGAAACTTGAAATCTAGTGTGAGTGTCGAAAACGTGCGAGATCGAGAAAATTTGCAGTTCAAGTCGAAGTCTCAGTGCATCCTTCGTAAGATGCTGAATAATTTTTAGCGAGCAGGAGCATCATTGCCTTCACTAAGTTTCTGTTTAAATGAACAAGGCTAATTTTTTTATTATTTCATATTAATTTGAATAACTGTTCAGGAGGTTCAAGACTTGCCTCCCACTCTAACGCAAATTTGCGTTTTCTAGCAATGGCATCGCTATATTTACCTCGTTGTCGAGGCATAATCCGCAATCGTTATAGATATTTTGAAATTTGACTAATTTAATGCATTTACTAAGCCTTCAGCAGTATTTAGTAAGTTTTATTTCCTGTGTGCCAGCAAATTACTTTCAATTTCTTCTGACTTCATTAAAATAATAAAATCAGTTAATTTGTTTGACTAGAATAAAAAAATTGAATCGTCTCCATAATGCTATGCACATGCTCAAATTGAGGGAGAATAATACGATCAGTAAAATTGCACTTCTTTTAAGCTCCGTTGCGGAAAAAGTTTCTTCTGAAAATTTGCGGTGATACGGCACTAGATCCGCATATCGTTCACTCAAATATTCCTCATGCATGAGCGGCAGTGTAGCTGTGTTATTTACGTGATCGGCTATCCAATGCAGATCAAATAAATTTTTGGGTGTGTCGTCTCGTGTAAATTCGGCTAATCATTACGAGAATGCTTGAAAGTAAAGTACTTACAGTATTGGTCAGATTTTCAACATTCTGCATCAACTCTACAGAATGATTACTGGCTTGGACGGAAAGTGCGTATAAAATACGTTACATTTCACTATAAACCGTATCCACTCACGTCACATCCTTTTGTTTGAGTGTGCTCTCAGTGGATGTTTCCTACAAAAAATTAGAACAGTGGTTGGGGCAGACCTCCGCCAACAATCAGCGTCCCATACAGTATACGAGGTTGACGGCATCGGCACTGCTGAGCGGCTGCGCATAAATGTCCACTCGGCCGAAGTGACTGCATTCAGAGTAAAAGATCAAGATTGAAGCTGCGCATTTTTATGCAGTAACACGGCTGCCTATGCTGCTGTCCAAACTGGTGGATCAACCTGACTTAGAAGTCAGCAAAGGCTGAGGTGAGGCTGCGCAAAACTGTGCCGCTTCAAGCCAGGGGTTTGCGCTATTGGCAGCTACTGTGATCGCGTGAACATGTTGGCGCAGTCCGTGCGCAGCGCAGTCGCTGCTAGTTACGTAAACTGCATACGATCTGTCCCAATTACGGCAGCGATTTTTAATCTGGGATGCTAATTTGGTCTACCGAAGTTTCGTCTTCATCGCCTAAAATTTTGATTTGCTTTAACGATGTAATTATTAAATTTTTTATGACTATGATTCCTGTGTAGCGTCCAATCAATGATAGACCATTGCTAATTGGTTTCAACATCTCTTGCCTTCCGTCTATCGTCTGTTTGGAACGCCTTAAGTGCTGTGAGAAATTAATCATGATTCAAACACCAATAAAGAAGCACATAAAACCGTGCATGACCGATGCGAGACAAACTTGAGACATATTCTTGGGAAGCGGTACGCGTGCTTGTGAACTGGTCAAAGCCAAATTCGCTGTGCAGAAAATAAGACATCTTCATTACCGTTTCAGCGGAAATGAATTTAAAAACTCATTAGATTCCCTTTTTTTTACTTCCCCGAAACACAACCAATATCAAACACATCCACATACAAATCTTAAATATATTTATTATAATTAATCAAATAGAAATGGTTACCACTTTAAAATCGCGTATAATTTGCAGATTTCGATCGAGGGGCGTTACGCTAAATCGTGACCCATGAAAGAAAAACTCAAAATGAAAGAGCTTCTTACCTTCGTCAGTTTAGTGGCCTATTTTAGATCCTTTGCCTCTGAGGGAAAGAGTGTCGTAAAATTTATTGTTTATAATAAACTGGTTATTATCTTAAAATGATTCAAGTATTTTGGCAACTGTTTTCCAGTAATTGCGTTTTTCAACACATTGCTGTATATTTGCGCAATTATTCTGATCGATATTCTACAATTTTACGCAATCATTTTTTGACGCGACGTCCATTCCTTTGACTATAAACTATCCGTCTCGCTAAATATTTATAAACTCAAGCAATTTCCAAAATAACAAGATCATGCTAGCCGCCAGCATTTATCTCGAACTCAATGATATTTTTTGGAGTATCCGAATGTCATCTATAGCCGCTGTGTGACCAAATAAGTTGGTTTATGTCATCAATAAAATAAAATTAAGCTACGTCGAGTTGGGTGTAGTAAGTTTAGATTCTTTTTAAGAAACAAGGCCAATTTGAATGTCATGAAAACAAAAAAGGCTTATCACAATTCTATATCCATGGATAGAAATGTTCTGTTAACTACGGCTTTGAGAATCCAAAAATCATCAAAGCAAATTAAATAGTCACACAACTATCAATACCTATGATATCAAAGCGAAACTTATTTTATTACCAGATTGCCTTGTGAAGAGAATCCTTCGTTCTTTGTGAATAGCTAAAAATTGTTGCTGAATCTTTTATGGTTTTCTGCAAGCAGTACAGCTTGGTATGCGTAGCTTATGGACGTTTCAGAGCAGTTCATAATAATAATTTCAGTCTACTTCAAATAGATTGTGGTCACTAGCATCTCAGTGTAGTAAGAACTCAATCTTTGTTATCGCATTGCTCATCGTCCGGAGCCGTTTCTGCAAAATAGTTTTTTTTCGCCTCCCTTTGTAGTTCAATGCTGCTCAGTGGAGTTCACTGATGGAATTGCCGCAACGAAAATTGATGTACAAGCAAACAGAGCTTCTGTAACGTACCAGAACCATTACTGTTTCTCTCTCGTGATACTGCAGCGATACTGCAGCAGAACTCTGATTTTTATTAGAGTATAATGTGAGATGAACAATGTCAGCTCCCGCACTCTGAGCACTGCAGCTGTTTCTCTGATAATCCGCACTTAAGCATCGATCGTTAAAAGTGCCGGTAAATTTCGGTCAAGAGAAAATAAAAAATATTCTTGGGTCTCAATGACACGGCATTATGAAAATGAATTTTCACTTCTGCTTCATTTCTTTTTTGAGTGATGGTTTTGTCAAGTTTACGTTGACAAATAACTTCGTGAGATATTTAGCAAGTTTTGAATTTAAATCCTTTTAAGTGAACAAACAAATTACGCGGTAACGTATCAGAATAATACAAGAATGTTCTGTCATTAGTTTTTAATACTAAAGTAAATTTATAGTTTTGCACATAATTTCGGCGTCTATTATTTGGCTAACATCTATATATTTAGGTCGATATTCCCATGGGAAAAAGTTTTCTCTATTTCTAAATGACAAATGAAATCTTCCTTCGATATAACCATTCGTAAAATCTTCATTCACTGTTCTACTACAACACCCAGCTGGAGAACCATTCACAAATTCGCACGTACGGCGATGACGTCACAAGTTCGAGTGGCGTCGATGCCATTCATTGATTGGCTCCTGAATTCTATCGTCTTTTGCCGAAGAGTAGAAATCATCAAATTTATCCATTTTATAGAGTACTAAGACTCTTCATTTTCAAAAGTATGATACGTCATATTTTACTTAATAGATTCTTGAAAACCGCACCCCAGAAATCGCTGTGGTTCAAGAGATATAAAGCCAAACAGATGCGTCCTATGATCCGTCAATCGTGTATTTGGTAGTCGACTTAAAGCTGCCCTGCGATTGGAGCTATTGAAGTGCCTCGAGTTGATATTTATTGGTCTTTTGGGTTTCATAGAGTTCCATGACAGTTTTTCAATGTAAAATTCCATTACGCGGGTAAAACTCACTTTTCCCGTGCAGAATTTGCAAGCTAATTTGAATAAGTTCCCTACAATAGTCGAAAAATCTCGATAAATGGCAAAAAATGAGTGTGCGTGAACACATTCATTGACACAGGCGCGGGGTTTAAAGGCGAACTGTCATTGGGTGGCGCTCCGCAACTCTTCTGAAACTCTACGGAAGGCGCTCCCATCTTTTAACTTCCCTTACTCTGCGCGCTCTCCGATTTTTACTTGGAATTTTTCGAGAGCTCCTCGCGATTGAAGTGAACTCCTCGCTCCTCTTTTGTTGGACTGAAACCTTGGGCCAAGCATGGTTTTAGATTTCAAAAGGCTTATTACACATTAACTACAGCGAATGAAATTAGAATATAATGGGCAGTTACTGAAGTCTAGTCATGAGTGAGTGTGATAGTATAATTAGCTAATTTTCTCAGTAATTGGGATTCATTATGAAATTAAAATCCTGTATTATGTTATTGATGGAATTTGAACCTTCATCAAGAAGATTACATGCATTGAATGGAATCTTCTTACTATTCTCGTTGCTTTTTTAGAGAAAAAAGCTGCAGTGATACGTTATCGATAACTTTGGATTTTACTTTTTATTTTAATGTGTGATATAATTCTTTCGTCTTAGCGGTATTTTCACACAGGAGAACTTATGTGATTTGCGATAATATCTACTGACGTACGAGTGTACATTACTGTATAGAAATCAATTGTTGGATTTTTTGGGGCGCAAAACTGAATCCCAAAATCAGTTTTACGAGGAAACTTCCGTAACGCTTATAGTTACCATCGAACTTGTGGTAGATTTGTTCCCTCTTTGCTCTACATTGCTTCGCCTACGGTGAAAAGATTCATTGCAAAAACAGATTAGCACAAGTTTGGTCGTTATGATCAAATTTCTCACTGAATAAATTAATTTTTTTAGTGGGTATCCACAATTTGTACACAATTTACGTCAGCATCGCTAGACCGTACATTTAACGACCAACATCTCTAGATACCTAGATACTTCGATGTCAACTCCGATTGTGTATGCTCAATCTGCGAATAATTTTTTCACATTAGTTTAACACTTTGAGCACCAGGGGGTACACAGAGGGAATTTTCACAATGCTGCCGACCGACCAGTAGTGACAAACACAATTTTTATGAATACTTAATCGAAGGTAACTGAAGGCACGATGCAGTTAGTCTTTGCTATTTCAACATTGCTTACTACAATTGACTTTAAATTTAGACTTGAATATTGAACTTCTGTTGTACCCGCCGCAGCCAAAGTGTTAATGAGATTTTCAAATTTTCAATCAATAGAAGGACGCTTTGTGAATATAATTTCGTTCTCTCATTGTTTCCAATAGGTTTCATTGCGTTATGCTCAAAATTACAGGTAACTGCACGTTATTCAGCTCTATTTGAACGCCTGATATCCCGTTGTCAGTACGACGTCAATTATGTCACATGGAACCTTCAACCCTCAAAAACAATGATAAACCAATCAAATATCTAAAATGCTAGGGCAAAAATGCTGTCACCTCTCCAACAGAAACAAAATATTGCATACCCGCAAATTTTTTAACGACTTGTTCGAAACGATCTAGTTTTAAATTTTAGTCAGTTTCATTCGTTCGGTAAAATACTGAAACTTGTACTTCTTTTCAACTGTCTTCTTATTCAGTGTCTAGACTTGACTAAATCACCATTTTTCAGACAAACTGAATCACGTATTTTCAAGCACTGCAGGATTATCCACGCTGTGACCACGTCCAGTTTCAACTAGGTAGGCATTTTCATGAGCAAATGACTTGCAGCGATCGATTATAAATTTGTTTTGCGTTCGAATTTCAGATCATGCATTTCTTGCAACGTTAAACTGACACCAATACTTTAAATCCTTTCCGCAACATTTTCTATCTAGCACGATCTAAAGTTGTTTAAAAAATATCCGACAGTTTTATTAGTGTCTTTCATTGAGCCTGTAGCTCGCGTTTATTATCCCCGTCCATATGAAGTTCTGCGGATCTTATCCCCAATTGTCATGTCTGATTCCCTGCCTCGCAATTGGTTGTGGCTGCGCAGCTATCTGATTCCTGTTAGTGATAGGCTAGCAGTAAAAAGTTCCAAATGGTTTTGCTCGGACTCAACGTAACTTAACGAATTAAGCATCACTCCGGAGCTGAGTAACACGTTACATTCTGGCTCCGTGTAGACGAGTTGCGCGTCTTTCGTTTGTCGCGCGCTGTTCTGGTTGGAATTGCAATGTTGAAACGACTCAGTCAGAATCGTTCGGGAAATGAACGAAAATTGAGCAGAAGACTTGCATTTTTGGACTTGAACTCTACCAATCGGGAGAGTTCGCAGAAATCCTTTCCTTAAAATTTCTATGCAGTTTAAGTAATGAATTTAGCATGCAAAGTTCTCGAAAAAGAGCTTCGACCTCAAAGCGACTGAGAATGAAAAGAGTGTTGTGAATTATTTCCGAGGGTTGTACAGAAACTTTAATGAAAACTTTTCTATTTTATTAATCTGAAGGAATTTAACAAACAGTTTATGCAGGTATTTACAAATATAATTTGTATAGAGACAAGGAGCAAATTGCGGTACACATTCTAATTTTTATCTTTTGCACTCATTCCTTAACATTCTGAATACATTACCGCATTATCTGAATATTTTACACCCTCTCTTCAGTTTCAATTGTTTACTGAAGAAAGAAATGATTAAATTGTTAATTGAGAAAAGGTTAAAAATAGAACTAACAGTATGAAAATGTAATAAGGATCTAAATATATTCAGTAAGTAATGATTGCCGGTGAAGAAAACTTTTTAACCATGGCTTTCTGTTATAATCTAATTGAAGAGCTAACGAGAGCTTGAAAAACTTAAAAATATTGAGTCCGCATATTTTCCTGAATCAAGTAACCGCTCAACTTCGAGCGTTTCCTTATGGGAAGTGCAAAGTGAATGTTGCAGGGAAAAAATTATGCGTCACCAAGTAAAACTGGGGATGTTGTGATTTTTTGGAGAAAATTGCTTTAATTTGGACGATAGGTGTACGGTCGTAGTGAAAGGTACATTAATATGAGATGTAAAACATTGACATACGGTATCCAAAATACATATGTAAGAATTTTTTAAGCGTTAGTCTGTGGCGCAAGATCCTTGTGTTCACAAGTGTTTAGCATTTGACTTGGGGTGTGCTGTATCTGACACGTGGTGCATGCAAGCTTTGGGAAACTGACGAGCATAAAACCTTGTTCGTTTGCATCAGAGCTGGAGCTGAATTGTTTACTAGTGCGTTTTAAATGTTGCGGAGAGTAGAAAATGGGAGACTCGTTATGAACCTTTATTGAAAATCCATGCGGCTTAGGGTTGTTTCCAGGCACAGGTCAGCAAGGCCGTTAAAATTTGTCTGGTCGTCAAAAAATAAGTTTTTGATCGCCATATCCACTATTTTTGGTAGTTATAAAATGACAAAAACTACCAAATAATCCTAAATATCAACGAGAAAAATTCCTAACTACTGCCTCTTGAGGCTTCAAATCGACTCTCTCTGAACTCATACCGGCTTCGTGCTGCCCCAAATCGACCTTGCCTTCATGCTAGCCTCCCGCGGCTTCTTACCGCCTCTCTTATAACTGTATACAAATAGATACGTCGATCATTTTTCCGAGTGTATAATTTGTGCATATAATGATGCTTATTAGTCACTATACTCTAAAGATTGTCCCTGCACTTAATGGTTGCAGAAGTCAGAGAAGGTAGCCAAGGCTGGATTCCCCATTTACATCGTATTTCCTATTGTGACAATGATTCTTAATTCCATTGCAAATTGACCATTTTACTCGGCTCTATCACAACTGCCTACTGCCTTTATCACCTGGCTGATGGATCAAACTAAAGCGGAACAGTAATCGTCATTTTATCTCAAAAAATTAACTGTTATCAATAAAAACAGTTTTGTTGATTGGGGCGAGCCGCAAGTTGTAGTAGTCTTACTATATTTATAGAATTCCGTTGTTTTAGTGTTGAATTTTAAACTCTCACTTTTCATCGCAAACTCTGAGTGAAGCTATAACATTTTTTTTATATACACCGATATTACCTGAAGAGAACCTTTAAAATAATTCACAGAAAAAGTACTACATTAGAGACGTAATAATTACTTGTTATGTATAAATTAGTGTGTTTTAAAGTGAATGTTATAATGAACTTTACATATGTCTTTAACTATAGAAATAAGTGAAATTGGGCAAATTAACGGCTTCCAATTTTGGTACAACAAACGGTTTCTTACGGTCACTGCTCCGCATTCACAATCGCTACTGCTTTTCAGGGCGACTTCCATGGTTTTGAAGGTTATTTCTGGGATCCAAAATGCAATGATGTCGATTATGGACGGCAACTGATTGAAGAATCTGAGAGTAAACATCGATGCGTTGCTTGTTTATGTGCTCGGCTATCAAAGACGTTCGACAATACTTCTCTATGAAGTATTTATTTTACAATAGAAATGCGGACAATAGTTTCTAGCTTCATCGACCAGGCACTGAATGCATGGCACACTTCATCTACTAGGCACTGAAGGACTTCAAATTTTACCACACTTACACAAGGTACGGTCCCCTAATGTGCACGATGTTCAAACTCATTCTAAAACGGCAAACTTGCTTTAAAACCAAGACCGAGCTTTGCTTTATTAAAAATTACCTTAATAAATAACAATTCGTCAAAAATAGATACTTAAACATATCACCGCCGCTGACGAAGGCTTGAAGTGCACGAACGGCTGCCACCTTGTCATGTATGGTTGGTATAAGCTATGCTTCTCGACCTACGCCGATCTCAGGCAAAACCTTTAACTTACTGCTTGTTCATAACTAAATTTCACCTGGTAACGTTTGAGAGCGAAAAACACACAGGTTTTCTGACCTAGAGTGACTTTTTCCGACCATCAACGGCTACTGCGAGTTGGAAAGTGTGCAGGATTTTAAGCTAGATTGAAATTATAAATGTTAAAGTTATCCCTACTCTTTATGTGGGCCTTGTGTTAGTGATATGCGAGTGAAAATATCGGTGTGAGTGTAAAATTCAGAAAAAGGTTGACAAGCTATATCTTGTGTTTTTGCTTCAAACCCACCGTAAAGTAAAATTTTTTAGAAGTGCAACGCAGAAAAGAGACATAATTTTTTTTGGTCCGATGCATTTTGCCACTGTCCGTTAACATTATGAGAAGATAAGGGATAAAAGATAAAATTAAAATACAGTAGACGATACATCGTTGTCAGTAGAACCGAGCTTAAATGGCAAACCATAATTGGCTCCTTAAATGATATGCCTCATTTTTTTATTGTTCTAATAAAAATTTAAAACGAAACGTAAATTTCTCACTTCAGTTAAGCATTACATGCATGTTGTACGTTGTAAAGATAACACTGTTAAAGGAGCGCTTATGATTTACGCCGTGCATGTACTTCCATGTTATCTGTAAAAAATGTGTTCCAAGATCATCACTAGTGAATCTCATCTATGATGTTTTGATGCTGAATTTCCTATAGAAAACACAGACAACAAGCGAACAGTGGTCAGTGTCATTGGCAAACTTGCACGATTAAAGTGGGGTTACAGTTTTAATTTCCTTGAAGTGTCGTACCCAGGCATTTGTAGAAAGGAGGAGATATTCCTTTAACATCACAAGCTTGAGAACTTGATGGATAAGCCTTCTAAGTTTAGACCATGGGGAATATTTTTTCACATTTCGAAGCAAAAAATCTAAGAAGGAGTACAGTATTTGAAAGCTTGGGGCCGGTATTGTATTCGAAAGTAAGTATTCGCAGAGAGACTTCATAGTAATCATGTATAGTCAAAACTGCAGGCTATAGCGGAACAATGTCTTCAGAGACACAATTGCACTGGATGAATCCAGAGCCTCGTCATGGCACATAAGTCCGAACAAGATCCTAGCAGTCATTAAGATCCCCAGAACCTTTATTTCGACATGCATCAGAATGAATCTATGAGTGTGTCTGATCATTCTATTACTTTGTGTGTAAAACCTCTGTTTTCGCTGTCGATAGGCCACAATCCTCCGTCCTACAATTTAAGTGAAATTTCCCCCACGGCTTGTGAGATAAGCAAGCGCATGAGCGTTCAGGCTCAACTATCACGTGTACAACGAAGAGAAGATTGGCGACTGTAAAACTCGAAAGATCCTCTGACTAAAGGAACTTGTATTTCTAATAGGATTCTCGTATTGCTTCGGTATGGTATTTTATTATACACTGGTCACTTTAGAATTTATACTTTTGTTGTTTAACTTTAGGTATGTTTAAGCGGCATCCGTATCAGATGCGCGTGGAGCAACAGGCAACAGGTGCATCCTGCGCATCTGGCTCACGAAAAAAATGTATTCAAAATGGGTGGCAAGCTAGAGGATCTCAACAAAAATAATAAGTGGATAATAAAGAAGGACGTTTTTGTTTTTACCGAAATGCTCGTATTTTCACACTCATGAAAATGGCCTTTGGTAAGCAGTGTAGTTGAACTTTTATTTAGAAATCAGAAAAACTATTTTATTATAAGAGACTATGCCATGAGCTGAGAAATAAATTTAATCAATGTTCTTGTTAACATAGGTTCGCCGTAGAGCTTCTATCGAAGGGAAAACGACCCTTCAAAACTCATTCATTGAACATGAATTCATTTTTAAACCGAAACTTTGTAACACAATTATTTGCAATGAATATAGGATTGAGGAAACAAACCGTACTCATCTAACCAATATTTTCGACAACCTAATTTTATGAATAGGTGAAAGACTGAACAGAAACTTTGGTTGTTCGGCCTCCCATAAGCGAGAGTTAAAACAAAAACTATTGCGTTGAACTGAACAGATTGCGTTTCATTGAATCTGTTGAATCATTTTCGTTCTGTATCAAAATTTCTAGTTGTCGATTTCATAGGTAACTTTCATCTGCTGCATTGTAACATTGAGTTTAAATAAACTCTTAAGTTGTTAACCTGAAAGTTTACTCTAAGTTCCATTCGCTCTACTTCAAAATTTTATTTTCATGTTTCCATCTTTCCATTTCGCTTGCTATATTTTTACTTCATCTCTTTTGCATTTTCTCTTTTGTATTTTCCTCCCCAAAGAACCTCACATATATTGATGCGCCACTTTGATCGTTCACATGTACGACTTCAAAACAGCTATCGATTTCGATTCAAATCCCAGCCTTGATCTCGTTCCCAAGTCGCATCCTCAATTTGAAAATCAACGAAGCTCCAATTCCCAATTACCTTTTGCTGCCTCCGGATTTCAGGAACTGTTGCCAAATGGAATTCCATATTGGATTAAAAAACTCCCATATTTTGCCTTCGCTTCCATTAGGCGTCGATTTTGCTGGGCTGCGAGGAGGGACCGAAGTGACTGCGATCTCAGAAACACCGGAGGTCAAACTCGCATTTTTATCTGTAACAAAAAGAATTTTTCCTTCGAAATTCAGCACCATCAGCCTTTGAGCAATACATCAAATTTGTACACAGTCACTAGTGGTCGTGAACTCACTTGTTTACAGTTATTTTAGTTCCGAAACAAGCTCAATCTTCGTATTTG
>JACJUY010000007.1:532862-599611 GCA_014220935.1 Platorchestia sp. MABIK | reverse complement strand
TTTTATACTGATTTGAATGAAACACTACTCTAGTAATAGCATCACATTTTTGTTTAATATTTTAATCAAATGTCATATCTCATCCGTTTTATTCGTACTTGAAGAGATGCACGCGAAATATGTTATGCATTTTCAATCACTCTCGCTGTGGGCATATGGCAGAATTCTAACTATCTAAGCGTAATGCAAGACAGATCTGAAATACTATGAATTTTAACGAAAAGTTACAGCATAACTGAACGCTTTGATCTGGGGTAGAACTTCTTCAAAAATCTGGGGTTGCGCATAATCAACCTTCCTTCAAGAAGTAGTGAATTGAGCAGTGAGAGTACAAAGGAGTCAATATTGCAGCTCTTTGCATAATAGGAAGCTTCCATTAAAATGGAAGCTCTTCTTCGCAGGAATCAAATGCGAGATTTTATGAAGTTTGCCCCCAGGGTGATAGATTGATCGAGCCTTTGACAACAGACGCTTTCGGCTTGGACGAGTCTTTTCTTTGCATCAAAGTAAGCTGTGGCTTTAATATAGCTCTCCTGCACTCCGCGCGCTGTGGCTTCGAAATACAATGCTTAGAAACATAATGAGTTTCTTAAAAGAATCTAAAATCTTGAGGAGAAAGCAGTTTTTTCCATTGCCTAACATTGAAGTCATAAATAGTGGTTTACATCCATTGAATAATTATTTTCCAATTTTGCTAGTGGATTTCGCCTAATTTATTCTGTATTGCTCAACGGAACCCTATTACAGAAACTCATTAATTGGTTCTCAAGTAGTATTTTATATCTAACCTGTACGTGCTGTAATGGAAAATTTCTCCCACCACTCGCAAACGTTGGCATAATCATCACCCTGCTGAGGATATCCCTGAAGAAGCTACAATCTTCCACCCGAACTCAAAGGCTTGCCTTCGGCTTGATAGAAAACGCTGATGAAAAATTAGGATCAAATTAGTTTCGCAAATTACGGACGAATTTCAATTCCGGTTGGAAGGCCGCGTGTCGGGAATTGCATCAGAATCCGCATTTGCCGGCATTGGCTAGGAAAAATTCCGAATTGAGGTTGAATCTTTAGTTCTTCTGAGCGCTGGTAAGCGGCGCGAAATTAGCGAACCTAATATACTCACAGAGAAATCATAATCAGAGAAATCAAAACTAGTTCACATTTTGAACATGTATATTTTACATGCCAAGTTCTCTCCTTTCCTTTTTTAGAAAACTTTAAACTTTTCCTCGAGGACCTACATGACGGGCTGTAAAAGTAGGGAACACAACTTATGGCTCATACAAAATCAATATTGCATTTTTTCCCTCGAAGTTGTCCTTTGAAACTTTAGCAATAAGCTTCGGCTGCTGGGAGTTCCGAAGCTCCTCTTCGTGAGGTCTCAGGACTGTTGCAGAAGTGTGGAGAGAGAATAGTAAAAACGACCAAGAGGTATAATGGTGCGAAGGTAAACTGTGTGATGCCTGAGAAAGCAGCTGCAGAAGGGTGTCATCAGTGATGTATATAACAAAAAAGAAGTCATGACTGAAACTGGAAGAATCAATTTGGCAGGTGAAAGCTAAGAAAGTTTGCAATAGACACATTGTTCCAGCTTGGAAATGTAGAAGACAGAAGTGATGTTTTCAACTATTCCATCGTAAAAGATTACAGTGAAAAATGGGCCAAGAAGATTTGCAACATGAACTTAACACGCGGAAAAAGTATAAGGAATGGAAGAAAGAGTGAAGAGTGAGTAATATCTAGCTCAAATTAATTAGTAATTTGATTATTTTAGTTGTAGTAAGACTTACATCAGAAATGAATAGAAAGTTATTTTTTCAAAACTTAAGAAAATCGGCCATGGGGAGTTGTGGAAATGAATTCAAAGGTTTAAATTTGTTCCACATGAAGTGTGCGTTAAGTGCAATATCGCAATGTGGAAGTCAACGTTCCAATTCTGCCAGGTAAACAGAGAAAAATAGGGGTTAGCACATAAAGTTTCGCTCTACGTTAACGCTATCAACCCAACTATTAGGCTTCAGGGATCGCTTCATTCAGATGAGTAATTAAGTTTACAATTTCTGCAATGTATACATATGATTCAGCAGCGAACTTGTCGATTGTTTCATCATGTGGGTTATTTGTGTTTATTGTGTGTTTTATCTAATTCGTCATGTTAGATGTAAGTTGTACGGACAAGTTCTTGTTTTAAGGTTTTTACTCTGATTTTTCAGACAAGTGCAGGTGAACTCGTGCGAAGTTCGAAACGTTTGTTTTTAGCAAAAATTTCATTGTGACATCAATCTTTCTTATTAACCTCAACTCTGATTTTCAAAAATGAACTTACTATTAGGTATGTACTTGGAAGAAGTAGATATTGAGAGAAAATAAAATACTTTTCCCTTTCAGCGAGGGCTTCCTACGCAATCATTTCTCAGCATTTGTTGACAACAGAATTGAAAAAATATGATAATTTTTAAAACTTTTTGGCAGTATTCTGAAGTGTACATATACATTGGTTGGATAAATACTTCACTTATTTGAACGAACGATGGTTTCGCTAGCCTCCTTATGACGCATTCCTTTTTATCTGAAAACTTTGATCTCTGTTTTGATACTTTGATTCAAATTAAGGAAAGTGCGATGTACTGCCAGAATTACATAACATCTTAGAATCAACTCAGTTATAGAAACTGATGTATAAAAGTTGATTGGTTTTTCATTGAAAACGCCTACCTCAAGAAATTCGGAAACGTTTCCATTCACCACCATACTTATTCCGGAAATCTTCTCTATGAGGATCTAAATTCTAGTACTGTTCACTCCTTGAACGTACACATCTGTCTTTCAGTCGATTTCTCCATACATCTCACTTCCGCTCTTCTCCCTCCTGCTTCATCATCCTCTTATCGTAGACCTGATCACCCTCTTCTACACGATTCTCTCAATTTCCTGCACAATCGGTTTTTTATCGGTCCAAATAATCGGGCAATTTGTCTTATCAGCGGAGCGACTGTTCTCTGTGAGCGAGCGCTGCAACACATTGAGTTCCACGTGACCTGAAATACGGATTGCCGCTATGACACTTTGTATGCGGGTTCAAGTGAGGGTAAAACATGGACTCTTCCAGTCCCTTCAAGCTCGTATTTCAGGTGCAGGCCAGCCACTGGATATGACGCATTCACTTGGATTATATTGGTAGTTGCTTTTTAGGCAGAGGCCACGGCCTGAATTGTAAAGTTTATGCTAATTATCATTTCCCATTTTAGTGAGAGCGACTACTCCTAAAGGAAAGTCACATTCTTCTGAGAAGTTACAAAGTTTTGACAAACTCTCAAAATTCTTTCTGAAATCGATTCTCGATTTTGCGTAGAATGAAAGATGCACTAATTTTTCAATTCAACTATATCATAACTTGAGATTTAGCAACGATATTACAAATCTCAAAGATAAAGACTACAGCAAAAGCGCAATACTTTTTAGTCGAGTTTTAACACAGTTATCACGGTCTAAAATCACGTATGGCATAAAGTCTAACCAAAAAAAACGGAAAAATTTATTTTAAAAGCGAGATTTTTCAATAATTTGCCCTCGCATTAGAACAACCGCGTATTAACACCAGCCAAACTGGTATCTGGTGTTGGCGCAGCAGCCGCACCTCCAGTCGAGGCGTCTGCGGATACCAGCCAATACAACAAGGTTCGAGACCTACTCCCCCTTGCCGTCTGGGCGGACTACCGAACCTTGTTCAGTTTGTCTGAACAATTACGCACAAGTTGAGGCTCACCAATGAGTTATTTGAATGCAAACTTAATTAACGATTACCGACGAGACGCGTTATCGGAGAGAAGATGATTAGCGGAGCAAGGGCAACGTCATTGATGAATTAGAGGCGCTGGCGAACAAAGCGAGTGAGCATCCGGGCTGCACGGCGTACATCGGCGTGTTCATTTGCGTCGCGAGGAGGCAATGGCGACCGCTGTATAACTGCATGATACGTTTTTCAAAATATTCACTTCAATGCCGTAATTTTATGGAAGACATCATTGCATGAAATAGTCTTTTTTTGCAATTTTCAGTTTTTCATTGGGATTACTGACAGTCATTTTCGGATTTACGTAACCGTAGCGTACTATTACGACTCGTAGTTGTTTTTTCGTATATAAATTTAGTGCAGATGATCAGAAAAGATTCTCTGCTAAAATTTTTTCTAATGTTCACAGCTACACGAATTCGGATCTCATGTACGCCACCCATTGAAACAAATGCCATATTTTCTGCTATCGATCATAGTACCACCAGCCTACATATGTATATATCAATACCGATATAGACAGTTTGAGGTTCTGTACTCAAGAAGAATGCTGACACTCGGACAACTGTTGTCCGTGTATGGAGGATGACGGTACGAATAACAAAGACGACGTCAACAAAACTAGGTAGTTTTCTTGCTACAAGAGACTAGTGGAAGAAAATTATTTTGATGTTTTTGTCCCGCCTTCTTGTATGAATTGTAAATTGTTAATTTTACTACGATTTAGTCTGAACAAATAAGCATTTGAAAATATTTCCGGATGTGCTTCGCATGATAATTTGCCAATTTAGTTATACACAAACATTTTCATGTACATAAGCACTTGGATTCTATTGTGTGAGCAATTAATGCTTGGTCTTTTTTTAAGACGTAAAGAAAATTGTATATGGACTTTGAAATTGTAACATGATGCGCGTTCGGCGTCCTTACCAAAAAAGTTGCTCAGTAAATGGAAGAGTGTTTTATAGTATTATCACTACTAGCACTCACTAAGCTTATAATAAACGTGTTCACGACTACTTTTGTCCTTTTTATCACACACGTATCATAGATTTACTATGCGAACAATGCGCTCATCATTCCATATATTTAACGAAGGAGCCGAACCTCCACTGCTGCTCGTGTGCTGTGATTCAGAGGGTTTATGCCACCCCATCAATGAAGTCATCGTAATGAGACATCATAAGTGTCACTTCAGAAAACATTCAGAACGTTTTACTTCAGTTCCTGTCCGCGGTAAATGTTACTTGAACGTATCGAGTCTAACGGGCAGTAACTTGAAACTTTAAAAGTGTATGTTTATGTGCGGGAAAATGTGTGACTGCCGCTTCAATAAACAAAACTGATATCCGTGAGAACTATTATTTGAACGTATAAAATTATGACTACATGTGAGTTTATGAATTTTGTGTGGAACAAGTGTGCATGTATATTAGGTGTAAGTTATAGAGAATGTAAGAAAGTAAGAGCAAGCGAGAAGCAGAAGAGAAAGCCGGGGCGACGCGGCGGCGACGGTGGTAAGTTGCACGAGGGATCACGAGTGGCTGATTGGAGCCTCTTGCATAATTAATGTCCGCGTAGAAGGGAACAGTTGAGAACGGCAGGCAAGGACACAAAGGCAAGGCAAGCTCTGTACAGCGCCCTGAAAAGTCGATTTGCCAATTCACAAGGTTAGAATTGAAAATCAAGAAATAGTGTACTTCACGATGAAAAGTCAAGAAGGTTGCTGACCAGAGTGAAACTGAAAATGAAGTGACGATGCACCTCACAATAGTGAGTTAAGTGAGTTGCGGACAGGCTTGAAATTGAAAATCAAGTGGCAGTGTGACTTACAATGAGAATTGTAATACGGTTCTGACAAGATTGAAATTGAAGCTCAGGAAAAATTATCTTGAAGTAAAGAGTTGCATTTGACAAGAGTAAAACTGAAAACCAAGAGACAGGGTACCTCTCAATGTAACCCTACTGAGTCTTTCACATGAATAAATCAAACATGATTCGCGGTAACTGAGCTTGGAATAACAGTAACTTTCAAGCGAACAAATCTTCGATCGATGTTTTGAGAATATTAACCTCCTAAAGGCACGCGTGAAAGGGAAATTATCCTATCCGCATTATGGAAAAAACAAGATTTGGCGAATGTGGCGTATTTTGAAGCTCATTGAAGGCTGTTTTTCACGATGACTTTTCTCAGAAATCTGCTTCTTACTTCTGCTGCATGACTCGACTGAAATCTCAAGAGTACTACCTGCTCGTAACACTGCTTATACTGTGTTAGCGTACCTAACCATTAGAAAAACTGCTTTCGGTAGTCCCAAGCATAGGAATACAAAAATTCAAAGAGTGAACAAGGAGTGAGGCAGAAGCAGTTCATGCCTACTATACAGGTCTTAAAAGCAATAGCGAGTGTTCACGGCGGTGCTGAGCGTTGGAAAATGCTGTGACACGACACAGCACTAAGCCCGTGACAGAATCAAACTGCCGTGTTACACCTAAGACATCGCTGCAAAACACAGATGCGAACGTATCACGAAACTATTGTAAGTTTATGTCTCATAAATCCGAGTCTCCTTAAGCTTAACTATACTCGTGGATAGGTTACGATGCTAGTTGAAGTGTGTCAATTTACTTCTTAGATTTTCCATTTATGTTCAATAGCAAAATAATAATATTATTATACGTCGTAAATATGTGTGTGAAAAGGCTGACTATTGTAACGTTACTAGTATTCTTTACTTTATTTACATCATACACGTCATTTGTTCAATTTGTAATACTTCTCGTTGTTGTTTTCTATGTATATATTTATGTAATCGTTACTGCGTAATTTCATCAGATTCCTTGGCTTGTCGGATGTCTTATTTTCTGTTTTCGTCATCAAATCAATGATGTTGTATTTTCTTTTCATAACGATCGTTGTCTTATCAATCAAAAAGGTTTCTGCCGCCATAACGTGGCAGAATTGTTTCCTTGAATGCTGCTGAGCTCCTTAAGCAATGACTTAAATTTTCCATTCAGTGAAGCAAGCGTGGTCTTCAAATTCGAGTCATTAATCAGTCGTTTATGATATAAAACATTCATCTCCTTTTTTCGAAGCAAACAAGAATTAAAACATTTGTAATAAATTTAAGATTTTTAATCTTAAAAGTCATTAAATCGCACTCTACATTCCTATAAAATTTTAAACAGTTGTTCTAAATTCAAGAAACACATGGAAGAGATATAAAATTGAGATCAAGTAGTGACAGAATGGAAAACAACACTTTGGTTAAAAACAGCAAATTAGCCTCTGGCAGGAGCTGAAGGATGGGTCGTGAGGTTCTGAAGTTTCAATGTCGAACAAAAATAATTTATAGTGAGGCCGATAATAAGGTACTTTACAAGATTGTTTTTCTGTAGCACTTGAACGTTGTTGCTTCAAGATATGATTGGGAGTTTAAGCTTCTGAGCCAAGTATCAATAAATTGAGATAATAAAGTCAAAGTCTTTTTTCTACCAGATGTGCTCGTGTACTCCAGAATGTGGGTGACTGACCGTAACAGATCTTTACAAGCTGATGCTTATGCCAACCGGCGTGAGGGTACGCCAGACAGCAAAGGAACCATCCTAGCCCGTTACGCATTCGTTTGATCCAGATCTGAGAAATAAAGTCAACCTTACATCCATGGAATAACTGTTGCATCAACTACTGATTTGGAAATGAATTCCTATTATGAAATCTTGTCAAACATACTAAATTTTAGCAAGATATATAGAGGAAAGTAATGCTTTAAATGTCTAAAATAGTCGCTGGAGTGCAGTGGCGGTGGTGGTGCACGGTGTGTGAGCAGGAGAAAAACGTATTGAAACGCACATACTACACTCTCAGGACAGCGTCCTGAGATGTTGTGCATCCGAGGTTTTCTGAAGAACATTCTAAAATATCTGGAGTATACTCGTAGATGATATTGTAGAAACACTCGTAATGAATTATGCCATCGAGAATTATGTCTTGTAGTTTTTTTGAAGAAGCGAAGTCGTCGATGTAGCTACATAAGGCTGTCGTACACTCGTTTCATAGCACAAAAATATCAATAACAAGACGCGGTTAGGACGGAAGCATGACAAATTTGTAATACGCTCAAATTTTTTTAATCGTGTGTACGACATATGTGAAATTGAACTCGATATTTGACGCAATATCCATGAGTCTGAAAAAGTGACAATAAAAACTTGCTGACGAGGTTCCTGAACAACTAAAGAAAAACCAAGCTAAAATTTCCTGACTATTTAAATAGAAGTAAATTACTAGGAGCAATTGGCCTCTAAGTAATTTGGATGGGATGGAGACCGATTTGCTTCTTTCACTATGTTATAGATATTGTAACACTTATGTTCATTATGTAATACTTAGATCGAAATTGTTTGCTGAAACAGGAGCATTACATCAATGTTTGTATTTCAGCAAAAAAAAGCAAGATCAAGTCTAGGTAGTGACTTCTTTTGATCCTCATCGATAAAAATAACACAAATTTATAAAATTTTCAAAACAAGTCCTTTTCAACCTGTTAAATATTATTATTACAAAGAAATATCATATTCCGTCAAAGTCTTTCGCTTCTTTTGACTTCATTATGAAAAAATCCCGAAGAGAATTTAATTAAATTTTATACCTTGTACTGCTTTTATTCAGATGATTTGTATCATTATTTTTCTTAATCTATTTATGACAAATAATCTACCTCTAAAAGCGAGAGTACTTAATAACACTCCTATTGAGCTATGAATTCAAGGTTAATTCAGACGAAACGAATGTGTTCTGCTACAGATTATTTAACAAGAGTAAATAGTACCAGAATATAAATAAATTCTGTTCCTAACATGACAAATATTTTCAATACACCTTAATTAATCACGAGTAAATGAATGACATTAGCCCTAAAAATACCCCCACCCGGACGTGGGCCTGAGCGTCTTTACGAATCCGTGATCGAAGTTCCAAAGCGCAAATAAACGGCAAAAATTCCATATTCCTGCGAAGAGAAAAGTTTCTTATTATATTCTCATGTTGTATTTTTGCGTCATTTTCCAGTCACGTATAAATTTTTTTTTATCTTTAAATTACATCAGTATTTCTTAGTCGGAAATGACCAGGGTTTGAAAAAACCTGTCTGTTTAAAAAAAAGAGCCCACCTGTTTTTTTTTTTTTATTTGGTTTTATTGTTTTTGATTAGGTTTTTTTGGGTTTCATAGGGTTTTATTAAATTTTTGTTCTTTTTATTGGATACCGGTATCTTTAATTCTACTCATAAGAAATTTTTTAAAATTAATTCATCAATGATTTGTGTGCGCACTGTGAACACAGCTTTTAAGCTACTCCAGTCAAAAGCAGTATAGCTACCAGCCTATCAGGAGTTTGATTAAGTAGCTTATATATTTATGATTTTCAAGCTCTCTCAGTTTTACTGCCAGTGTCGTCAAGTGTGACAATATCCAGCAGGCACGGTCTCTGCATTAGCTTTTTAGACTCTCTAGTTTCCTATCTGCAATATCCTTTTCTTCTGCGTTAGCATCAACTACAGTGAAATCAATTGCATCACCGCCAATAAAACGGAGTAGGACTTTTGAGTTTCTTTGCACTTCTCAAGAAGACAAAGAAGAAATAAATATTCAATTGGGAAAATTTTTTTTAGCTCAAATATTAATTCTAATGTGAATAAAATAAAGGGTTCCCCAAGTTCTGTTCTAGGGGGCGACCTGGATACATGGAGAGATTTCCACATGCTGGCGCAAATTGTGTTGTACAACCCATAGGTAGTAATTAAGGTTCAAATTAGATTCAATATGTTAAGTTTGAAAATGGATTCAATAAAAGAAATACAATACAACCTGCATTGTGCCTTTCTTACAGGTTTGTGCACTCATATGTGACTAAATTAAAACAACTAATAGACTGGTGATTTTTTTGTGTTTTTTTGTGGATGGGTCTTTAATCCCAACCCTGGAACTGAGTGATTCTCTTGAAGAGACATAGTTCTGCGAAACGCATCACGTAGCCAACACTTTGAAATACCGAGTATTATTTTAAAAATTCGTGTCTATGTGTAAACTGTACGTATGCGGAGATGAGAAAAGAAGATTTTTTTTCTTCACGTCTCTTGACTTCTTGACAGGTAACGCCCCTAATTTCGAGCGGATTCTCTTCCAACGCACACTCTGGTACACGCGTAGTTCTCTACCCGCTACGCATCCCAGCACACACCTGCCTCGTCATCTTCATCAGCCCAACATAAACAGATTTCTTTGGTTATTGAGCAATTGGAATTTATGAGTCTCTTTGCATATAAATTTTCTAGTAATAAAGCATACAAATAGGCAGTCTATGGACATTTACAACTATTTATATCTTGTTTTATTTTAAATTTTATGTCTTGCTCAGCGGAAATTATGTGGATATTTTTTTACTCATTTGTTTGAACTCAGTACTTTCAGATTGAAATTATCTTACTTCGGTAAAACTTGAATCATGTTTTAATGTGTTAAATCATCATTTGGCTTTCGAGATCGAAACACATATTCTTTCGTCCCCGAATACTTTACCTCTTGTTTCCTGATCCTCACACTCTCTCAAATTTCCTTCGGTATACACAACACTAAACGCAGTGTTGCTCACAAGCGTCACTTTGGTCTACGCCTAACGCATGTGTCCGTCATTAAATACGACCGCTACATTCATGAACTATTTCCTTCCTCTCATTATTTCACAGATTCTTTGCAACTTGCTCAAAATGGATATACTATTTTAGTTTTCTGATGCCCGTTCTAATAACTGCAAAGGAATAACTTCTACTCAACACGTTACTTTTTTATCCCCCTATTAATTTGATTCCGTTAATGAAATGTAAAGGTTAGGCAACCTCCTGGGTAGAGTGGGGAGTGATATCATACTCACAGTTTGCGAATGAAACACAGGTTATTGTGGTCAAGTTATAATACTCCTAATTTTCATTTAAACAGTTCATCACTGAGACAATGACACTGGTGAGAGCGCTGTGCTGTAACACCTAAAGAAAGAAAGTATTGTACTTCGCACACACAGAACAAGAACATGGAAAAATTATGAAGGAAAAAACAAAAGAGAATTACTTATTTTCCTACCAACGAAGAGAAATAAACCACTTAGCGGTTGAATTGAAACATATTGTACGAAAAAAGTCATCATACTCAAAAATCCAGGAACGATTTTAAAATCATCGTTTGTCAGAGGGATAGAGAACACAAGATATTTGAAGCGAGGGGAAGTTTTTATTTCGAAGATGGGAAAGCATTCAAAATTCATTTGCAAGACGAAAAGGAGTTCCAGACGAAATAAAATCGTGCATCAGCGCACACAAGAAATAATTATTAACTGCTATTGGCTTAAAAATTGATGAAGAAGATTTCATAAGAAGCTTCATGCTGCAAGACACCATTGAGATCCATTTAATTTTACAAATTTTTGACATCAATTCACCTCTATCATGGTCGCAGACAAAACGTGCTGCTATCGACGCACACGACAACACGACATGCATCGCACACAATATACCTCCCGCCTCTGCACGACGTCCACATGCCCCTCCACTGCACCTCCTCCACCAGCAGCAGCCAAGTCCCTCCAGCATCAACACTTAATCCAAATATGACGGTTGATTAACTCCCGTGAATGTTGACGCACGCTTTGCTTTTGTTGGCCCAGCTTGCTCCCGTTAAATATTAGCCAGAGCTTGACATCGGTCCAATAGAACAAGCTCTGGGACACCCCGTCATAAGCAAAGACAAACTTCGCCTCCCTGCGCCCTGAAATAAAGCAATCTGTCTCTGCGCTTCGAGTGATGTTAACTCCGATGGAATATGATGATACGCAGCTTTTCTTCAAATATCCAAGGCCCAGCGGTACACATGACCCATACACCTAAAAGATTTCCCATGCAACTTGGCGACGATAAAGTGTAGTCTGCAGCGTCAGATGAGGTTTAAAGTTTGTTTTGTGTCCCTCACGTTTGCTCCAAGACATACATGTGAAATTATCAACGGCATTTGGAATGCTGTCAAGATAAAACAATACTCTCATGGTATCTGTCGTCTAACTCATTGAGCATTTAATGGTTGTCCTATTGAAACAAGATATTCCGATAAGAATAACAAATGCAAATCCACAAAAAGTGTCTCTATTGAAAATGTACTTTGACTGAAAAGAGATGAAATTTTATGCATTATATGCAGCAGAAATCGAAAAAAGTCCGAAAATTTAAATTCTAATTTTAGTAAAAAATCAGAGACTAATGTTTCCCGCTTTTTCAGAATGTGATTACTTATGATAAATGAAAATAAAGCATTAAGAAGCCCGGTATTTCTGGCGTTTCCATGAAATTCGTCCAAGAAACACTAGGGAAGAAATTGCAGCGTGTAGCGCAGGCCATTGGGCGAGTGGAACGCATTGGACGTCGGCAGCGACCAGGACCTCCGTAGATCAGGCGTCCGGTGAGGAGAGTGGACAAGGAGGATCTGGAGGTGACCCGCTGAGACCCCATCTAACCTCAACTCAAGAGAGCCTAATGCGGCCTATAAAACACCTCGCTAACAATAGCTTCACATCGTCCATGAAATAGTACCTCCGCTCCCAGTTTCTGATGAGATCAGTTCCTGCGCCAAAAGAATACGTAAAAATATTATTAATTTCAGGAACGGAATGGCAACGAAATACTGGACGTGGGCTTCACACAAAGCAGAACATAATATCGTGCCGCATTATCGAATGAATCGGAACTCTCAGCTGCGCCTGGAGGAGATTGTCCTGTAGTCCATCAGCAAAGTACATTGAAGATGTAAGGATGCGCAACTGAAAGACTTCACAGAGAACTAGAAATGATTCCAAGCCTGTGCGTTGGGAAATAGTTATTCAACAGAGTCCATCGATGAAAGTATGATATCAAGTAAGAATTTGAGCAGCGATTTGTTATCATTTAATGTATAACTTTCTTATTTATTTTCCCTCTTTTATTCATTTTTCCTTATTTTCAAGGATTGAGTTCAAGGCTTGAAAAATATTAAACTATTCCCAAAAATATTTTCGAATTACCTCTTTAAATTAGAGTAACAGCATAGATGAGTCCGATTTTAAACTAGGAGATAAGATTATTGTTTATATGTCTATATAGCAGATACGGATTTTAATGGATATTACCGCTATTTGATGGTGAAAATTATTTAAATTCCGGTACAATTTACCAAATAAAAGAGACATGTACTCATAAGTGTTCACGCTAGTTGCACAAAATTATCTCCGAAAAAATTTTAGTTCGGTGTATTAATAATGTTGCTCATTGTGTTGAAATAAGCCTAATTGCTGTAGGGCATAATTACTCGATCATAACGTTCGGAAACAGCTCTGCAGGAAACTAAAGTGCAGCCGAAGAAAAAATCAAATTAATTTTTGCTATTTCACATAATTTTCCACAACCTACGATAAAATCTTAGATCAAGTCTACAGCAACACCACTTTTAGTCATTGTCGTATGTATGAAGAGCTCCACACTAGCTACAGAAGTTTCTTACATACGATGAGCAGCCCTCCTGGTGATATCCGAACAATAACCTCCCCAAACAAAGCTCGCCTCAGTGCCTTAAAATCATCGAATTCTTGGTAGTGTTTTGCTCATTGAATTCTTGGTTTGCGTTACCTTTTCTTCGAAGTTGAATGCTGGCAATATTTTTAAATTCGGAGCTCGGTGGCAGGATCTATTCAGAGGCTCCCTTGATTGATTAAAAGCTAGAATTAAAAATAAACACTCGAGACAATGGCTTTGGAGATGTGGATTTCACTCCAATGAGTGCGACCAGCTCGAAGAAACGCTCAAGGAAGAAATGGAAGCGAAGGAAATGGAGGCTGTGATAGAAGGAATGAAAAATGTAATGTGCGACACACGTTGTAAAATTTCCTTCTTGAAAATAAATTTTTATGACGTTTGAATAATTCCTGATGCTGTCTTTGTTTTTCTAATAATTTGTAGCAGAATTACGAACTCTCCTAATCACCTCGAGCTTTTTGACTGTTTAATGAATTTTACGGCAATCCCAAATAAACGTTACAGTAAATTGTAACGCTAACATGACATGTAACGTTGCAGGTCAATGATGTCCTCCTCTACTGAAAATGTCTTCTTGTTTTTCATTGTGATCTTCAGAATGTTAATTGTTTTATCTTGATTTATGGCTCAGAAAGTTTTCGAAGTCAGTGTAGCTCATGGAATGTCTTTTCTACCTAAATCGGCTGAAGTGTTGAATAGCAGTTCACGGTTTGTGACAAGAAAACGGTAGAGACAAAGAATATTGATCATTTAAGGAGCTGCCTCCTGATATACTTCGAGTGTGTGGTATCTCAATCATTGTGCTCTTCAGACTCTAATTCTCCAAATTTGGCGAATAAAGCTATTGCAGGTGAAAGTGCACGTTTTAGTTTTCTTCAATAATTATTGAACTCTCCTGCTTAAGTGTACTTCGGAATGTTGCAGGGTATGGAGCGAGCAACAAACTTTGAGCTCTGATAGTTACGTTGGGTTCCGTTTATGCATCAGTAAATACTTTTGTTCCGCCTCATAATTATTTTGAGTTTTGGGTGCAAGTAGTGAGAACAACTATATTGCTCTCGTTATTTGTTTGGGTTCCACTTTCTTATTTTTTCATGATAACTTAATTCATTGCAATTACAGGAAATTTATTCCTGCAATGGCGAATTGAAAACGATGTGAGTGCAATGAGGTTTTGTTATTCACTTCAAATTCTTGAGTTTATGCTAGTTCGATGTTTAATATTGAGGATCAGGAGCATTAAATTTACAAAAAGATCGTTCACAAATTATTTTTCACCAATTTCATCCCTCCACTACAGGAAATTTGGCACATAGCCTGTGCAACTAAGGCAAGTCTACAAGTAGGACGATTCTACGTCTCTCATTGATTAGCATTCGTGTTAAAAACCTTGGAAGTATTTTCATTTCCGGAGCAGGTCCAGAACTGAAAAAAGTTATGCATTGCGACGCACTCGAAAAGTTTGAGTTATTTGGTGTGGCTCTCTTTGAAGTGAAGTTTTTCTTGTTGCTCTGTGGCTATATCCTCTGTGATGCGACTCCCGGCGCTGTTCATCCCTCCAGCCGACGTTCGCGGCTATTCCGGCCGCACACTATGAACTCTACGGAATAATCCCACCCTCACTCAAAACTCTTCTCTTTGTGGGGAGAGCTCGAGTCTCTCCAAGCAACCTAACACCCACCTCTTTGCAGCAATGCAAAGACTGGGACATGTTTCTACTAGTTTTAACTTGTTTAGTAAAAGACTGTATAGGTTACTCTAGTTTAAAGGCGTGAATTCTTAAAGTGGATCATTAGAAAGCCAGCTGCAATTTAGGCGTTGGTTGTTGAGGTAGGGAATGAAGTCTGAAGTTCCCCTCGGCCTCACACATCATTCGTGGTTAGCCCTGTCAAAGATCGCCTGCAACACAGCGCCGCTCGCTCCCATATTGTTCTCCCCTTGCATTGCGGACTAAGAGGCTTTGCATCGCGCCGGATTAAAACCCACAGAGCATTGACACTGTTATAGAATCGGTCGTTGAAGCGATTCGTAAAGGCGATGGAGATTTAGCACTAGGGCAAAAATTGTTGAATGTTAGTTTAAAAATACTGCATATTTCTTTCTGTGAGCATTTTTATTCTAGACTCTGAGCTTGTGGAGAGTGACCGTCTTCAGAGGTTTTATATTCACAGTCACCGTCGAGATTCATCGTAACTATTCATTGCCATTTTCAATGATACTATCATTGACTTAAAATGCTACTCGTTAACCCGTCATAGGTCAGAAAATATTCTATAAATTATTCACTAACAGAGGTCACCAAAAAACATTCTCCCCCTGCGTGATTATTTAATCAGCAAAACTATAAGAAGCGCCCCACGATATTAAATACCGAGCAACGGAGAGTTCGTGGCATTGTAAGGCTTCCATCATAGAGTGAGAGGTAACCTTTGATACTTTAGCCGATTGCATTGGAACTGAATACACTGCAACCCTTTCGGGAGCCTCCTTTGATGAGCGAGTAATCGTGCTGACGGATTTACGAAGTAATACCCGTCGAATATGACGCGCACGAACTGCTAACGAGCGTATTTCTTCCACTCAGTAATCAAAGCATGTTTGATCCTCCTCACCTTTGTGAATTTAAGATATGTATGACCATGGACTTAAGGTTGGTGCGTTAGAGACATGTCCACCGTGCGTATATGTACCGTGGGCGCATGCTCACACCGTGAACCGTTGCTTCAATTCCCAAAATTTCGTATTTCTTTGCATAATTTTTATGATTTAAGTAGCTATCTGTTAATCTGTTAACGGAGTGTAATTTTTATCTGTAACAAAATTTTAATGTTATGTTCGTTTTGAAAGCAGATGGATGAATGCTGGAAGCTGTCTCTCAACAACATTTTTGATGTATTGAGACGCATAAAAATGATGATGTATAGCTTTGCACTGCTCTTGTATCATTGAGACCCAACTCAAAGTAAAATCACTTAACGTCGGACAATTTTACTTATGTGTGAGAGGGTCAGAAGCTGCTCGGCGTCTGTATGACAAAAATATTAGAAAACACGAGCATTGTCTGGGGAACATTTTCAGCACGGAACATAAAACGTATTTTACATTATCAAAAGTTTTTGTAATTACAGAATAATGATAATAACATTTGTTGGCCTTGTATTCTTGAAGTAAATCAAATTATTCCCACAGAAATTTCTTTTTTTTTCTTCGGTAAACGGCAATAGTTAACCATGATATTCTTTACTGAATCACCACGCCGTATTACACCACATCAAAATTCATTTCCTCTTGTGTGATCATAGACAAGCTTCATTTATACGATTTTATGAATGAGTCTTTACCATTTACCTGAATAAATGTGCCGTTTCTTGTTGTCATAACGTCTCATTTACCTGCCGCTTGCGTAAAAAGCAATGTGTGTGAGCAATGTTAAATTCCATGTTTTTGGCAGAATCGTGAGTTTAAACACATCTCTTAAGCATACATTTCATAAAATTGTTTCGCTAACATGACATATAAGCGTTAACGTTTTATGATATCCACTTCTATTGTTATGGATCTATTAATGAGTACTTAGAATGAATGTTTTCGGGCTCAGCAATGGATTTTTTTCATGAACTAAATTGCATTTTTCGCTGTGTCGAAAGATACGGAGAAAGTTAGATTTCAAATGTATTCGAAATCGATAACATACTCGTAACAGGGAGCTTGCAATGTCGAATTCTCTGACAAAAGAAATCTATAACGCTAGAAGAACGGTAATCAATATTACAACTGTTAAAGTTTTAATGATAAGCGTTGAACATTTGTCAAAGACTTGCTACATGGCCAGGAGTTGATCATTTCGCAGAGCCTTAATTCATGCATCCTTTGTCGCTCCTCCCTTTTTTTTTCTGAGGCTAGACTGCCTATTTAAATTTTCTATAAAAAACGGGTGTATGCATGAACAAACGGAAGAGCCTACCGCTGCATGGCGTCGTTGAAAACAAAAATAAGGAAATTATGAGGATTGGGGTAACAAATGGACGGGAGGTGTACCATTCAAAATTCAACCCCTTTCTCCATTCGCATGGATAAACCTGATTTTGCAGTTCATCAGGAGTAGTTAACTTACTTAACTTAATATCCTTATCCTATCAGCCCACGACGTAAATAATTAATTTTATTAACCTATAATGAGACAAAATTCAATCCTGCAATGACATTCATTTAACTGGAGTCCTCGTTACCTTTGCATGCGATAAATATTTCACTTTTAAAAATAAATGTTATTGCAATATATACTATTTTACTAATAAGTAAATTGGTTAAGATCAAGTGTAAGTTGGAGCTCTCTCTTCAGTGCTGGTAGGCTTGCGCCCACGTGACGAATTTTTTTTGCGGGGCTGCGTCACTGGCGGCGCTGTCGTCCCAGCGTCAAGTGAAGAGCCGCTCCCTCACCGCGCCGTCAATATGCAAGGAGCATCACCGAAAAATGAAACCAAAACACAATTCGCTGCACTAATGGTTATGGACACAGCCTTGAATTTCGTATGACTTCCTGGAGCTTTTTAGCACGCACGAGCTAGGGTGCGATCGCGAGCTATCATCAACTGAGAATTCTGCTAATCTTTCCCCATCATAACGCACCCAGATAATGGACAGAATGATATCCGAAAATACATGCGACGCATTCGGCCTAGTTTTAACGGCTACCGTGCACTGCTTTATTCAGATATTCCGTGGATGTTTCTTGTGATCAGGTGATTGAAATAGAGATGCTGAGAGTGTGAAACTAGAGCAGGGGTTCATCTTACCTTCAATGATGAGTTTCCTTATAGTTGCGTGGTTACGAGACTCGTTGAAGTCACGGTGTTGAAGTCTAGCTGGTGATCAACTGCGAAGGAATTGCGAATGCTGTATATACGAGTATGTAAATTCACTCAGCCGATGCGCATCTTGTAGAAGTAGGAGGGAAATGAAAAATTGTCCCACATAACTTTGGCAATAAAATTCAATGAAAGTTCTGCGTTAGATAACCTAACTAAAACTTAATGATGCTCGTGTTCTGGCAGTGAAACAAGAGGAAAATTGTTACATCATTCAAACCAAATTCATCAGTGATTTTTCGAGGTAGGTTCCTTAAGAAAGTATTTCTGAAATTAAATTTCCCCCTTTAATTGTATTTTTTTCAGATGCAGATTTAGCACACAGCATAGGCAGTTCATTAAAAAGTACATTAGTCAAGACTAGGCTAAGCTCATGCTGATCACGGCTGTTGCAGGCCAGTGAGACCCCGTCTTTTCTGTTCTCTCTCACTCCTCATCTGGCCTAATCATCCAAGGTGCCTTCGCTTATCGACCGGGCCGATCTTTCCCCTCCATATGCACTTTCTCGTTGAATTAAAAAATACAACCCTTAATATTCCTCTTGACAATTGTGCATATTAAGAAGCCCATAAAGTGTCTTCCCCCTGCCTCGGCCCCGCGTTATTGCGTGCATATTCCAAGCATGATTCCTATCCTGGAGCTCGGGCGGCCCAGAGGGCTGCAAGCGATCCCTCAGTCTGCGTTCATCCCAAACATTAATTGAAAGTTTTACTTTATCGAGAATACATAGCACATTTCTTCATCCAAGGTCATTCTGCTCTGGAATTTCAAGTTATTCGGAAAAGTTTTTTAAATTATCTGGATAGAATTGTAACATACAACTTAAAAAGTTCCTTGACACTATGGCTTACTTAGTTTCCCTGCCTTCTAGTTCAAACATGCTCAGGAATAAAATAACAAATAGTGAACGATCGAAAAGAATATCAGCTTGGACTTAGACGTTACCAAAAAATTATTGCCCCTCACCTTTTTAAAACGAAATGAATACTATGTAATGTAACAATTGAATCACTTCAATTTAATCAGATTGAGTTTACTCTCTGAATGATACCGTTTGAATATTTTTTTACCAATTTTAAACTTCAGCGTTATGTAAACTAAAATTTTTTTGCTAACACTTTTTTACCACCGAGATGACAGTCACGGTAACCTACAATATACTGTATATTCGTCATAATTTTCATCCTATAACATTACAAATACACTACTGTAAATTTCGAATAATTTAAATTTATTACCACTTGCCCATAGTTATATCCCATGATCACCTGCTTAAATTGATATTTTAGCATGTGCTCCACTGTACATGGTATCAGTTTGTTGAACTCTGAACTGGTCATTTTTATCTCGGAAAATGTGCGTAAACCTTCTGACGTGGTCGTTGTAACGAATACTTCATTTTAACTTTAGACTGAAAGGACTTACTGTCAGGACTTTGATGGCGTCTCTTTTGTTTCATTGAGTCACATATTATCTTCGGGGAGACATAAGGCACCTCTATGAGAAGGTTCCAACATTTCGTTCCCCGGAGAAAAGATATATCACTTACCTCAAAGCGTCTATGACACCAAGTTCAAAAAACTTGGTGCTCACTAAGTCCGTCTGCATCTAAATGACCGAGCAAAGTTTTTAATAATACAACTATATGAATCTGGTCCCCGAATATTGTGGCACAGAAATTTTCACAAAAGTAGAGAAGGTTCAAAAGTCGCGAGGCGAGTTTTGTATCAGAGCAAAGCTGAGACGCCTTGGCTCCCTAATGAGCACCGCCCGACGCGGAGGTGCCGCTCTCTCTCTTCGGTCCTCACGCTTCTCACCAAAATGAATTACTTTGAATAATAGGGGAACCTGCCTCGAATATTTATTTCCTCGAATATTTTTAAGCCATGAAAACTTTCAATTTTGTTACCTTGTTGTTTGTATTTTTGAAATTTTAGGACTTATGAGTGTAAAAACGCGTAATTACGATTCATTTTTAGTAACTTTCAAAAATCGGAAGTACCCCTAGCTTGTGTGTTTTCATGAAATCATCTTTGCTCCTGGCTGTGACGCGACGCCATCAATAATACAAAATCAATTCGTGAATGAAGGAGGGCAGAGAAACGTCCTTAGATTTTTACCGTTATTTTTTCACGCACACTTCTTAACGAGAGAATAATGATTAAATCATATTAACCAAAATTCCGTGACCTTCTACAAAAAATTTCCATAAATTATGATTTACTATCCAATATATCTAGAATTGCTACTCGTAGCAACTGAACCAGCCGGGCAGTACTGGACCGACACAATTTGTCGTAGTACATAGTTTTAACAGTTCTCCGCGTATTGGGCCCTATCTGTACGAATTAGTAAATAATTGATCACTCACGCACCTGTATAAATGGATGACATTTCATCTGTTTTGCAACCTTTTTTAAAAAGTAACTGTTATCATACGAGGTGAAATGTTATCGTGTCATTGTTTTTTTTTACATTTTTTAGGAAAGATAAAAATGTATTCGAGCAGTAAGGTCGATTTCCTTATTCTGCTACTCACAAACCTAGCCAAAGCAACCGTTACCATGCAACCGCGGAAACGCGGTGAGCGTGTTTGAATGGATGAGCTCTAGATTCACCCCAGGAAAAGCTTCAACCCGCTGTCAGTAAAATTTAGGCGTGCTTTGCTCACTAATTCTGTCTTTTTCATAAAAAATCGACTTAGGTATTATAGTAATTCATTTCATTTCGAGTAGTGACGGGAGCTCTTTCTGTTAAAATGTTAAGCACTGGTTCAAATTGTGTGCAAATGTTTCACATCTGATACCGGTTAGTTCGATGTTTATAACATAGTTCAATCTCAAATTGGCCAAACCATTGTTATTTTCATGTTGCACGTGTTCTTGAACTATAACCCTGATTATTTCGTAGCGCGTTTTTTCTTTTGCATAGGCATTTGTTCCGCACAGGTGCAATTCTTCACAGAGCCTGTAGTTCATCGAAGATGCTCATAGAGATCAGGTTGCTTTAATTGGATTTGGATGCTCTTTTTTCTGCATTTTACTTGGGATTTTCTCGAACATTATTAACAGAAGGAATTTTCACTTGGCGTAGACAAGTTTCATACCACGATATAGATGCTTTGACTATTTCACTAGCGCTTCAGGATCATTGACGTTCCTAAGCACCGGGTTTTCAATTTTAAGTGTGTGCAAATATTATTCGTGGTTTTGCTGACGTGTTCATGATGTGTTCGACGTGGATGCAAAAATAGGATACCATTAGCAGTTTGGAGCTGAAATTTAGTTCAAATTTGATTAGCAGTGGGAAATTACAGTTCGATGAATAATTACTAAGGTTTTTAAATATCAAACTTACGATGCTAATGTAAAAATCATAAAAAATAATCTAGAAAAAAGTTAAATTATTTAGAGCATGAAAATCAGTGATAACCATTAGAATTATTAATTACACGAATTTGATATGGATAGGGGTTCTTTGTCAGAAGAATACTAAATAAAATTATAAATAATTCTTTTATTCCACACTCCCTCATATTTTTAGAAATTTATTAATATGCAGGTCAAGTAAAAAATACTAATAAGTTTATTGGTCTACACATCGAAGAAGAACGAAGGTGTTAATCAAAGTTCACATGATAAAAGTCAACAATGAGTTAGACTCACCTTGAAATCAACTACACGTTAGAAATCAGGGCGGTGAGTCCAAAAGTCGCTGCAATATTCTGGGGAGTCAGAGGAGTTTAAGGCCGCTTCAGTGCAGTGCATTACACAAATATTCTGGATGCCGGGAGTCGACCGCGGCCACAAGCAGCTCTGTGCAGTTAAAACTGCTCTGGTGCTACTGCAGTACATACTGCTTGGAGCCACTATTGCCCAACAGTAGCTATGTACTCGCAGTTCCACTTCATTCTCAGCCGCACAGCAGAGTTCACTGTCTGAATTACAACATTAGTAAACGCGGCAAAACTACATGAAAACGGAGGTAAACTGAGACACTGCAGACCCACAGACGCGTAACGCTTTTGTTATTACGCCGACACTACAGTAGATTTGAGCCGATTTTTAATGTGGTAAACAGTGAAGCCAAAGAACGTCAGTGTCACTTAAATACTTCGTGTTCACTTTCCAGACGTGAAAACCACGTAAAAAGTATAGGCTTCGACTGTTTCAGTTTGACCTTGTCGTGTCAACCCAATCAACATGTCGTGGTTCACAACTAACTGCATTTGATTTTATTTTATATCAGGTTATGTACCACTAAAATTACTCTGTTCACTAATGAAGAAAGTTCTACATTATGGAAGCGTGAGACGGTACCAACTTGAATGATGTCAGTGCTAGAAGCACGTGAATCTTCTGGCCAATGTGTTTTCCCGAAAAATGCCAAAGGCTGCCGTAATAGTTAGGGAGGAGATTAGTAAAACGCATCTTGATTCGTGACAATGTAGTTTCCCGAAAATATTCCCATCCAAAATGTCGAACTGACTCTACAAGAAATGATTGTTGTGCATTCTGGAGGAATTTGATTCTAAACCTACAACCTGAGAGAAAAAACTAATAGATTCACTGGAAGGACAATATGAAAAATTATTAACCCTGCATCGGGGTAGATAGCGAGGTTCAAGAAAACACTTAACACCATCTCAAGGTTGTGCTATTAGTATTGCATTCAACGGCTTAATTACGTTTCCATTGTAGTGTATTCAAATGCGTGGACTCATATTGCAAAAATAAGAAAGATTTTACGTTCCAAAAATTCTCATCGGAATACCAATTTTGTTGCCATGCCGACTCGTAGGACTAATTGCAGTAAGACGTTCCGTCAAACCTACTGCCTAATTATTCTTTCAAAATTTGATGGTCAGTAGCACAGATTCATACAGACAGTTGGACTGCATTTGATGCACCGCTTAAAACTCCTCCATTTCTTTTTCTTCTATTTGCTGTTACGAGTCTTCATGGGTGTCTTTTAATGATGGAAAGTAATCAGTAAAGTTACAAGTGAAATGATAAATAAAAATTACATCATTGCAAGAAAAGGACAATAAACTGTAAATTATAGGTAGAGAAATGAATAGCGAAACCAGTAGAAAGAGCAGCCTAATCTGGAGGTCCACCATAGAAAGAATGGTGGTGCAGGACTGCACTTCTGCGCAGGCATCCAAAAAGCAGGGTGTAACCACGGAGGCATCTGCAAGCGAGGATAAACAGTAGAAATAATCCCTGTGACATATAACAGAAGACGTAAGCGCAGATGAGATCCAAGAGAACAGTAATGGCAAGTAAGATTTATCAGCTTAAATAATCACGAGTGAGCTCCTGCAATAATCCAAGTAAGCACATGAGAGGTCAATCGGTAGAAGTAATCAGCGTGAGGTGCAACGCTTGAAATACTAGTACTACAGGCGAGCTCCAGCAGTAAAAACAAACGCAAGGGGAGATGCAACAGTAGAAATAATCACAGAACGGATTTCAAGAATAGAAGCAATTACAATCAAATTCAAACGTTGGAAAGATTCACAGGAGAGAATTAATGGCAAAAGTAATCCGAGACGAATATCAAGAGCAGAGTATTCATCAAACACAGCACAAAAAGCTGAGAGTATTGGTCGACTACTTACGCCATGTCACCAGAACTATGAATAGCTGAGTGTGTCAAACCTTTGTGGGAAGGAAAAAAACAAGAAATAAATGAGCAAACGAAATGCATTTGCTCACAATGACCCTATTTATTCAAATTCGTCCAATTTTCTGTAATTCCATTGGTTTAGTATCGAGTTCTGTCGTGAACATTTTTTTGACAAACAATAAAACAAACACACACGAGGCATGAAGAGGCAGTTATATATTTTGCTTCATTTCATGTACTGTATGTTATTGCAACATTTGTTCAGCGCACGAGCACGTTCTTCAAATTTGCCCAATGAGGACAAAATTTGTTGCTTCTTGTACGATAGTTATAACTACCAATAATTTCCTCCTTTAGAAGAATAATTACACAGTTACTGATTGGTCGTAATGCTTTGAATTCTATTCGAATCCAATCAAATAGATTACATTTGATCATAGTTTTATTACAGCACTTTTTTTGTCGATTCTTGTACTACAATGAGAGAACAAATGTAGAGAATGTATTTTAATGTTTTTGTTATTGTATCTTATTTAAGGGAAATAACTCCTCGCGTCTAAAGCGTGACTGCTCACAACTCAGGAATCAAAATCGTGTTTCCGAGCTTGATTAGCCAGCCAACTCGCTATACTTATTCGCTAACTACCACAAATAAGATATATTTTTCCTACACCATAGGGAAATGAGTCTTGCAGCACATGAATTCGATCCTCAAATACGCAGAGTGCTTTCGTTACGATCCCAGATATTTGTTATAATTGGGTGGCGTTGGTTCCTCATGTCGTGCGTGATAAAATTGCAAATTTCATTGAACTTTAAAGGTGTCTCATTTCTTTCATATTTCAATTTGAGCGAATTAATGGTCCTTAAAATCACCATCATTCAAGAAACTTAAAATGTTTTTAGTAATAGTTTTACTTAACTCTCTCATACATTAAAATACTGAAAAATAATTAATGTTTTCTTCTGTTTTCGACTGATTCACTGAACACAAACTTAAGTGCGTGTTCCCTAAAGATTGATGTAGAGAATTACCGAGTATGAAGATGACCATTTTGTTCTGACGTTCTTAAATCTTATGTGAGTTATTTAAAATGACAATTCAATTCTTAAGCACCAGCGTAATTTTTACAGCGAAGTAAAGAAAGCTGAGGATTCAGGTGTTAAAGCGCGAAACAATGAATCAAAGCTTTGTATAAACAGGAGTGTTACAGGTGCTGTATCAACACCGTAACGCTACAGCAGCTGCGTAGCGGAAAAGACAAAATATCAATTTTCATCGTAATTTTTTTGCACCGTGGTTGCTCCCGCCAGTGTAGCAATTTGCTCAACGAGCTTCACTGAGCGGCACACAATTGCAGTGGGTGGCTAGCGGCCACCATGTACCTGTACTGACTCCAGGGCGTATGCACTAAACTCCTGCAGCAGCGTGCGGGCAATTTTAACCTACCGGGACCGATTGAGGCTTCTGTTAATTATACACAACTACAAATTTTGACGTAATATGCTTATCTGAACAGACATTGAACTACTCTTACTCAATTAAATTGCGTAAAACCATTAGGTACTCTCTCCTCATTTTTAAGGGAAAAGACCAAATTTTTAAGAATCATGGCAACCTGGCATATTGTAATTTTTGCCTTCTATTGTTCTAAGAAGCTCTGTCACATCCAGACCTTCTAATTTCTTCTACTATCGCTTGGAATTTTAAAATAAAAGTAGACTTTCAATCATAACAACCATTTGAGTTGAAGTTGCGTTCCCTGGCCATACTTTATTGCCATCAGTAATATGATGAAATAACATTCCAGTAGAGTAAATTGTGTGTTGAATTGAACTATTTGAGAGTTTTTCAACTATTGTGCAAGATAAGCATTGTTTTTATTTTTATTTCTATGAAGCATCGCAGTTATTACTCTGGCAGAACTTATATCAATAGAAAGAAACAATAGAGAGAATCTTCAAAAATAAAGATTTATGCTCAAAATGCAACCATGATTGTAATATGCATCAAACAAGGTATGATGCTCTCATATTTATAGCGCTGATATGTGTTTATATTAAAATCTTTTCCGAAGATATTATGATCAATGAATGAAATTTTAACAATTTAAACATTTCGTATACCACAAGTACATAAAAAGTAATTTTTTCTAATCAGAGTTGTAACCATGAAATTATTTTCATTGATCTCAAATTTAATGGTTAATGCAGTTTATCTGTTTAAAATAGCTCACGCCACAATAACACGCAGCTTAGCTGACGGCAGTAGAATTTTTCGTCGTGAGATATCATTCCAAAAACCATCACCGGAGCTTGAACCGCTGAGCGTTGAAGGCAAACGAGACACCGCGAAGATCGTAGGTTCCTGGCATGCTTCTGACAGCTACAAGATTGCAACTAAATCCAATACTTTTCCGAGCCTGGAATATTGAAATATTTCACCAACATTGCCCTTCGCCCGATAAAAAATGAACTGCTCTTCCTCCCTCTGAGTTACCATCGGATGCATGCGGCGCTCGCTACTGCCGGCATCGAGGCGTTGCTTTCTCTGACAGAAGCCTTTCAAAGATGCTTAAAATTTCATACGTTGAATCGTTTTCGTGCTTTTCATTGCTAATATTTATTTGAAATGTAATACGATGCTCAAAGAAAAGTATCACTTGTAGAAGCTTGATGTATTTTTTAATTATGAAATAAAAGCGTTCATTTCTTTTTCATACAGGTCGTGCGTACGAAAGAAAGCAATCTTGAACTTCAGTATCCCATATCAGCTAGTGGAAGCTCGATGCTAATTTTGATAAATGATGAAATAGTTTGAGTGTATTTCCTTGCTCTTGTACAGCCTGATGATCGTTTTCCACGTTCTGCTCTCAGACATACTAGATATAAGTAAATAGACAGGCATCAAAGTTGTATTTTTCAAAATACCGGCGAGATACTAGATATCACGCTACTCACCTGTAGGTATTAGGAGTTCCACAGTTTGACTAAAAAAAATATATGATTCTATAATTATTTCGTAATACCAATTCAGGTTTTAATAAAGTTCCCAAACATAGCTAAATTATTTAAAATTGCAGCATATCTCAGGAAAAAATTGGAGAGGAAAAGTTATGTACATGACATGAATGTTGCCAAAAAAATTTCTTATTTTTTGCGAATCTAGAACCTAGTTTTACACTGGTCTGCTTGAAAATCGGTCCTGACACCATTCCTGCTGATTCTTATGTAAAGTGACCTCCTGAATCCGAATATGATCCACGCTTGCCCCATCACCCATCGTTTTTTTTCAAGCCCCATATCCGCCCCTCCTCACCCCTTCCACCTACTATTATCACTTTTCGATAATTTGATTATATTGCCCATGCCGAGGAATTGCTGTCAGCGTGCACGACAAAGCCATGGGGAGTAACATGTCAAATACATTTCCATCACTTCCACTCGGACTCCATCCCTGAAAATTTAGCAGCAGTTCCGGATGAACACGGGAAGGTCCCACCAAGACATCACAAAGTTCGAGAGGAGATATTCAGGGAAGTGGGACGCGAGCATGTTGGCAGAGTACCGCTGATTTTTGATGCGAGAAACTTTTACCTGCAGAGTACAAAAAAAAGTAAGCACTAAATGAAGGTACTTATCTTATTTATGTATTATTCTATCCATTTATTGCTTTACTTTTTGCATTTGTCATTTATTATCCTTTACAGCTAAAATAATCCTTATCGAAAAGTGATAAACCTGGGGGGGCGCCCGCCCAAAGCGGCGGGTGATGGGGGAAAAAGGGGGTTATACCAGGGCACAAGAAGTCATTTTACGTTAGCAGCAGCAGGAATAGTATCAGAGTTCGAAAATTTTTTTGTTTGTAGACCAGTGTAATTGTAGAATTTTGCACGTGTACCACTTTTTCCTCCGTTCGCATTGTCTGTGACAATGTTTGGCGTAGGTTTGAGGCAGGGAAAGCTTGAATGCTCCTTAAAACATCCAAACACCTGAGGTCAAATGCTGATCTCTAAAATGATAAAATTAAACCACTGCCAGGAGGGACTTCCACAAGATGGCACAAATTGCGCTGTACAACCCATGTAATTTTTTCCTGCAGGCCAGTGTTATCACGTAGTTTCTTCATCTCGGTAGTCATCAACAAGAAATTTTAGAACACCTTTAGAAGAACAGTTACCCGATATCATTGATTTTTTGAATTAGCCTCAAACATCAAAAAACAATAAGAAATTTCCCTACCTACAGCTTATTCTGAAGAGTACCAAGCTAGTCAAGTAGGAATTTCCATAAAAAAGCCCAATTTAGAGAGTCTGTCGAACATTTTGAACGTTGTTTATACAAGAAACATCAACCTCTGAACACATCCTTGAGCTGCATGAATTAACCTTGTTCACAGCCACAATACAAGTTTCTGCTTTACTTCACAAATGCAAGAGAATTATTTTCAAGCTACTAGTTCTTATCTCTTCTTGTTTCAAGATGGAAGGAAACCTCTGATGAGATCGTCCAAAATTTCTCATTAAGTTTCTAGCAAGTTTTACTGGTGGTCGTAAATCGAACATGATTCCACTCACCAATGATATCAGTATTCGCTCTTGATTCAAGGCTAGTCGTAAAACGGGCATTTTTGATGCCTCTCAAAGGGAGGATGCACGGAACGCTCATCAAGCCGTGGAAGAAGATCCGAACACAGAGAGAGAGAGAGAGAGAGAGTGAAGATCCCCACCATGATCGATCGAAGCTCCTGGTCATAATGAAGCTATGATCAGGCGGCCTCTCTTTGCAATAGAAGCTGAAGACAATGGTTGCAATGGGAGTTATAAATCGTGCCGTGCTAGAGACACCGAGTTGCCGCAAGGGGGAACGCACGGGATCCTGATACTGTTTCATGGTTAGGGTCTGAATTAAACGGATTTATTTTAAAGGACGAGTAGCGAGGGGTAGTGATCGGAATAACTCTTACATCAGTTGCATCGTTAAAGGCTCATGCAACACGTCACTATATGGTTGTCAAGCAGGTGAGTTAGTTTTGTTGACGAAATTCCATGTTATGTGAGAAAAATTTAGATGAAAACTTATTTTATATCGATTGAACTGGAAACCAATCTTTCATGAGATAAGATTAGCATATGTATCCTGTGGTATAAGCTGCTATGCAGAATTGCAACTATAAACGGACTCTATATTTAGCCAACTACTTACAGCTATACTGTAAAAGCTTGTTAACAAATAGATGTATATTAACAAATGACGTTGTTCAATCAAATGCAATTGTTTTCAGATTGGAATATTCTCCAATCAAACTTCTTGAAGTAGAACAAGAGTATTTCTAAAAGTACCTGAGCGTAGCAGGTCTGGCGCAGGAGCTTCGTGCGTTGCGACACCTCTCAGCCCCACGCATGTATGAAATAGATCAGTTCTTCCCAACATTAAACAGAGGCTACTATCTACGCGTCTTCTTTGAAAGACAATGTCGATAAAATATCTTATTTGGTTTCACTTGAGCTAGAGCAAATAACTTAAAGAGGCTTGGCTTGCTAATTTCTGGCTGAATTATTAGGATTTTGTTCCAATACGAACTTGATGAACATGAAGCTCATTTTTGATATTGCTAGAATGAGAAGAAAGAGTGTTTTTTGGGAGCTAAAAATACACCAAGTTAATTTTTCTCTATCAAGTCCTTAACTTTGTGTAGCATGCCATAGAGAATACCTGAGAGAGAAAGAAGTGACATTCGCACTAATCCTTTCATCAATGTCATTCAAAATTACGAAACGCTAGAGAATACTAAAATGAGGAAAAAGTAAGATGGCGCATCACGCTACTCAAAGCCTTTGAGGTGTGAATGAATTTAATTGATTCATATGCACAAAGATTTACCGGCAGGAAAATCAGTACATACGAGTATCTACTCGTTTTTCTGAGCTGAAATAAAAATTGCCTTTAAATAAATGTATATATAATTATTAGGACTTCAATAACTATCTTACCTTTTTTCATTTTATTTATATAACAGGCTCTACAGGACGACCATGCTGGATGCCTTGCCGAGCAAATCAGTAAGTTGAGACCGTTTGAACGTTGTCTATTGTCTTTCCGGAAGCAGCAATTCAGGCCGTCGTAGCAGAAGCGTCCTCATTTTAGGGGAAATGAACCGGAGTTAAGGAAGAGCTTCGCTCCTCACCCCCTTCCATTTTTCGTCCGTTATCTACTATCACATTAATGGCCAATTTATGCTTCCTATTCCACCGAGCTCTCGGTAATGTCTTTCAATGCTTCTTTTTCTTTTGTCTAAGCGTAATCTCGCAACGCTTCGAGCTCTAAATCAAAAGCAAGGGGGTGCTTGCTTGCACGAGCGCCGACGAGGTGCCGTCTACACTTTGAGATGTTCGAGATGCTGGTGAAACTAGGACACAATCCACCCCCTATAGGCTCGCTCTTCTTTTAAATTTGCATAGGCCATACGACGTTTCCTCCACATGATCATGGGGTTGACGCAGGCATATGAGGAAGAGATGAGAAGATATCTAACACGATATTTTCACTTTTCCTATCAAGTCTGCCTAAATCTGTTTTCTCCTCAGAAGGCGTAAAATCAAGTCTCCTTATCACCAATTTGGGTGAAACAAAAAGATTAAAATCGGTTCAAAACTAGTAACTAAATTATTGAAAACGGGATGAGATACTCATGACAAAAAGTTAAACAAATTTGAATCCAATTTGTTTATCATTTTCAGAAAGCATCCCCTATAGCTTCCGTCCTGAGAAATTTTTAGTTTTCGTACGAGTAGGAACAGACATTCTAATTTGCAAAATACGAAGGGCAAAATTTACAGAAAAAAAATACAAAATTTTACATCATAGTTGCAATTTAGATAGAAGAAAGCCTCGTGCAATGTTGTTGCAAACTATTTTGAGGCAAAACACACAAAACCTTTTTGTAAGATTCTTAAATTTATTGACAATTTTAGTGTATTTCTTCAACCTTGCGATGAAAAATATACCTGTCTATAAAAGATATTTTTTCACTCAGGAGTCTTTCTCCCCCGTGATAAGTTTGTGAAATCTCAAGGTGCTGACCCTGCTAAAGAATACACTGCCTTGATCGTCATAGAACAATAGATCCTAGTCTATTGCAATTGAAAATATAGTGAACACAGCAACAATGAGTGTATTCAAGGCGAGGTGTGCGGGTCACAAAACATTTGCGAAGGGCACCAACAACGCGAGACAAAGAAAGCGTCCCCCAGAAAATAAAACAATTGTTTTGCATCAAAAATCGATGCAAGAAGTGAATTGATGTATTGCTTCGAATGCCAGGCAACAATGAAACGCAATAGCTCGCAATCCTTCATTCGGCCCTAGCCATTACGCCGCTTTCATTATGACAGCCATTGTTTCTTGGTTCCCACCTAATGGATATTGATCCTCTTTGGATACTTTTTGTCTCGAGTTGCATTGTCTGGAGCGGGGAATTTCTTGATATGCTCCTTGAAGAGGAACTCAGGGAAGACTTCGCGAAAATAACAGGGTTTTGTGAGCCCCGTTGATGCACTGCGATGAATGTAGTTAGTAACTTCATCTTCGTACTTTAAAGTAGACTTTTGTACCACTGAATTATCAGGAGCTTCATCATAGTAACTCACTTGATGATTCTGACTAAACTTTTATTGCTAATCTAAGAGTAAATTCCTTTATGACTAGCTTACATAATGCACAGCAAAATTGTAATGAAGGTGATGAAACACAAATGCTAAATACTCCTAACTTATATGCGCATGTTACAAACCTAGGTTCAATCAAATGAAAACCGAAGACGATTCAAAATTGATCACGTTTAATATTGAGAATAAGATGAGTGGTACTGTTGATTGGAATCCAGCAAAAAGGTAATGGTCGGCATGTCATTCGCAGTATGTTCATTACTAGAGCTTAAACACTTTTTATTTTGAACGTCGAAAATTTTGTAAAACCTTATTCACATACAATGATAATTTAGCATACGATGATAATAGAATTTCAGTGCAAAAATTTGCTGAAACCCGGTTTTGCTTATCATCTTATTTATAAGGATTACTAGAACTAAGAAGCCACATTGTCGTGCGAAGCGTTCCCGCCTGCAAGCTAATACAGGGATGCTGACTTGCATGATCACTGCAGCGAGGAACGACAGCGCCAGTTGAACTTTGAAATAATTACTCTTTTCCAGCATATTCGAGCAGTTATCGCTTTAGGTGTATAACAGCTGTTAAATATAGTTGGATCTAAATTTCTCCAAAGAAACATTTTGCAACGTGTTAGCAATGAAATAATTAGTACTTCTCAAACTAATGTCGTTAAATATTATTTTAGTTTCATATACTCTTCGCTAACTTTTCTTACATATTCTCTCATTTAGTATTTTACAGATGAACACATTGCGAACAACAATCAGACGTATTTGCATTCTATCCCCTAAAATTTTCGTCTAGGGTTACTCTCTACTGAGGCCGAGCGAAGTAACATCGCATAAAGTTTACGACAAATATTAGAGCGCGTTTAAGTGTTGTGCACTCGTGAACGAGAAATTTTAATTTTATTGAAAAAATTTTCGTTGATTTTCCCTGCATGCGCTTTCAAAAGTTGATGAAACGTTTTTTCGTTTATCCTTCAATATTTTATTTCTGCTTCATATGTTTAGTGAAGAGCAATTAGAATTATTATTTGGCGTAGTTCCTAGATTATGCCAAACTAAGGAGTATTTGGTAAAAATTTAACACTTACATTTTTTGTAGAATGTTCAATCATTATTGGCAATGTAGAGAGCAATAACACGAGGAATCAAGCAATGGTTGTTCAGTTGAAAGTTTGTTTGTTTAATCAGATAAAAAATAATTAAACTGGAAAAAATCAGCTCACGCGTTTCGCTTCGTTCAAAATTTAAACAATTTGTAATGCTGTAGTAAATTATAGGATTGTCAACTAACTGACTTAATCGATGAACGTCTCGTAAATGTGTCCAGTTCAACTACTCCCCCGCCGACTCGCTAGTAATATAGAGTGATGATCCCATCAAATTTCAGATTCCAGCGTGTTCAGCAAACCATATATTTCTTAACATTTCTGGTATGAATACCCTGTAGAACATTCTGGGAAATAAAATTTGGCATCGGAATTCGCTGAAATTGATAAAAATTATCCTTAAAAAGGAAGAATTTCAACATAAGTTTATCACCCGTACAAAGCGCCAATTAAAGTGCTTTAATCTTCAAAAGGTGTTTGCATCTATTTATTCCTCTTTCTTAGTTATTTACATCACAAGAATCATTTTCCTTACAACCAGCAAATTTTAGTCTTGCATTAATAATTATAGTTGGAACTGTAACTCAGTAAGAAAATTCTTTTTATTTCAATTTATGTTGTTTTAAAAAGTTATCAGTTTTTTCGTCAGTTCTCCAAATGTAATAGAGAACAAAACACGCCATAGGCTTGTATTTCTAATGCTGAAATACATTCCTTCAACTTGCAAAAACTTTTCCTCTTTTGAACTTGAAATTGAGTATAGAGCATCTCGTCAGTGTGCAGGTCCTACACGTCGAGCACTTAGCGTGTAACTTGTTGAACTAAGCTAAGCCACCACGTCGGTTTATCCCAATCCAACTTTTTCTCTAGGCATCTATAATTTTGGGCACCCTGTGCAAAGCCAATACTTGGTCGATTGAAATTATAAATGTTCCTGCGAAAAAATTTGTCTAATCCAATACATCCAATTCCTCCGTTCATATGTGCTAAAAATTGACTGAGCCCCGAAGCTACAATACAAAAGTACATAAATATGCTTATGTCTACAAACCTACCTATTTTTGTTTCACGCTGTCGATTATTTCAACAATCATGCTCACGCTATGTTCATAGGCAAATATTTGTCCTCGCTGTGAAGGAAGTCTGCATCAAAGAAACGATAATCTAGCACAATGCGTTTCGCCGAGTTCTTTCCCACCTTGTTTTTACTAACCGCAGGCAATAAATAGTTCAATTTCTAAACAGCTATCAGAGGACAGTTTTTTAAATACTTTTATGCTTTTCGTCGTAGTAGTACAGGGGCAGCGTAAGGTCTTTAAAGTCGACTGTTGTTAGGTAACTGTCGTTATAGGGTCACCAGTCGTTAGTTAGCAGGAAGTTCATGGTTCCTGGCCTAACATGGAAAGTAAGATACACTCGGATCAGTAAATATAGTTTAAGATACGGTAAGATAGGTACTTGCATCTTTAATTTTTGCAGTTTAACGCGTTTTCTGAAGGAAAAACCAGGGGTTAATTTTCCTCGACTGCTGAGAAATGGATTCAATATGTCACGTTGGTCTAGTATAACTCACAGAATACGCTCGGAAATGATAGGTTAGGTAAGGTAATGATGAAATAGGTTAGTCTCGGTTAGGTTATTCAAATGAAGATAATGTGACTTTTTCACATCGCCTGAATAGGTTATGTTAGGTTAAGAGAGCTAAAAAAAGCTAGAAAACATCAGGTTAGGGTAGTTTTAAGCAAGTTATTTCATTCATGCTAAGGGATTAATTGCAATTTTTCACACTGGCCCCGCTAGTTTAATTTAAATGCTATCATGGACGACTAGTAACAACATTTAAAAATTTTAGTTGCAGGTGCAAAACATTTCAAGAGTTTCATCTCTCGATTGAGAAGAAGGTGAAATATGAGCGGAACTCTTGTTAATCGCACACCGTCCATGAATACTCTTAAAGTAATAGAGGGCTTTTCAGTAAAAACTCTTGTATGCTATTCTTTAACATAGTGCAAAAAAAATTTGCGGGTTTCAAGTTAGGACTTCTATTCTGTATTCACAAACAATCTAAATCAGATGAGTTAAAAATTTTCTGAAGACTGGGAATGTCAAAACAATAAAAACCGTATTTGTCATCTGTACAGCTCACAACGTTCATTGAATTGCACAAACATCGTGATTACGAATTTTCCATAACTCCCATTCATTCCGGGACCCTGATCTTTTCCGTGCAAGATAATGTAAGAAAATATTCGTACTCACCATAACAAGAGTCACAGAGGTCGCACAAGTATGTGATGCCGTGTATCTGATTTCGAATTCATGATTAAATTCGAATCAACTTTAATAATTATGGGTGCAATAAACTTTTGCATAACGAATTGAATTGAAAATCGCCCGTGCTCACCTTTCATTCAAAACATCAAGTGGAATATTACTAATAAAAAGCCTTGAATCTCAAATTCAAAATTCACAGCATATTGATTCATCGTTTTTTATAATTTATTTTAAATCCTGGCGCGACACAAACAAAAGTAAAACTGACAAAGTAATCACATTAACAAAAATGACTACTACAGATATTTCCAACTTAAAATTGGCATCTATGATAGGCTTGCGACAACGATTCTTTTGAGAACGTAAAAATCTATAAATAGATACATACTGTACTGTGTATATATAAAATCCTTAATATATCTGAACGGGTCAGTTGTTTGCTTTAATCGCAACTTGATGAAGAATTTAAAAACGAGGAAAATTCTAAGGAACTTAATCATATTCACAAGGAAAACGTTTCGGAGCCCAGCTCCATCATCAGTTCGTAAAAGTACAAATCATTCTGTCTGCAATAAAAGAGGAAAAAAAAGGTTGGATACAGTCATTTATACTTTTGATGAACAACATTATCCAGGCCGTCTAACTAAACTTTCTTCCAATTGATCTTCTCATAGATTCATGTGTTGAACTAAGTGCAAGTAAGTGAAGTAAAAATACTTGTTCATTATAGTCACGTTACTTCAGATTCGTTCATTCCCTAAGGAGTTGCCACAAAAAACTCGTCGCTTAATTGAATCACAATGCTAATGCCGTTGACAGTTAGATGTTAAGCGTATTCTTGTGTCTTATTTGTAATAAGGAACAGCTTTTGATAAATATGGATATCAAAATATGGAAGAAAGCATACAGGTTTCTAACGTAACTCCTTCTCCTGTATGATGAACATGGGCAGTGTATTGCATCATGTGAATCGCATCATGTAGTAAACATCCTTATTGATGGCGCTATCATTACAATTGAGTTGAAGAAACGGTTTTTCAGCTTTTTAGCCCCAAGGAGCGGGAGGGCGGGAGAGAAGAGCGAGTAGAAGAGTTCCCCTCTTGCAGCTTCAACTCGTCTCCATAGTTTGCTATTTTGCCTACGTTGGAACATGCACTGCGCTCGTTTGCAGTCAAACTGCTGAAAATACAAGGAAATATTTCAGCACTTCTCTGTCACGTACGTATGGTCCAAATTTTCTAGAAAAAAAAAAAATTCATTCCCTCGGTGTCAATTGGCTGCGTTATTTTAAGAACACTCAACCTTACCCAGGAATAAAATAATTAATTCTTTATTTTCTTAGCAGATTGCTAAACAGTTACATCACTGGCATTTCAATTACGAACCGACGTTTGTTTTTTCTACAACTTTCATTTTGATTGAATAATTCGCATCACCTTCCTTTATCTATCTATCCAGTTTAACGATAGAATTAGGCAGTAGAAATTTATCGTTCAATTGAACAATTTAATCCCAGCTCATAAATTAATTCAGTTCCTTCTTGAAAGTTGAAGTTTGGATTATCGTCGTCGCTGGAGACTATTTTGTTCAACTTCTGAACCTCGAGTCGTTTTTCTTCTACTCCAACTTGTGCAGTCAATTCCTTAATCTCGTAGTAAACTCACGATGACGGTGCTGTGACTTTGTGCGTCCCTGTCTCTCGGTGACACTCTCACATAATCCATCGTGGCGGCTCCATAGGTCGGAGTGCCAATGCTGTAGCGTTCAGTATTCTGGCAGATCATCCCCCCGCTGAGATCCCCATAATACACTGCTTCCTTGAGCCCATTATTCCGCACACAATAAGCTCGGTTCGTTTTGAAAAATGATCCGTGTCCGATGCTGCTTACCTAATCGACCGAGAATGTAAAAAATTGACATCGAAACTTGGGGGTTCTCGCTGCAATCGCAGTTATTATTCTCCCGCAAGGTAAATAAAAAAGTAAATAGATGAACGAGATCATACGTAACGAAAAAAAAGATCGAACGAAAAAAAATTCAACATAGCAATTGCAGTGAAGTAGGGATGCAGTTAACCCTACCTGAATAGTTACGAAAAAATGAGAGCTCGTTATTAACGGTAAACGATTGGATTTTTTGAAATAACTTTACTTTGTACGAAAGCATGTGTTGAAGTTTAATTATGCACCGTAATGTTGAACGCGAGTGAAGTTAAAAAATTTAACATGATGTTTACTTTCCATATTTTTACAGCAAATACAGTGTTTATAAATACGAGCTAAAAATTTATTTTGAAACAAGTCAATTTGCCGGTATTTGATTACCTTCCTCACCAATGCAATTACTTTGCTCGGCAAGTGAGCCCCAACACGGAGTCTGTTACGTAATCCTGTGCCAGGCGTCATTCCAGACCACCGTATTTTTCTTTCTCCTAAGCTTATATGGCACGGAAATATTCTCCGGCTGGCGTTTCAATGCTCCCTAGGCCTATGAGAAATGGGCCTATGCGAGCGACTACACATCAAATCGACCAAATAACAACCTTTCTAACCATAATCTCGCTCGCTGATTTGCATAGCACGGGATTCTGTGCGTTCGTCGCTCAGTGCCGACTTGATCTCCTAATGAAGCGACAAAAACTTTGCTCTGCATCGACTCCTCGTACTTCCACAAACGCAACTTCAAACTTGCTCTGTTTTTCATGGCGTGAATTTGACTGCATGTTTTTAAGCAATTAGCACAAATGTTTATGCGGTTCAGCGCTAACTATAATCTTAACAGAACACTATAACCTCAGTGACTGTAGAATAATTTACGTCACCCTCATCTGTAACAATGATGACAATGACCAGGGGAGTAGGTTAACTTGAAAAAATGTTGCGCTTGTTAAATATTCAGTATCAATTTACGTCAATTATAACTGTAGATTTATGATTTGAAATTCATGTATCAACTCAAGGATAAATTGACGGAGAATTTTTTCATGAGAGGTTTGTAGTTCTCGACATTAAACTGATTTCCTCGATGAGCGACATCATATGTGAAAGTGTGATATCATAAGGCACTGATAGGACAAAGTTGCTAATAGTAAACCTTTAATTTTTGGACTCATTTTAAGTGAAATTCTTTGGTCTAATTATGGGCAAAGAAACCTCTTACTACATCCTTTGCTCAGCAGACGGTACGAACAGTTAATTGTACTTGCAATAACCTTTATGTACTTCTTGTGCCGTGAGTTGCTTCATCGAGAAAAAACGCGTAAAATGAACGCTTTGTAGGCAAACGTAAGAGCGTCCCGCTATGATTGCATCGCAATAATTTGCGAGTGCCGTGAACCCTCTTCAGAACGACAGAATTTTGCATCTTTCCTTGTCCCGCTTTGGTGGGGCCAATAAATATAAATTAGGCTTAGCTGCTTTTGTTTGTGACTCCGTGCGGGCTGCACATCAGCGTTGGCAGACGAGATGCTCTTCAGTTTTTTCTCTTACCGTCAGAGTCGGCTTCGTTATTGACAAACTAAAAGACGATCTGAGTTTATTGACAGAAATAAAATGTTCTTCTTGAACGATAGCTACGAGTTTAAGAAACGCTGTTGCATTTCTACTTTATTTTTTGAGATAATTTTCGGTCTTATCCCGCAACTGGATGACGGTTTCAGAAACTTTCTTTCGTCCAGTTTCAGAGGCATCCAAAATTTATAATTTTTTTCAAGGAACCAGTGGAAAATCATCATTGCTAACCCCACGAACGAGCGAAATTTTTTCATAAATTAGCATTCAAGTTTCAATTCCAATTCATTAGTCACAAGTATTTCTTGATGGAAAAACAATTACTCACAAGATTTTTTTGCAAAAAACACTCATGTCATGAAGTTCTTCTATACACGCGCAGGAATTAGAGCACATGGCGACCGTGCGATCGCTTCAGCAGAGCTAAAGCAAACAAAATCATTGCAGCGGTAGCCGTGTTTACCTCGAAGGGAAAGCGAGCGCGAAAGCCTGCCCGCGTCCAGAAGTTTTATCATTTAGGGCATTTTTGCCCTATCCTGCAACGCTGAGTATTTTTAATCATTTGTAACCCCTACCCTTTTATGTGGCACAACGATTTGACAACAGGATAATGGTAGCAATGATGTTTTTTATTATTCCGCTTGTTTGGGAGGAACATTTTTTGAGATTCGCTGTCGCTAATTTTGACTGGTAATGTAAAGCAAATAAATAAATGCATCGAGGTGCCGGCTGCTTGTCGCCGTTGAGTTTTTAGCCCTCGCATTCCATAACAGCTTACATAATTTGCAGGGCATCGCCAGTTTTCGAATTAAATTTACACACATAATTGTTTTTGCCCCTTTTCCACGGCTCATACCTCCAACGACACCCAAGAATGTATCTCACGTTGGCCAAGAGTTATCTAAATTTTCCAATGAGGCGCAGCTTTTCCTAGTAAAGGAGTGTGCGCATACTGTATTTTCTTACCGGTGTTTCAATGAGTTGCCTTGTCTCAGTGGTCTTATAGAAGTAGACATAAGAGGCGCCGAAAATATTTCTGAGGCTAATGAGCCGGGCCATTTCTATTCAGCTAGTCTCCTAATATGGAAGCTTCGAAAAACTTGGGCAAATCTTCGGAAGTAAATGCGAAGATTGCATTAATTATGCGCGCTAGAGCGACCTGCTCAAATTGCTCCCAAAAATACCCTCATTTCCCGGCAGATTTACAAAACTTCTCCATCAAATTGTATCAAGTTTGGGTGACTCGCATCAAGTTGTGTCATCTTTTATGAACTTTTGTATCCATTAGGTTGTTAAGTTGCTCGAGCCCGGAGAGGTTCTCAGTGACTTGGGACTTCATTTCTGTTAGGACTGATTGCATAAGGAAGATGTTTTGAGATTGTTTTGAATACTAAACAAATTTTCGTATTGAACATTGTTTTAAATACTAAACAACTTTTCGATACTAACGTGAACAGTAATATTTTTAAAATTCATCTTCTTTTGTTTGGATAAACCTAGAGAAATGATGGCCAAGCAACTGCTTACTTGATATTTTTGTGTGTTTAGAGGACCCAGTCATTATGACATAAGAAAGGGCTCTTCGTCCACTTTGCCCTGAGCGTTTCATGCTACGGCCGCATATATTGCTGAAGAGAATGTCCTGCGCAGTCGATGTTATCACACAAAGGATCTGCGGATTTTAAAGTGCAAGATCCGCAGGAGTATTGTGAGGTATCGGGCCGTTACTCATCAGCAGTTATCACTAATGAGAGGCCGGACACTGCAACGCCGCCATCCATCTCATTAACTCCGAGATAAGGTAAAATAACCACCGATAAAGAAGCTCTGTTGTATTTTACCTATCATTAATGTCTTAGAAACTGTCGTGCGCTGATAGTAGAAGTGCTGGCTTAGGTTGTAACTGATTAAATGAAAATTTTCGAGCCAGAGTCAAGATTGCAGGCACAGTTAATTTCTTCGGTGATTGCGGGCACACTGCGGCAGGTGCTATCGTAGAACTGTTATTTTGCTGTCATTTTATCTGATATATTCTCGATCACTCTTCCCTATAATTACTTTATGACACTCTGAACTCTTGAATTTTCAGCTCACAATTCACCCTCAACGACGCCTCGGACATCTCGGAAAACCTCGCACGACTTTAAAGGCAAATGCTCTGAACGAATGACTCCCTTCGTGCTCTAGAAATTGCAAAACTGTTAAATTTAGGCAGACGTGATTCAAAGGAAAGTTGTGTGCAAAATATTCCGGTGAGGGTGCGCTGACCGCTATTGTACCATACTGTCCTGACCTGTCATCCAATTTCTTAGCGATGCTCTTATACTGTTGTGACATCAGAATTGAGAACAAAAGTTCGCATTACCTCGTGTGAGATCAAGAGAATTTCTAAAATGATTGTCGTTTTGATTCATGAAACGTTTAAGGTCAAGCCCCTCTACCATATGTTAAATCCACTCTTAATGAGAGCTCGATCATTAAATATCTAATTTTTCATATTTTTAGTGAACAAAACACATGTATTAGTGGTGGGAGTTATAGACAAACTAAAAGACGACCTGAGTTTAATGATAGTAATAAAATTTCATTTTCCAATAGAAGTTACGAGCTCAAGAAACTCATTTTCAGAACAGCATTTCGATTTTTATTTAATTTGTCACCTTTAACATGAGAAGTTGGGGAACACACGCGCACTGCCTTCCACGGTACGCGCGATGCAGCAGCTATAGAAAGCTGGAAGAGACTCGAGGCAAGAAGATTAAGACTGTAGCGGCTTTCATCGACATGATCATCCAAGGCGGGGTTTTCAAATCACTTTAGTTCTTGCTTGATTACTCAAAACCATCAGGTGCGAATTGGTACATTTCGTTGCGAACTGGCACAACTATTTCACACCATATCTCTATTGTTGAATACGTTCAGGCAATTACGCGTTGCTGCTTACATGTATTCAAATCCTTATTGAATTACTGAAGTCATAACAATCAAGTCTCGAAATTTGATCTATGTCATTGGGAATCATTGATTTTGAGGATAATGTTATAAATGGCGTTCACAAATATTGAAAGTTTGAATTTATCCTGATTTTTCAAAAACTATCACATGGTGAAAGTGTCATTTGTTAAGTACTTTAATTGACAGGCGTGAGACAACCTTCCATAAAACCCTTACGCAAAAGTCAGTGTATCTGGAATGATACATCTAAAATATCAGCTTCAGAAATGAAAACAACGGTTCATCACGAAATAAAAAACATTCCAAAAACCTGATCCATGAGCATATCATTCTGGTTTATTGCTCTTCTCAGTCTAATATCAGTCCGTCAATGAACTAGATCGTGATAACCTGAATATTCAGCATCGTCAATTACCACACGCGCAGAATGATAAATTATTATTGTACCACGTGTACATGATTTTTGAGCGTAACACGCATGTCAGTATTTTTGAGCGTAACACTCATATCAATACTTTTTAGCGTGACACGCACGTCGATGACCAAACTGTTACACTACACATTGTGTACGCCGCTCTAGATATGTCTTGAAGCTCAATGCAATCATTTTGCTCTGCTATTCTTTCTAAGGTCAAGTATGAAATGGAATAGTATGTTAAGTATTCGTTTAGATAAAAATAAGTATAAATATTACTATACAAATCATCGTAGTCGATTCTTCCATAAAAAAGTATAGGTCAATAATTTATTTTATTTTTTCCATTCAAAAATGTTAAATAATTACACCATAAATTTTGTTTTCCATTCAAATTCAAATAATATAACATTTTTTGGAGTCGTAGTTTTACAATTTTTTGTTTGAAATTGAAAGAAAAAAAATGATTGCTGTATTGCCAAGTCCTCGTGTGACCAAATGGGGAAAGAAACAAAAAGAGAACATCATGAAACCTCTCCAAATTACTTTTATGGAGCATCAGCGGTGCCCCTACGTTTTCTCGTGCATCCGATAAGTGACAAAGTAAAAAAGATGTATGTACCTTCTTCCACATCACTCCTTTGCCATTTTTCAGCCACCTGATCCGAGCCCGTGCAGATGACATTTAAAATTTGATGTTACAGCACTTTATAATATTTCGTAATACTTCATCATACTTCCTGAACAAAATGAGAATAAAGTCAATACTACAGTTTATTATAACATCCATACAATTTTTGCATACCCTTAGACTATAACTCTGCGATGATTAAATATCCGAAATCGAAAGAAAAAATTGAATATCAGTTTCATTCAAATATACACCAAAACAGATAAAACATTGATTCGGTGATTTGCCATTTTTGAAGATGTTAGCCGATAAATTCTTGTCGTCATCAGAGTCGAAAGTGGGTCTTTATATCGGTTCTTGCAGTGTTCGAGAGCGCCGCTCCGCCCCACTCCAGACATTCTTAGGATGACTCAAAAGTTCCAGTCATTCTTCCGAGAAGATTTATTGGGTGCTGGCTGATTAGGCATCATTGAGGTCCTGTCCGTATTCCGGGCATGCAGGGAGGGCTGTGCAATGTTCAAATTAATTGTCAAGTTTTTTTGCATCAGAATTTGTAGCATGTTTGCCCATCAAATTCATTTGATTACGCAATTCATAATTATCGTCAGCATAATTGTGACTTTTCAATTCAGGTACATGTGGTGTTGTTTTTTATGTGTAAGCGGGATGCTTTTTGATTTTATAATCATAGAAAACAATACCTGAATGACCTAACTGGCCGGAGACAATGTCCAAAGCGCCAATCAACAAGGTAGTTGAACACCAAAGCAAAGTTGAAATATTATTGCAAACTTTCATATATGGCCTGAATATTAATGGGAAATTTTTCACGCCAGTATTTTATCTTGTCCGTTAATCATCTCAGTGTACATTTTCTTGCTCTCGAGAGACGCCATTATAATAAGATGATCATTTGTACATTATTTTTATCAAGACGAGAACACACAGCGAACTGCAAGTTTGGCACCAAGAATTATTTACCAGCGTCGGCTGGGCGCAGCTCCTCGTGTGAAACTACTTTTTGTCAGGAATTTATTGGATTCTATCGTTGAGTGAGCTCCGTGTCAAGTGTAAGGAATTAACGGCGAAAACACCGATATATCGGTTTCCTTTTCTTTTGCTAAGATAATTACAGCCTCATCGTGACGACAAAAAAACAAAGAAACAGCTTGCATGATATTGGGAAATTTATTCTATCCAGTAACATTTCAGAAAAGTGAAAAGTTAGTATGATGTATATATTTATTCGATATTTGTAACGAAAATGAAGCGATTGCATGAAATCAGTTCAGACTATCATCCGAGTACGTCCTATAATGAATCTTCAATACCACTCAAAGCATTTTTGCTTGGTGCGTGAGTGAAAGTGATTTTATGAGATCAGTCAAACCCCTATCGATGTTGACAAAAATTTCGTCTACAGACGCCCTCGATAAACGCATTTGTTTTTGAAGCGATGTTCGTCCCTGCAGTTGGATTTTAATTTTGTTAAGCCTCACTCAGCCGTGAATAAGTCGATTTTCCAGGCTGTCGACCACTTTAAAGCTTTCAAATTTCTATCAAACAGAGCTCCGAGTGACTTAATGGTTTCATCAGCATCATCGAAGCCCTGAATTGCCAGGATTGCTGCTCTGAGTAACTTGATGCAGTGTCCATAGAGTATAGCTATACTTTGTGTAGTAGGATAGTGGTGCTTCTTATGACCAAACATTTTCATAAATTGTGATAGAAAAATTAAATGTAAGTCATTACTCAATATATGTATATGAATACACAAATATGAATATATGTATATATGAATATTTATGCTTTGTGAAGTGAATTTCTTTCGTGTTGAAGGAAAAGAGCTTTAAATCTTTGATTAAAAAATGCGTAACTGAAAATGAAGAACCAAAACAGATTGAAATGAAGGCATGAAGAAAAGTGGTAATGTTTTAATTGCTATGAAAGATTTTGCAAAAAATTGACACAAGATCAAATATTACATTAGTTATTACATTAATAATGCTAGGGGACTTTTCATGCGGCAGGCTAACAGGGCTTGAAAATTCAGACCTCAGATTTTGTGCTGTAAAGTTCCAGCTGCGGACAGTGCTGACGGAAAGACTAATGTACTGTAATTGTGATGAATGAAATTGGAGAGCCTGTTTTACAGAATGTGTGTGGACTTTTGAATCAAGTTTTAAATTTCCTAAATTTTTCAAAAGATATCGTTAATTTTCATACCTTATTTACACTCCTGTTGTAGAAAGCCCGTGTTCTAGATTACCACATATGACAATTTCTTTTCATTAAAAAATGTACGTGAACTCACTCAACGTATAAAATTTACGTCACTCTAAAGACGTGACAAATTTAAAAATTTAACGCCAACGCTTCATCAAACTAAAAAAGTCGGGTTTGGGCAATTTAAATTCTCGTTTTATTTGAGATTATAACTTCACAGTGAGCAATTTAACACGAATAAATTCCGCTTTCTGAGCTCTTCGAGCCAAAACTATTTGTGACGCAAGTTTCCCTCATTTCTTCATATCTAGAAAGTCAAATTTTGGGGTAAATTAAACTTTCTCAGAAAGTTGGTATTTGTCAATCTATTGTCGAGATTTCTACAGTCTTTTTGGTGGACATCCAAGGGTTCATCCAAGACGTGTTTTATTTGGAGAGCAGGCGCTCCTCAATTTGTGCGGCAGGTCTGTAAGTCGGAACCTCAGCGTCCGTATCGCGGACTGAGGAGCATGAGGCTATTGTCCAACAGCAGTTTGCCGGACAGCTGGTCACCCAACCGGCAAATTTATTGCTGCAATCGGCATGAAAAAAGCAAACTCTCATTGAGTTTGTAGTGCGATTGCCTCTTGAGAAAAGATGAAGAGACGTGATTCCAGAGATGCGACTGTTACTTCTTTTCTCGCTTCGATGCACGAATAGAGCTCAGTTTTAGTAAATATCACAAGAAATGTACGAGCGAGTCCTTATTAGAGAACATATTTTCGTCAAAATCTCATAATTTGTATTTTTATGCGAGAAGCCGTTAAAGAATTGAATAGTTCACTAAAGTGAGTGGGGAAGGATAACACGAAATTCTGTTAGGAAATTAATGAGATGATTTTTTCGTTGAAAAAGAGAACTTTCCAACGTGCGATCTTCCATTGAGCGTCTACGTGGAAGTTAAATCGAAGCCACGTAAGGGAGATGGAGAACTTTCGGTTGACTTTACGGGACGACGTTTACGCGGGGTGACATATCTAATAGTCATAAATTACTTGCTCAAGCAGGCAGGCCTCCCCTCTACAGGAAGTTTCTGTTTCCTTTGTGTATGCTAGATCGAACAAAGCCTTAAGTGCATTTTTTGGCCGAGAGGAGTGTATTTAAAAGAAAAAAGCATTTGCAAACTCTTGCATGGATAAATTTACTCCTTTGCTGCTTGAGTGTACGTTGTCGACAAGCTCAGTCCTGAAACGCATTTTATTTACCTTAAAACAATAATTATTTTCATGTCTACTTTAGAAAAAGATTGAAAAAGAATGTGCAACAATGTGTTAGATTTAACCATGATTGCTCTAGCTGTTATGTAATTTTTGCACGCTCGAAATTGAGTGTTTGCCTTCAGCTTCCGAAATTTTGTTGATTTTTCTATGGTTGAATTCCAAGGGTTGCAAAAAATTAGTTTCGAAGACAAACAACTTAATGAATAATATAAATTTAAAAACGAAATTTTGGTTTCCCTCAAATACATAATTTAAGCAATCAAACGAAAAATGTTTCGGCAACCAAATTGCCACGTAAATAGCACTTTTCCATGCGCGAACGTGCCTGTTGCCAAATCACAGCATTTTTCCGGCAAATCTTCTTTGTATCTGGTTGGTGTATTCAGCAAGAGATATTTACGAGCTTATTTATTTGGTATGGTCAGTTAGGGACTGCTTCTGAGGGGAGGCTGGGAGAGGCGGAGGCTCGTGGCTAGGCAGCCATCTGGGCCTCTAACTGCCTCTGCGAAGGCGTAATCTTGCAGCGCCGGCCGTAGTGCGCTGCGCCCTCGGCCCTCATACTCAAAAAAATTGTCGCATGTTGTCTTTGCTGTCGTGGTGAGTTCTGAACTTGATTTCTATTGCCGAGTGAGCTCGCTGAAGTGCGCTAGTTTTATGAATAACATCTATCGTTTGATAATTTTGATAGGATTTAATGTTTTGTCTCAAGAGATTTTGGGTTTCGCCTTGGTGATTATACATCTGGTGCCACTAGCATAATAATAAAAATTCAATTAGAAAACAACCAAGTCTTCACAACTTAAACCCCAAAAAAATTTGGTGTAAAGAGGTTCAGGGAGATTTTACATGATAATTGTTTTTAACGACATCTATCCAGAGGTAGTACTTTCGTAAATGCAAACATTTAAATTCTATTATTTTACCATAAAAAGATTGAAGTGTTTTTGTTGAAGATTATAAAATTTGGCCGACATTGTTTGAGTTGACTCACCGATTGGGAAGCGTTGAGAGACGCACGGCTGCCGTTGACACGACATCGTTTGCGCTCGGTTCCGTCGTGGCCGCTCACGTCGGAACCGTCATCATAATTGTTGTTTAGTGCAGATAGTCCGGCACTCACGAGACTGCTTTACGACGCTTTATTTCAATTGAACGGCGAGTTTGTTTCAATTTGCAGGTCCGGTGGGTTAGAATACGGAGACAGTTTTGATGAGGGCGCTGACGGAACGCCGTACAGAAAGCAAGTCCCGTGCGATCAACGGACCAGTTCTCATGCGTCAGCCATTCTTTCTAATTCGCATTGATGGCCCCAAAAATATAAAATATATCAGCAACATATGAATGAATTAGGAATTATGATGAAAAAAAATTTCTTGTGTTCGATCGAAAGCATCATTTGCATCATTCTTTTCTTTGAATTTATAGTTGTGACAAGCGCTAATTGACTTTAAAAAAAAGTACATTGGACGTACTCAGAATTCATTTTCTATTCAAAGATACATTCAAAGACACATTGTTCTACGCTATAATTAAGAGCTTTGTCACGAAAGTCATTGTAATCGAGTCACTGCTATAGCTTGTTGCTTATAAGAAAACATATGTTAAAGAAATTATGTATAACTATTTAACCTCTTAGTTATCCTTCGTGCATGAATCTGGATAAGATTGGAGCAAAAGTATTGGAACAATCGACCAAGAATTTATGTTAAATGTCATTTAAATTTCAATTTCATCAGACGCTGGGAATACACGGCGCGAAAAAGATTTACATTTGGACTAGAAGCCTCTGCGTTACCAACTCGATTTAAACATCATGTGGCAGTAAAGTCAAAGATCCGAAGCACACGCCTTAATGTTCACTCAAAATTTTGATCAAGAAGTTTGCACACTGATTGCAAAAATTTTAAAACAAGTTTTCACGATCAGAAAAATTTAACGACTCTTCCAAATTGTTTTAAGAAGTCTTTGAGCTGTGCTACATGGTAAGACTCTCATAAATAAATAAAAACATGAACAGTTACGCATCGAGTCTATAAAGTCCTTTGTTCTTCAAGGATTGACTTCTCAATTTGAAAATTATTAGCAACATATAAAACTGTCATTTTAAGATTATATTTTAAGCATGTTTCTCTAGATTAATGAGTATAGCTGTTGCATGTCATGAATATCGAGATATCAACTGAGAACTTGTAGCTTTTTCCTTCTGTAGAATAGTCTTTGATGAAAGTATAGGACATTACTACTTGTAGTGACTCATTTCCTCGGAAGTGGTTTTTCAGCAAGAAATGAAGGGGAACTCAGTACACAATAGAATCGACTACTGCTATTGGCGTAGAGAGACGACGGTGTAGCTACGTTTTTTGATATTATGTTAAACATCATTGAATCTACCTTGCTTCACACAAAACATGATATTGGACTGGATTAAACTGTTCTTCCATTGAAAAGTTATTAAACACATATTAATTTAGTATTTAAAAAACTGAGGCTTATTAGCATTTATCTCATTTCACTTCAATCATATGCTGTGATTGGCAGAAATGAACATGAGTAGGTCAATAATGTACCTTGCCACTCTGTCTCTCTGTGATCAGCTAAGGAAGCTTGTGTTGTTCAGCTTCAACTCTGTATTAAATCAATCTACATACTTTAGAGATATGAATTAAGGATGCGCTTTTCTCATTTTATTCAATGGTTTTGAAGCAGGTTGTTTGAAAAAACTCGAAATTTCATCCAATAATCAACAAAAACTGGGAGTTGTGATAATACCTTCCCACACAACGCTTTTACGATCTCTTCTAATGACTCCAATGACTTCAAAATACTTTCTTCTCTATCGATTCCTAAGCAAACACCCAAAATCTTCCCATCACCTGTAAGCCATAGCTCTGTAGTACGTTATCAAGTATTTTACTCCTTTGATCTCGAAGTCCCATTGTGGCCTCTCGAGCTCATCAATACCGGGAGCACTCAGCAGAAGATCGCGTGGCGTTGTTTTTCCTGCCATTGACGGATTCATTGGGCGTGTAGCTCTCTCTGCGTGTTCGCTTTCATATCCTCACAATACCATCAGTTTTTTAGATAATATTGCGATGTCGGTGTGGTCGTAGAGAAATGATCCAACAAAAGATAGTCCGGACATTGGCCTAATGGATTCTGGGGAGAGCTGCACGGAATACCGGTCACTCTGCTGCTGCTCGTGGACGCTCTTCAATTGAGCGCTGAAGTGAGAGACTCCCTAAATGATTTCGATGGAACCTGAAAAATATGGAAAGATGTACTGCAGCTAAAATATACAAACTGTTTTCATGATAGAGTTGTTCATTATTTGTGCATTTACAAACTTTGTTTTTAAAAGTGTTTTTAATTTTTTAAGCTTCAATGCGGAAAATTATAATATGTAAACTTTCAAATTGCATATTTGACATTTTTCTGATAATTCAGAACACGGTCTTCTTTACAATAGCTGTATGAACACTATTGGGTCTCTAACATCGGTAGCAAGCCTCAAAAGCTCTGCAACAAGTCACTTAATTTATATTCATCCAATTATGCAACTATAGTATTCGAACTCAGTAGAAAATACCAATACTTTCACTTGGTAATCAAAAACCATTATTCAATTCTACTAGCAATTGTTATTTTAAGCTACGCGCAGTTTTCGATTTTATAGGTTCTCACAGTTGGTATCTTATAAAATTATTTACCTCTTAATCCAGATCACAGATAATTTGAAAGTTTCGAATTTGAATATAACTTTAATGACCGCTGCTAATTTTAATTGAGTTTGTTTTTGAAAACTACCATGGCCAGTAAAATGTAGACTTTATTTCTTAGGTTTTTCTTCACAACTCTTTATTTGAAAATTTAACACTTTTTAAGTTGTAGTATGAGGACAATCAGGACAGAATCTAATAGTAAATGCATTGCATGGGAATTTCAGGGTTAAATTAATAGCTGATGAAAATTTTTGAGTTGTTTTAGAAAGCAGTATAAAACATGGGTCTAATTTTTTCAATTTTATGAGTAGCAATGTTGTCGCAATGCAGAGAACCATTTTTAAGGTAACTTTCCTCAAAGATTTTCTTTGTTTTCATGCGTAACGTATATAGTTATTTTCCGCTTGAATAAAATTATTGTGGGATAGGTTAGTCAATTGATTTATTTTGAAGCATATTAAGTAAATGGTTCAATGCTGGGTAAACATTAGTTTTCCCCACTATACGAAGTTGTTTAATTTAAGCAGCAAAAATACGCCTCATTTTTCATTTTACCAGATTAAGAAGGACAAGATCTTAAACTTAATGGTAAGCCAAGTAGCGTTTGTAGAAGAATATTAGTGAACTATTTATAAGGGTGGATGCTCGCCGAATATTATTATTCGCAATGGTAAAGCACGTAAGCTTTTCTCGTCGAATGATCCAATGTTAACGAAAGCACTGATTAAACTGCCTTGGCTAATATGGGGGCTTGAAGTACAGAGGAAGTTTGAGGAAAGAAAACTGAGATGATTTTCTTTAACAGTGTTTACGAAAAAACATTTTGTTTACGAACAAACCCCCTATGTATCGCACAGTGATTCAATTTTTGTCGCATTAATTTTGCATCAAAATGTAAACCCATTTTCCCTATACAAAACTCTGAAAAAAATCCGACCATATCGCTTAGTAAGACGTACTTTGCTACCCCCTTCTGCCACATCAAATCCTGCGCGAAGAGTGGGCAAGCGTCAAAGAACAAGTGAAGCATCAAGCCATCCAGTCTGACCCCGGCTCTCCCAGCGGTCCGATGCGGAACGGATGCTTTTCGACAAGCCCCAAGGGAAAAATGGTCGAAATAAGACCTGTATTTTACTGGCAATCGATGGCTATCTTTCGTCCAGTCGGACCTAATCGAAAACAAATAGAAATACATGGCTGGGTGGGCGCGCGAGAGAGGGCCGTGAACGAGGGGACTGGTGCCGGAATGGAGTTGCTCAAGTTTATGGTTTCTTTTACGGTTCTCTTTTTTTATGGATATCATATTCAGCTCATCCGATGTGATTTTAAAATGTCACTTTTTAAATAAACTGAAATCAACAGCATAACAGTGGAAAGCGTTTCTTCTTACTCACTTTTTGCTAATGAAATAATCTATTCGTGTGAATACTTTGAAAAGGCAAAGTAAATTTTTGCAATGATGCGATACAACACTCATTTACCTCAAACAAGTATCTAGTATGAATTAAACACAAGCTTGCAATTATTGCACGTTGTCATACCAAAAAGAGAAATTATACAGCATCATTTTAGTTGTACCTGAGCAAAGAGAAGTGAAATTGATTTTTTCTGCGAAACGTTTTGAGCAAATGACAAAAAAGAAATGAACTCAAAAGTTCTACGCCAATCATCAACTTGAGGAACATGTAGTCGCGGGATTTATTTATTTATTTGGTAATTTTTTATTTACTCATTCATTTAGTGTTGTATCCCTCATCGCATGACTCCAAATAACGAAGTCTCGAGAAGCCGACACTTATTGAAATTCTAGTTTCGACATCTTTAACATCAGTTTCTCTTTGTAGTCTAAGCCTTTCAACCTCCCATACAATAAAGTTTTACAAAAATAGTTTACTTCTCAGTAAAAACCGGCTGTGAAGTACAACAGAATTCCTTCATTACACGATAAAGGAGTTTTCAGTGCTATAAAATCCATTGACTGAACTCATTTTCCTTTCACAAAGAATACTGCCAGGTTAATTAATAGAAACCCACAAATACCTTGGTGATTTTAAGAATGTTAACCCAGCAGGCTTTTCGACGCTAAAGACTACGTATACCTGAAGCAAAAATAATGGTCAAAAGTCAGGTAGAAAAAATTTCAGAAGAGCTTAGGTCATTTATTTCTTGCAAGCTCTCAGAACATAAATGTTGTTTGCGATGTTCAAAATTCTTTAAATTATTACTGGGTTGGCTATAACATAACATTCAAAAGTACCAAGGCTAGTAGGAATGTCACGGAGATTTGAAGAAAAAACTATGCCCATAATTCATCAGGTCTTTCATAAACTGCATTCTTTATGTAATATTTTTATGTTTCCATTGCTAATGTCTCGTACGTATAGTACCGTCAACAAAGTTGAACAAATCTTGTAACTGTTCCAAATTTACTAACTAGGGCAAGAAAACTATATCAAATGCTGGGACCACGCATTATGCAACGACCTCGTACTACGAAATTGTGTTAATATAAATGTACTGGTGCTTGTGCGTGAAAACTTACGACTCTATGTAGATGGGATTCTCTGTTGCCTGCGCGTGATTGACGTCCAACTGCGCGGGACTTGAGGAGGAGCGCAAGAACGAGCTTCTTAGATCGTTGGTGTTGGCCCATTCTAGTTCATTCAAACGACAATTCTAAAACAAATGAATTATTTAGAGACACTATTTGTGTCTTTATTTGTTTCCATCATTGTGTCGCCATTTGTGTTGTTTTTATCGCGATCAAAATTTCTGATAGATTATTGAACGAGATATAATTATTAGTGTCCGTAATAAATTATGGGAGAATTTTCAAGAATGTCTATACTCTAGGGAATTTGATTCTCATAAATCATCCAATTCTAAGAGAATTTATCTTTTATTCTAAGCAAGCCATAATGTTATAATTCGAACCAAGCTCTCGTGGAGTAAATTTTTTAAATCACCGCACTTGAGCAAAACTTTACTTCAAAGTTCATAAAAATAAACAAATTTGCAGGATATTAAATGTACCTACTTGGTCGTAATTTGTAAGTCTATCATAACAAATGATGTCCGTCCCATGAAATCTGTAGTTGCCCATCTAAAAATTTTAACTCACCTCATTTAACTACAGAACAACACACCGTTCTTCCGAAGCTTGTACAGGAAATTGTCATTGGAAATGTCGTCTGTGCAAATATTTCTGGAGAGGTTCACCGTACTACATTCTCGAGGTCACCACGAGCAGGCTGTCATTCTGGACGAACTGTTTTCATTTGCATTCCATTTAACCACACGTTTATAAAAGAAACAAAAAATTAAGTGGTGATTAACGGGTAACACATTTCTAATGCAAATTTGCACTGGAAATGTTTCAACAATCTTAAGAAAACTTTAGGGATTTTTCAAATTCATAAATCTTCAATTTTTTTACCCGCAAATAAATATTTTCCCCCGAGTTACATAGTTTTGTTTAAGGAAAAAATAAGACGACTTTTCTAATTTGCTATTTTACCCAAGAAAGGTTGACCAGAAGAACAATGCTTCTTGTCGTGTAGTGCACAGTATTTATCTCTATGAGAGTTGTGAATGACAACCACTGTAGCGCGCTCCTGTGTGGTATAGATGTAAAACCATTCTAGCTCGCGTTAGTTAGAAGAATCTATTTTGAGATCCTTCAACAGGTAACGGTGTTTGTGATAAGTATTTGATGAGTATCTGTCATGCATGGGAAGTAGGTTTCGTTTTTTATTTTTTATCCGAAACATTGTGAGAAAAAATCCCCACAGGGTGTACGCGAGATTGACTTTTTTCCAGAGACCGTTATCGCCCATGTGCTAGTTTCCTCGGAGAGTGTTTTAGCTAGTTCAGGGCTCTTGTTCGCTTACCATCAACCAGTACGGACGCTTCTTGGTTCTTGCCCATGATTGACTCCTCTGCCCTTACTTCTCCTTGGACGGACTTGTTTCGCCCTGGTGGCGTGAGGGCTTCTACTCGGCATTTCTTTGTACGGTACTTCGCCTTGGGAGGGGCTTGATTGGAGTTTCGCGGGATTTCGGACTCTTTTGTCTTGCCTATACTTCTGATTTGGTTTATGGAAGTTTCTATTGATCCTCTATTGGTGGTAAATTAGGGTTGTTTATTTTACTTAAATATTTCTTGACGCATATGCCTCAACCTTCGGCCTCCCAGCTCGCTTGGTTTAAGAGTGCTGCATCACTTCTCTTGGCTGGTGGGGGAGGGGGGGAAGGGAGACTTGCCTGTCCTTACATGGGACACTTGCTCAAGTCTATTATTGAATATCTTATGACTTTACTTTATATTTCTTGACTTAATTTGGTTCGATGGCCGTCCTTCATACGGTCTGGAAGTTGGTTACACACTAAGAGCATCATTTCCTTAGGTGGGTAAATGTACTGTAACTATAGTGAATTTGAGAAAACTGAGCATAATTGAACTTCTGAACTGTAATTTACCCAATCGTTAATATACTGAATTTCTTTCCTTCTCTTCTCCACAATTATTTCTTTGGATCCTGTCTACGGCATCGGACCTGGGTCAACGGGGGTCAACGGTGTCTTACCACCAGGTACTAATACCCGTTTGCTAAATTTTCTTGTAACAGTTATTCGAATTTGTTAGTGCCCTGATTTGCATTCACTACAATATTATTTTTCACATGTCCAGGTCCTGCGATCGGCCGACGAATGTCCACTGGGGCCGCCTCTCAAACCTGCCATGAAAACGAGTGCAAATCTTGTCCTTGGCTGCACGCTGAGCGTCCGCTGTACGGACCTGGAGAAGGGCCTCAAGTGCTGCTGAACTGGGAGGCCTTCGAGCTGCAACCTTTAGTTAGTTTAGTCAATGGCAAGCAACTTGTTTCATCGTAATTATGTGTAGGTTTTAACCAGGCGTCGAAGTCGACCCGAGCTAGGTGCCGGATGGCCAACTGTGCTCCGCATTGCCTCGGCTTTGGAGTATAATGTACTTAAATAAAATAAATATTTCCCGTTGGCGTAGAACCAACGAATTAAACAACCCCAAGTGTAATCTGTTATAAAATTGAGTTAAAGTTTCAAGTGTTGATTTGTTTTTACCAGGCCAAATCTCAATTTTTGGAGTGGTTTTTTTAACACTGCTTTCAGAGCGCGCAACTAATAAAGGTTGTTTTAGACGTTAATAAAACAACCCGACTTGAAACCTTTATCACATTTACCTAAATAATTTGTAACGACTCTAGGGTAAGCTAACTTCCATTTTCGCCATAACACAATGAAAAATTCCCATGGGTATCAGTAGTGCCACCACGGGAACTGTGCATAGTCTCGCGTCGTTGCATCTCGCATTATTCAAACGAAATTTCTGAAATTGATTTGATGAAAAGTTAATCGTAATCAAACACTTCTCACAAGAACACCATTTGTGCTTTGTACACTCGTTGGCAAGTGCCTCTGGGTCAGCTGGATACATTTCTATAGTCCTCGATACTTTTTTTGTGGCTAAAAGTAAATGTGATTACACAAAGAAATATTCATTTCAGTGGTAACAAAGACAATAAATAAAGATGTTTTAAAATTGATTGTGAGTGAATGAGCCCAAATTTACGAAGAACAAATTTGATAAGCAAACGTGAGGCTAAACATTGTTTGAGCTTTATTTGTTCAATTGCAATTTCCATCTAAAAGTTAATGGTTGTAATAAAACGAACACGAGGAATGACTGGACATCTACACTATTATCGAAACACAGTCTGCTATTGCTGTGCCAAGATAAAAGTTTAAATTAACCCAAGATTAACCTTTGACGGACGCGTGCGAAAAGAGTTCTTCAAGTTACTAGGTACGAGTAATTTGTGTATCGTTGTGCGTGCGAAGGAGCTGTGTTACAACTGAACGAGTCAGAGATTTTATGATCGATCGAGTTCATCGCCATATTTAAATGGCAGAACCAGAATTTAGCTAAGTTTATTTCATTAAATCCCAGTACCAAGAAAACGTGGGCAATAAATGTCAGGAAAAACTCAGCACATGTTTTCGGTAAACAGAAACTGCTTACATCATCAGTTTTATAGTACCCCAGTGTTTTCGTTTTCGTACCTTTTTACACTGCATAAGGTAACACCTACTTGCATGTACTTCAATACCCTTTACACTCACAGTAAAATGTTTTCCAGTCCAACTTTGCTTTTTATTTACTAGAGTACCATTTGTCCCTCTAAATGCCTCTTTTAGCTGCAGTAATTGGTTGACGAACACGAAATTCAGTTTTAGGACCTGATAAGTTAGACGTTTTTACTCATCTTAACTCAAAATTTTGGGTAATATCGTATCTACTCGGACTCTCGGTATGGTTATATTCCATAAACATTTTGTTGAGTAAACGTAAATGAACCACTATGCCGGTGAAAAATCTCTCCCTACCAAATTTACGTAAAAATCTAACTAAACGAATTAGCGTACATTCTTCCCTGAAATAAATAGTCAGATTTTTTTTAATTTATAACAAAGTTTACTCACGAATTTATTTTCCGGTGATGATGAAGAGATAAATTCAAATTGATACTTTAAAGTTTGTTTGTGCCCCATAATATCTACACTGGTTTTACACCTGTTTAATAAATGAAATTGTAGAGCAGTAAAAAAGTGTAAGAAGAGATTTCATTTTTGGGAGCGTAAATTCAAATTAGCAAAAGTCGTGAGTAGCAAGACATGAGTAAGGTTGTAAGGGTAGTGTTTATGATAACTGATGAAGTTAATCGTTTCTGTCTTCACCTGGAGCCAAGGGTATATCCTGGCTATACCTATTACTTATTTATAAAACAATGCATGTAAAAAAGAAAGAAAAGTATGCATGTAAAGTTTTTATTAAAAACATTATGCAAAGTGGTAAAAAAATTAAAGTTTCAGTATTAATTTCGAACAGTCTCGCAAGGACGTGAGATATACTTAAAGAGATGTCTCTCTGCTAGCTTGCGTACAATTTTTTAACAGCATAACCAGAATGCATTAGACCGTAAGGACTACATATAAACTAACATTGCAGAGAATCGCAAAAACTCGAGGATGCAAACAAAAGGTTGTGAACAGAAATTTTGCAGCGAAGAGAGTAAAAGATGATAAAGGAGGTGAAGAAATGGCTGTTTCTTGATATCGTAGCTTCTCCTTTCCAACTTAGCATCTCGGACTCGGAGAGCATGTTGCTAAAAAGAAACTTCGTTATCAATTTAAAATAACATTTATGACTACTTAATTCGAGGGAGAATGTGTGGAGTACGTATTTGCACAAAACCTTTCATTCAAGTAATATATACACTGTGGAAATGACGAGAGTCTCAAATACGATGGTGGTCAAAATTTGCTGGGAATGACTATGAAATTATCAGTGGTCACTGTCATAATTCGGTTACGAGAGCTGTAAAATGTGCAACGTTTTTGTATATCATAGAATCCGAGTGAAAATTACAGGGTAAAATTCACTAGCCTGATTTAAGAGATGTTCGTCTAGTGTATTTCAATAGGGCCCCCTGTGCTACCGAGAGCTGTGTTTAAAAGCAAAGGTCCTGATTTGTTGAATTAAATCCAATGTCTAGCGTAAATTTCAGCGAGTGAAACAAATATTGAATCATGTAATGATTCTTTTTTTTTTCACAGACGCTACGCTGTCCCGCTTATAATGCAGAAAATATTCGTTTTCTCTAATAACATTGTGGGAACATCGTATGATCAAATCTTTTTAGCCTAAAACAAGAAAATTAAACAATTTCAAATAACTGTTCAACACCGAAGAGTATTTTACGTTCGGATGTTTATTTGTACAGTAATTTCTGGAACATGTTCCATGAGCCCAATGCTTGAACAAGTCGATCAATAGTATCATCAAGCGTTCTCAAGCGCAAGATATTCAGCTAAATATGGCTGGGGTCATATACAATACATATTCTACTTTTGAGAGAGTCAGATCAGTTGCTAATTGAAATGCATATGACATTTTTATCCTGTTAAATTACAGTGCTGGAAGTGGTGGTAAAATAAATAATTCACAAGCTTACCTAAAATGAAATGACCTGCTTTTTTTCTCGCATCTTGTTGCAGTGTTTAAGAATGAAATGAAGTTCAATGAAAAGGTTTTACTACGCCTTTCTAACACCTTCATTGTTAATTAATTTTTTGACGAAAACGCACCTGAGATAATTTTTTAACAACAAATTCAAAGTTTTGCAGGAAAGATATTTAAAACTTATGTGTTACATGCCACACCGATACTTCATTGGAAAAACTTACTTTTTGCGAATTACCGTTTTTCCGAGTTTTGAATTACCCTTCTCCTAAAAAATCATATATGTGTATTCTTGTATTTCCCGCAACCATAGCGTAGATATTCTGTAGCCAGAAGGAAACGCGAGCTTGTTCCATTTGCAAAACTTACCAACTTTGGGACTAGTTAATAATTATGACATTGGACTGAACTTAACATAGATCTCCTTTCCCGTACACGGCCGAGCATACTAACAGGAAGTCCGCGCGCTGTTGAAAATTGGAGTAGTAATTGGGCAGGCCGCCGTCAATCAGCGCATCATCCTCGAGGTATCAGAGCTCTAGCGCTGCGCAGTAGCTGCCGAGAAATGTCAACTTACCGCCGTAGCCGCATGCAGCAAGAGTCGTAGCCCCATGCAGCTTCGGCGATCTCCTCTAAGATCATGCGGCGACCTGCCCATTGCAAAACCTACTGCTTTGAACTGTACTGCGCGACACTTACAGCGAGTATTTACGCAGATGCCAACGGCAGATGTACTTTAAAAAACTTGCTGATAGGAGGGCATCTCAAAATATGAGATGTCATTTGCAGATGTTATTTACATTCTTGTTATTTACTGAGAGAATATTTAGAATATCTGAAGTATATCGCAAACAACGAGTTGTCCAGACATTTGTTTTCATTCGTAAGTGAAATAATTATAGTTCTACTGCTACTTCAAGTACCATGAAATATATTTACGCTTTCGACAACTTGTTGCACCACGAGGTATAAAAAGAAAAAAATGATGACAATTTTTAGCGAGCACATTGAAGTGGCTCAGATAATTGAAAACTTTAGCTTTCTGGTGAACATTCAACAAGAAGTTGATGCATGAGATAATTTTGTAATCTTTAATGCTACCGTTGTCCATTAAAGTGTAAAATGTCATACAAAAGATTAAAACATGCAGTGCCACAACAACTGCATTTGGAATATACTGCTGTTGAGAAAGTTTCGGCAGAGACCGACGCTCAACTTACATGTATGGTTTTTACCTGTAAGAATCCTTAAATCGAAACAGTGGTTCTAAGCGTCAACTACGTTTCCACTAATCGCATTTTCATGTACCGAAAGAGTGTATATTCAGACCTGTAGTCCACACTCAGCTTTATTTATTTTCATTCCTAGCTAATCAACGCGGTGACTTTTTGGGTGACAGTATATGATATAGCTATGCATTTGTTCAATGAAAAACCACTAAAATATGGATTTACATCATTCTCTTATATACCACCCAGAAGTAACGAAGTCATGTTTTGAGTAAATTTATGAGTAATATAAGATGATCTAACTCGTTTCTCTTTCACTGAACCAGGACCACGGTTTTGAGCATCTATATATATCTTGGGGAATTTCTAAAGTTGTTCAGTAGTTAGTAAATAATTCCCTTAAACTAGCCAACATGAGAAACAATTTTTGTGTGAAATTTGTTTTTTCACTAGGATCAGGTTTCATATTACGTCTTTAATGATTTTTAGAGTAAATCTTACAATCGCATTTTCAAAACAGCTGTTTTTCCTTTTGATGATTTTCCATAGCATGTTTCCTATTTTCAGTCTTAGCTATTTTAATCCTCCAGAATTATTCAGCCGAAAAGCGACCAATTATTACGCAAAAAATGTTAAAGCTCTACCTCGTTGTTGTATTCGATCTTACAAAGCACTAGTTTATTTAACATTTTTTCCACTCGAAGCCCACTTGTGGGTGGAAATAGAATCGGTCAAGTATGGTAAATTCAATTGTAAACTCCCTGATGGTTGCTCGCACGTATTATTCAATTTCATGACTCCTAGCTTCAAACTGATAATGCGTGGTTAATTTATTAAAGATTTATCTGAACTGAATTATACGTTCCCCAGGATGGACTGAAGCCTCGGAGGTTCCGCTTACACGGTAAAGCCATCAAAGATTAGATTTGCTCTCAGTTGCAGCGGCTGAGGTGCGTGTGTAGCTCGCATTTGTCTGTGGATCTGAGAGAACAAATGAGGGCCTAGTATCCCGTGTGAGTAGCGGTAAACTGCTCATGCTGAATAAAATATATTGCTGCCTCAGCCATTATGCTTGACTCATTGAATTTCTGATGACTGATCAGAAAGCAAATAAATGAAACAAAGATTCATTCCAGCCCAAACAGCGAATTATAGAGGACATATTTTTTCTTTGCTGAGTCATCAGTTTTCAACTCTTTCATGTTTTGAACAATCATCCAATAGTTTTTAGTATACGTTAGCGAAATCAATCGTTTCACTATACGTGCTGTGAACTCATCATCAAGATGAGCAATAACTCAGACCACAATGAAGTACCCTATCGTTAGTGAAGCACGTTCAAGAACGTACGGTAAGCATCATGGCTGTTGTACGACTTCCCCTCTGCAGCTGCCTCGAGGTAATCTGCATTTCGAGTAAACAATCATCAATTTTAACCAATAGCTCGACAAGCTCGGCGGTGTACTGCAGGCTCCGTAGTGTTCATTTGTTGTTTGGAATCGCACATGCTTTTGACGGCAGTCGATTTGTGTGGTGCGAAGTAATAGGCCCTGCGGAACACCTTCATTTGCCGCGCCATTTACTTCAGGCTTTGAATAAGAGCGAGTGCGAGAACCCGTCGTTTTCAGCTATCGCCACAATCGGCTCGATGATGACGCAGGTCTCTGTTTTCAGCATGCGGAGCTCATAAAAATTTCCGTGTTTTTGTCTACGTTTACGATAAAAATACGTCTCTACTACAACTGGTTATTTGGATGAAAAAGTTTCGATTAGATCTTCAAAAAGAGTGGATGATTAGATGAAGTCCAGGTCAGTTTCTGGGCATGTTGGAAAAATCTATTCGACTACATCACTCGGTTAAAATCCAACCTAGTTCGTGGTCAATTGAGTCGAATATTCAAATAAAATGAGTTCGAAACAAATGAAATTTCATAATTCTTAAGCATCTTCTATGATATTGGTACGTTAATGAGAATTTACTCTCTTGGTTGAAAAAGAGAACCGTTGAATGAATTCTACCCGTCCAAAACACACTTTCAGGAAATACATAATTACATCAGGTACGGTGCTTCGTTAACAAGTATTTAGGATATCTTGGAATAGAGAAACGAACACCAGTCAATATATTTTTCATTACTTCGAAATCTCGCAGAAATGTGACAGGTAGTCCACTTGTTCGGAGAGCACGCCTGGGCTCAGAATATTTGGCTTCCAATAAGCACCGGAACTTCTCGTTTGGTACAAACGAACACGCACCGGCATGATGCTCTCTCTTCAGTCCAATTCCATCTGGCGAACTTTTTAATGCGAAATTCCTATGCGCAAAGGATGCGTCGGGCACAAAAGTTTCATTTTGATTTACATACATTGTTTTCTCGCCGGCAAAGAGAAGATTGGGCTGAGAAGCGTTGGTGTTTGGGGGATTGGAGAGCATCTCAGCACCTGGAAGTTGAAGGCATGAAAGCTGTCAGCAATATCAAAGTTATTCAGGCTTCAAATAAATGTTTACTTCGAGAATAATAATATTCAGCGTCTTTACAAATTTCCTTGTATAGTAAACTATCGACGCATTTAAAAAAGGTAGTAAAATATGATAGCTTCTCATTTTGTAAATTTACCTTCAAATTTTATTATTATTGTTTTTAATCCCAAATAGTTTTCCCAAATCATCACCAGGGACATAAGAGAGCGGTCGAGGCTCTTCATGTCCTAATTGTGCTGCAACACCAAAAATTTGTGTCCATGGTTAGCACACACCTGCTGAGTGATTGATGGGTCTGGAATTATAGTACATAGTATTAGATCCATCTTACTATTTAATTTTCACTTTTTATTTATAGTTTAATGAACTAAAAAGTCGTGCACATAAGCAGCGTTTAAAAATGTTCGTTCGATGCGGATTACCAATGAAGATTATAATGAGAGAATTTAAAGATAATCATATTGAACATGTAGTTCGTTTACTAAAGTCTGGGGAATTTTTACATTAAGATTGAATAAAAAACATTAATTTTTAGAGACACCAAAGCGTAAATCTTTTGGTTAATGTATAATTAAATTGTGTCGGCATTTTCTTTAATAAAACGGAAAAAAAGTTAATACACATGAAAAACGAATTTATGAGAAATAATTCATCCACTGACTGTTTTTTTCGAGAAGCTTTTTTGCACCAATTATGAATAAACCAAATGAGAGAGAACAATAAATGCAGAAATAAATTATCGATGACGGTAAAGAGTAATAGTATTTACGAAGGTGGCTGAGTCAACAGTAGACGCATCGAAGAATTTTTTTTAATGGTTTTCACAGTTTAATAAGGCTCAGACGTTTCGAACCATTGACAGCTGATTGGTCTAAGGCAGGGGCTCCAAACTATGGCCCGCGGGCCACATCCGGCCCGTCAAACAAATCCCTGTGTGGTGGCCTTGAAAAATAATTATCGTAATACATATACATATACATATACGACTGATTATCATCGGCGCTGATTTGTTATATTTTCATTTTTTATTCTTTCGACCTGCATGAATGTGGGAAATATTCAATGTGGCCCTTACATTGAAAAGTTTGGAGACCTCTGCTCTAAGGCTTCAGTTCTTTTCTTGTACGAGGGTGAGCGTTGTGAGTGCGCTGCATTTGGTGATGTATGCGGATGAGGAAACTGCGCCTAATTTGCCATAGAAACGCAGTGTATGGAACTACGTGGTCATACCATCAGAAAAAAAAACAGAGAACGGAAGACTACGCACCTACGCTCCTCTCTTTTGGCAGGGTATGGATCAAGTGATGAGATTGAGTATGTGTTTGAACAGCATTAGCTAATGGAAGAAATATATTTCTGCTATCTCTGGTAAAAATAAAAGAATCATCTCAGTTAAGCTGCTAGTACGTGTGGAGAGAAGCTAGTTACAGGTTGAGCATCTGCTACAACAGTTACACGATTCAGAAATGAGACGAGAGAGTAATCAATATTTCCGGTACTTGTAGGGTATAACCTTAATCGTACAAAAGACTGAGTGACCATAAACCGTTCTTTAATATAACTTGACATTATTGATGAAGAGCGGAAGGTCAATGGATTGGTGCAGGTGACAGTGCATGTGAGAGATGATTCACATCAGCGGCGAGCAATAGATCACGTTCTACTTGTAACGAGAAAGCATTGCAACACTCGCTGGCCAAATTTATAATGCTCATCTGCGAAAGAATAGTAGTTTAAATACAAAAAGAACGTTTCCTCTATTGCGCTACTTAATAAATTGTTATTCCAGTAAAAGATTTAACCCGTCGAATTATGCATTGTACGAAAATTGGAGATGAAGGTAGATATATGATTTTAGAGTTGAAATACCTAATGAGAAAATATGAAAATAGCCCTAGAAATCCAAATTTGTTCTCCTTGCTCTGCTATCTGTACAGGGCTCAACATTAATCACAAGACTTAATTTTTCCTAAAAATTCATTCTATTAGTCATAGGAAATGTGAAGGTTACAAGTCCGCCCCACGACTCACAGGCTTTTATTAGAGACTAAATAACTTTTTCGATTTTTGGTCTTGCGAGTTTCTCAAAAAAAATAAAAATTTACTTCTTTCAACGAAAACGATTGTTTTCAAGTAACCTCCCACATTATTAATACTCAAATTGATGAATGTCAAATCACTAAATATCAAATGTCATAACATTGCAAACGTTACAATATCCAAGGGAACACTGGGATAAAATGACTGAAATGCTAGGTGCTTACTTTGGTTACTGGACTTTAAAACATGCAATGATCGGCATAATTATTGGCACGGTGATGCAAAAGATGGAATAAATGAGTGCCAGGAGGTTGATTAAGATTATATTGTGTTAATACTGTTTGAATATTGATATGTATATTAAGAATAATCCTTTGGAGTTTCAAGGTCGTTGTACAATTCCTTTATATACAGAATGAAAAAAGCTTACAGCGGTTAAAAAATTGGCACGGACAGTTCAGTCTTCAAATAAGTACAAGTCAGGTACTTACTTTAACAGCTGAAATTTAACGCAGTCTTTTATTTCATTACTCCCCTAATCTCGAGCATTCGTCCACCCTCAAATTTGTCCATTCCTCCTCACATAAATTTTCTAATTGCTTGAGATTTGAGGGCTTCTTCTTCATTACTCGTACATTTAGCTTAATGTTCTCCATAAATTCTCTCTTCGATTGAGGTTTGAACTCTGAGATTGCCATTTTACGACGTTAATTTTGTTGTTCTTCAACCAATCTCTTTTCTGTAGAAGTCAACCAACTGTCCTGCATGCGAGACACTGTGATGTTGGTGTCATCGAACGGATCCAGGTTATCTTTTGAAAACACAAAGATTGTTATCAGTTCGTCTAATCATTTTCCTTTTCGCCCTCTCTGATAAAATCTTCTATCTCCTTCTTCCCACTTCGTTAAAGACTTGAAACTCTCTTGAGTTCTTTTTGATTATAATCCTCACGGTTGAGGTAGGTTATCAAATCGCTAGGAGATGCTGCCATACCCAACACCGTCGATATGGGAATTCAACTCTCCGTTTCTGAGCTGTACACTGAGATCTTTTGTCTTAGTCGTTAGTTGTGCCCTCACAAAAACTACTGTGAACCATGAACTGAACCCCAGCAGTAAATCAAGAATATTCTACTCATAAATTTGCAATAAGAAAGCCCTATAATGCAATTTAGCTTACAATGAGCTCAAATGAAATCTGATTATTCTCTAAAGTATCCAAATTGAAAGAAATAACTGAATGTGCCTATGTTTTTGCAACAACGTACGTTTTTTAAAAAAAGACAAAAAAAGCACTATGACCTAAAAACTTTAAAAGATCATTGTGAGTCTCGCACAAACATAAAAAAAATGATATTCATTATTATCCTAATGCTCATTTGCCTGCACTGTGGGGTGCATTGCCAACTATAATGCCGATGTGTTGGAATTCAAGCGTTTATTTTTTTTGGTTGTAAATCTTTACTGATGCAATTACATCGGCAATGTTTAAATTTTGGGATTGTCCTTTCGTAGCCCCAATACCTGAGAAACTTCGTACAGTGACGACGAAAGCAAATGTTCAGAGTCTTCGATTATTATTCATCAAATTAAAAATTTTATGTACGAGTAAATTACAGTTGTTTGATGTGGCATGCAATATCTAAGGCAGGGAGTAAATTTCTCTTTAGAACTTTTTCAAGACAATTACTTTTTAAGATTTCTTTCATCTAGCAATCATTGCTAACCTCAGTCCATAAATTATCATGAACAGTGGAACTGACATGATAAAAGCCTGATTGCATCTGGTTCTTTTCCAATTAAATATTCAAAATTGGTCTGAAAACGTAATGTACACCTCAACAGCTATAGAGAAACGAGTAAAGAAAAGGTACCATGGAAACATGGAAAATTCCTGAAAGTCATTAGGAACATTCATAAAAGGCACCTTGAAAACATGGAACACTCCCTAAGTCATTAGGAGCATTCCTAAATGTTACCTTGGAAACATGGAACATTCCTAGAAGTCATTCAGAGCCAATGCTTGCAGCCGAATTTCAGCATGTACACCATTTACCGGTCCCATGAAACAGACCTATTAGAGTACGATGGGAGACTATGTTTTGAAGTTGTATTCAAGAAGGGAAAATGTTTAAAAGTGTTCTGGGATCCCGAAAAAATTTTTTCCCCATTGTGCATTTGGCGCAATGTTTGGAGCCATTAATTCACTAGCTGGCAGTACACAGAGAACTATTTGTAGGTGTTTTTCATGTAAAAGGTAATAAGTGATAGAAATTAGTTGAAAAAAATGTAAACAATTTATGGAAATAGTGCAATGAGCGTGAATAAATGGTTCGTATGATACATTTTATGGTTGTTACCCAAGTCTTACGCCGTATACAGCAATCCCACAAGGAACTGGAGTAGAAGGAGAAGAAAGTCACATCCACGGTCATTATCATTCACGTGCAAGCATAAGTATATCTGTGATTTTTGTTTTAAAACGAATGTATTGATGCATGTGAAAGAACACTGAAAACGACAATCGTGACTTCTACGTCTATTTTGGTGCCTGTGCGTGCCTGGTATATCTTGCATTGCGCAGTTAGCTGGTCGGATCGTTGCCGTTGCCATATTCTATTCTAATCTGAGTATCAATGGGAATCGAATCATCCGAAATAACAGATGACAAAGTAAGATCAGGAGGTGATAGCTTGAAATGATTCAAATTTACAGCACTTACTACATTAGTTGATAATACAAGTAGAAGCCGTAAAAACATACACTTGGGTAAGTACTTGTAGTTTTTTAATGTACATTCATAGCAGGGACAGATTTCCAAAACTGTTTCTGACAAGTCGGCAATTGATGGCTGAGAGAATTCAATTACTTTGATAATATTGTGCTTGGATTTAAAGATGCTTTTGCGTTTGTATGTACTGCTTTAAATGCGCGAACCTATTGTGTCAGCGTGTGTTGATGAGGGGACAGAACTGTTGATTGTATCAACGTTTCTCGAGTTGCAAGCATTTTTCTTGGCAGAAATTTTTCCCAAAACTGAGGCTTCCTCGATGATGTGACATTTTTATTTATATTTTGAAGACATCATCCGAGACGCTGAAAACGCAAACATGTAAGAACTAGTGAATTATTCGTTATCAAATGAACTTACGGGACTAAGAATCCATGAAAGTGAATTAGCTATGTGTTATTTTATGTAAGCACAATTGAAACAGAATAAGCGGAAATAAATAAATTACTTGTAACCTTCCACGTATATCTTTAATATG
>JACJUY010000007.1:462208-532388 GCA_014220935.1 Platorchestia sp. MABIK | reverse complement strand
AGATTACAGAAAAACATTCGAATATAATATTAATAAATAATAATATTCCCTTAATGGGTGGTGGCAGCTTCAATTTGATTAATAAATCATAGAAAATATAATAATTGTGACGAATATATATATGTCACGACGATTAAAAGATTCGAAAGATCATGCTCCAGCGAATAATCTGACACGCGAATTATAACAACGATGTTCCCATCATCAGCAGGAGCGGAAGCCCATGACAATATTCTGACACAAATGTTGACGACAATGCATGTTGTGTCGTAGAACTCAATTAACTAGCTGGGCTACGTTATATTGCAGTCCATAATTACTGAGCGATCTGTTTTTCTAATTGTTCGCAAACGAAAACGTATCACTGTAAGCTGTTTCGATTCTAGTTTCAATCCACCTATCAGTCATACGTTACAAACCAAGCCCTATTTCTGAGCCTCCTCTTCACAAACATCAATTCATCGTAGAAGAAGGACTCCCGGCATAAAACCTTTCGTCCGAACTCCTTTAAAAGAGTTTCAGTATTTCTATATTAAAGCACATGCGTGTATCAGATGCTGTTCAATTTTACTAACTTTTGGCAGTTTGTTCTTGAATTTCTATTTACCTCTAGACTACATGACATCACTAATCTGAAAAAACATTTTAGCCATCGACGAGATGATTTTCAAAGTTAATCGGTTAATTATCAGCGGTGCACTAAATATGCCGAGCTTCCTCTCAGTTAGGGCATGGAAAAGACTGATACAATTTTCATCTCTGTAAGAATCTTTGACAATCGATGTTCACGGTTATTCAAACATGGTAGCTTACATTTTGTACATTTGTCATTCAGAGTTTCCTTGATTGATTTACAAGTCGCTGTGCAAAAGAGCTCTCTCTGGAAGTCATTCTTGAGAACGCAAATCTTCTCAGGCTTTCAGGACTTCTTTTGTCACTTCAGCTAGACAGCATTGGCGCAAAGGCAAAAGAGGCTCTCAAAACTTTGGCTTACAAATCCTTATGAAAAGCGACGATTTGAATACGCCGGATTAATTATTAGGTGACTCAATATTTGATCATTAGTGATAAGCTTGTGATATCGGGTTTGCAATATGGCATGGGGAGAACAAATATTGCTCGATCAATGCTATTCCTTCCCAGGTGGCAATAAACAGTCTCTCGGAAATGCGAACACCGTCATGTGCGCCGGCATTTCTTAGTGTTCGATGAAAAGGGAGTAAACACAAACGAGAACTCGACAACACGTCTTGCTGTGCTGCCTCTACACTTGATGATTGTGGAGCTGTGATCGAGTTTACCAGGATTTTTCGAAGCTATGGACGATGTTTACACACAAAAATCAGAATCTAGAAGTTTTTATTTAGTGGAGGGTTTTCTCATCAGGTGTTACAGAATTTTTCGTCGGATGGGAAGTTTGGCTTGTTTTCTGCGAGACATTTTTAGCACCCTGGACGTGCCTCGACAGTCGCAAGTAATAAATTATTTTTGAAGTAAACGTGAACTCAAATGAGCAGCTGGTGAAAAATATGCAAATTTTTTAATCGGTTCGATTTACCCTGACCTTGAATGACAGTTTTCCTCTCCCCACTCTAATTCCACAGACTTATATTCACTGGAGTTAAGGCCTACTATAGAAAGGGACAGATGTGTATTGCTAATTTTTTAGTATTGCTAGCGAAGAAATTTACAATTCTGGTCAACAGATCTCATTTCCAACAAAGTCTACCTTTAATTAGGTCGTGAGTGTTGTGCAGAAAAGTATTGAACGAAAACAGTAATATATAACAAAATATCACAAAATTATGCGTACCCTTCATTACACCGATTTGGGGACTCTTTAGTTCTAAAAGCATCACCTAATGGCTTGTGATATTACTGAGATTGTGCTCTTCAGAATGCAATATCGATGGTGTCCTTGGGAACTTCTATTAATCATTTTAAAATTAGTGAATAGAAGCATCTGTTACCTATTCTTTCAGTGATCATTTTTAGTTGAGCTAAAAGTCATTAATTGCTTTTTATCTTTGACTCCAGAACCAATAAAGATTGTCAAAATGCTCCTGCCTCATTACAATGTGTTTGTACTACATTCCACAGAAATTTGTAAATTTGGTGCATTATTGGTTAATATTTATGCACGGTGAATTTGTCTCACTTTTGGCGGGTGGGAAGGTTTACTTTTTTTTACTTTCTTCTGTAGTATATTTTGCTCCAAAAATTTTTCATTTTCGTTTGAAGAGATAATTTTTCATATGAAATTGTGAGTATCTTGGTAAATTTTAAAAATAAAAAACTAAGCCGGGTCTAAAAAGTGCAGCATGTAGCTGGAAAATGTTTTAAAGTTTGTCTTGATGTTTCTCTACGAAAATATCCAATTTTTCCTTGTAGATCTATTGGAATCCAAGTGCCTCAGCTGCACAGCCTTGAAGGAAATGATCTCACGAACTTATAGAATAGATTGACTTCATTGCGTATATCTCACAAACTAACGTATGTTCTGAGATAATTTCCCTATTAGTAATTAATGGCATTTGAGTAATTTTCTTTGAGAAATTTGACGCAGTTAGCAAAGGCTCACAAAATTATTGTTGAGATTTTATTGCACTTGTTTAAACTGGTAGTGGTGGTCGAAATTATTACAATATACACCGGTTTCGAAAACTTTAGAGGATAAATTTTGGAAGGGAATATTGGTAAAAACTTTAATGCATATGCAGGTACAGCAAAATATCTTTTTATCAGTATCATTGAAATCTTTCGTAGTAGATCTTACACAGAATAAATAATTAAGCTTCTCCAAAATAAGCTTCATACTTGATTTAAAAAGTTTCATAATACACCATCAACTGATTTATCGTGATGAATCGGCATTTGCAGATGCTGAAACATGAGTGCCGCAGGAATAGAACGAAGCTATTTAAACGTTACACCACTCAACAGAAATGTTTTCGCCGATGCTGAAATGGAAAAACTACAAAAAATATTCAGTAATTTAAATATTGTGATAAAGTTAACAATGAACTAAATTTCAATAAACTCAACTGCCACTGCTTCAATAAAATATTTCATCAAAAATCCTTGTGATTTTTCACTCTCTGTAGCCAGGTTGGTGAGAATAGAAGAGCGTTAATCAAATCTTATGACCCCGCATGCATTTTTTTGTCGTAAAAATTTGTTTCGCAGCTGAGGGAAGCCGAACATATTCTAATCTCTGTGGTATGTTTAAATCCTTGGTGGTTGGACCGCTTATAAGTTACCAAGAGTCATTATAATTTACACTGATTAAAATTATTTGATCTTGTAAGTAAAACTGAGTATTGCGATGATTTTTGGCTGCATTTTACCCAGCAAAATTCATTAGTAACTTATTTATGTTGCTAATTGTTAATTATTGTCAGCCAAACCTTATACGTATAAGCCCGTAGGATTTTTACAAATAAAAAATGTTGACCAAGAAGTTCATTTCATCATAGAGAGTGCTTTGTTTACTGTCATCCTACATTAATCGAAAATTGTATTCATTTATATTGCCTTGTGTCTGATATCCCTGAATGAAGCGAAATATTCATTCGACAACTAAATATCAAACATCCACGGGAGTAACAGACGCATGAAATGTAATTGTTCACGGTTAGTAAAAGCCTAACTTTGCACTGAGTTTCTCTTCAAATCATGCAATTTGGCTTATAAATTTGAATTCTTCATTCTCATGAGACTCATTGTGTCATTGTTACCGAGTGAAGTGTCCCATGTGTAGGTGTGGAATGACTACTATTTTAGAATTTTTGAATGCTAAGATACTGCAAACTTGTACCTTAAGATTTCAAGTACGTATATGTTAGTACTTTTCACACAGCATGTACTTTTGACCGAGATAACTTTACATGATGTCATTTTGGAATTCGTATCATCAGTGTGAGAATCTCAACCCACATACAATAAGTATTTCTTCGATCATACGAAGCAATTAATGTGGATTCTTTGATGACTCCGAAAACGGGATTGTCAGAAGAATAACTCGCGAACAAAATAGGACGACCGCAAGTTTAACAGTTTACGATAATAGCAAGAAGGCGTACGATTAAGAAGGCATTATTGAATAAAGTTCTCTGCTTGTCAACGAATCTAACATGAATGCAAGCATTGTAGTGACATTTTCACCTTATGAAAGTATTTTAGTAATTCGGCAAAAATTCTTTTCGTGTTCGAGAACATTTCCACTGTTCAGTTCGAAATTTGTGCAGTGCTTTCAATGGTCTCTTACAGGTCAACGTAGTTAGAATAGTTTGTGAGAAATTAAAATCGAAAGTCGGCTGAAATTCTTTATTGTCTCACAAAGCGTTAGTAATTAGTAAAAAAGGTGTAATACGGCAAGCCATAAAACATCTCTTTAAATGTTTTCAGAAGGGAAAGTAGTTTTTGTGATCTTCTCCGAAGATCCAAAAGTGGGAGTTGAAAAAATAAAATGAATCACTTTGTTGAAACTTCAAAATTCATCATCATGTCAAAAACCTCAGTCAAATTAGCATCTTCTCCCATCTCAATTATCTGTTTAGCAGAACGCCGTTGATAACAGCCTCTCCAGAAGTGACGTGACTTACGAGAACCTACCGTCACCAAGGTCAGAGGACACTAACGCGATACTGCGTTAGGAAAAAATAATTTTAATTGGATATATTAAACGTTTAAAGAGAGTGCAACACAGATTCATCGTACGTTTGTAAGATAACTTCACAGGTTTTCACGGGAATTTCGCATCTCAATTTTCTACTAACCTTCAGATGTTGCCACATAAAAAGTGGTTCAGGAACGAATCTTCTTGCCGGAGAGAAGTTTAAAGGTTAGTTAAGTTGATGTCGGGAAAGTCTGGCCACTTCTAATAATTACTATCAAATGTCGCATGAATTTAATTAAATTAAGGGTATAAAAATAACTCTTGTTGTTAAATAACTTTCATCAACGTCTGAATCGATAAGAAGAAAAAATTTTAGGATCTTCAATGTTTTTATTTAAAGAATAAGTTTACGTTAATTAAGAACAAAACCATAAATTAGGTTTCTACTTTGATACCTGAATTTTAATCGTGACCAGACTTCAAAAGAGGTTTTAAAAATGATATGCCAATGAACCTGAAATAATGAAAGAAAATGAATAACACGAGTCCCCAGTAACGAAATCAAGAAAACACGCAAAGTAAACAGAAGAAATGAAGAAACCAATCACCGGCACTTCTTAACTTCTCCAAAACTGGCTCAAAACCATAATGACCTCCCTTCAGACATTGCATCAATCTACAGCAGTGGCTTAATGGGAAAATTTACTGGGAGGCGCGCCCCCCTGGGGGGAGTGCGAGCCCATGCAGTAAAGCCTGATTCCTCCCAGTAATATTTTCGACGAAAGAGTGAACCATCACTGTTAAATATGTTAGAGAACCTATTTACGATATTATTCTTTGTGAGCTCTTATTTACCAGTCCATCTGCACACAATATCCCCTGACCATTCTCAAGAGGGGCGTGGGAGTTAAAAGGTTAATTAAGGGCCACTGATTTACAGCTTCGAAAATTCGGCGAGATACGTTCAAATGAACCTCAAAATTCTAACGAGTTTAGGGTCGGATCAAAACAATCCATTGCGCCAATCTTTCTGTTTGCAGAAAGTCAGTGAAGGTCAATAATAGTTAAGTGCTTAAAAAATAACCCATACTGTCTTACTCCTGTATACATTACTTATAGACACTTTTAGCAATCAGTGATTTCTGGCCGCCATTTGCAGTATGGAGCCACTCAATGGAGTTAAGTGACAAAATTACTGCAGGAGCGTGTTCGGCCACGATACGAGAAATCCACTGTAAAAGCGATCGATCAAGTCGTCTGTACTTCTGCTCATACCCTAGCATTGATTTATCACTGATACTGGTCATATCATTGATTTCTACCAGTCCTGCAGTAGTATTGACTCAATTTTGAACACGACATCTTTTAATAGGTGTAAAGTCATTCGGGAAAAATAGCGAAACCCTAATAGTATTTGATGGTTTCGATTAATTGACCTAACACCTTTTGCTTTCGACAGAACTCCGCTCAATCGATCAGAAATAGGCGCTGTTCGTTGCTGAGGTTGAGGAGTGCGGAATCTTTTCAATGATGATTTGTCACAGGTTAGAAGCCTAAAGTTGTACTGTAAGTGTACCACAAGTGATATTAGTGGCGAATTTAAGAGGAGCAATGTATTTTTCGACTTGAAATTGGGAATTCTGACTATTAAGCTGAATATTTCATTAAAGTTATAGACGCTTTCATCCCGAAGCTCACCCGATATCTTTCCTCGTGAAATTTTCTTTTGGGACTGCCTTAGGAACAGGGTCCACAAGAGACTATTAGCTCTTCCACGTTTTTTACAAGAACTTTTGTCATGAAATGTTTACGCAGCATTGCTGCGTTGAAAATTTTAGGATTTCAAAATTACTTCACCCAAAACACAAAATGAACTAAAACCGGTCATTAGGAAACTATCTGATATAGATTCAAGTGGGAGGAACTAAGAACTCTTTGAAAATTATTGCTCAACTAATGACTCGATAGGGCAATAGAGAAGAATTTGACTCATCATGAGTAATATAATAGCCAATGTTAGTTTCAGTATCCAGATTTATTATCGAACCGTGCTGCCCTGCGCAGGCAGCACGGGAAGTCGTCTCTCCGTGCTCAGGCGCAGATGGCTAAGCTCCAAAAGTGTGAGTTAGAGGGATCTATGTTGAGGTGAGGTGTACGTTCTACATTGCATTATCACGAAGTTGAACCGGCAGGATCCACAAACGGGTAATTTTATTATACAAGCGCACTAAGGAAAATAGCAAAACGTTTACAGTGAACTTCTCACATCAATCGACCACGCAACGAATTATGAAAACAGAGAAATGATGCTTTATCATTGCTGCCACCACTTTTGTTACAGAGTGTAAAATTATAATCAGACTTTGCATTTGGTTTGCAGTCGGGGCAGTATTCTCTATCATTTATTTTTGCTCTTCGAAGCAGCATCTGTGTTGATATCCAGTTTAGAGCAATACATTGCTCTTTCCACCAATCTGGTTACAACCAATCGGTCACGTGTAATTCAGCGAAATAAAGGTATATGAACTTTTTAGCAGTGTATTCCACTTAGAGCCACAGTTGGGAAATGGAAACCCTCATTGCCGCCCAATCCAGCTCGGTGCTGCACAGTGGAGCACACTCACAGAATTACTGCACTTGTGCGCTCTGCTAAGTTGCAAAAAACTTCCGCAAATGCGAATCTGACATTTGTGTCGCTGCTGAGTGACTAACTGCCTCGTCACGCTATTGGAAAAGCAGCAACACTGCAGAAGTAAAAAGTACTGCCATGATTCGTGGAACATGGATAAAATTACGTTTTCAGAATTTGTCACGCTTTCATTCAAACAAACTCATTTATAGAAACTCAAATGTAAACTTGACATAAATAAATCAATGGGACTTTTGCCGTTTGTTTTTCTACATTTAATAAGAAAGCACAGTGTCTTTTGATATTACGAAATAATATTGTGAAAATTCTGCTCCAGATCTGTGAAATTATTTTGTCTGAATTCATTGCATATCTACTACCGTTAACAATCTATTAAAGCGCGTCTATTCATAGTTGACAGCTTCCCTCCCTCGCTTATTGTGCATACATTGAATGATTTCATATAGGTTATTAAACATTTACTATGAAACGATTACCATCGTTTCTCCGGTACGATTAACCAATTTGCTTCTCTAGCGGCACTAACTTATGCTAAGTCGATCAGAGAATAATGTGATGCTCCATGGTGTTGTGAGCTAAACATTCTCAGCGCTGACGACCTTGCAAAGCATGTAGAATTAAATTTTGTAGTACTTCTCTTTCCAAGCTATACTGGTTGATAAATGGAATTAAATCACTAATTGTTAAGCAAACAGAGGGTATTGGAATATGACTGCTTTAGCCAGATAATGTGCAAATAAAATCATGTTAATGTGAGAACGTAGCTGCACCTCTATCATATTTCACAAATCAAATTACGAAGAAAAATCAGATTTATAGTCGAGGTTTTCGTCCTTACCTCTCATCTCACCACCAATTTCAAAGGATTTCGATAGTCACCATAAGTGTTGAACTACTTCTAAAATTAAGTAGCAAACTGATTAAAACACAAAGCATGTGTAAGAATACTTGATCTTAGTAGCATTGCTTTGTCATTCAAGTTTATTTATAGAATGCTCAGAATTTTAAACATTAATACATATATACTGCAGCCCATGAGCTTCTCATCGGTTCGTTATAGAAACTAAATTATTTGAAATAATTTATCCAGGGGAAGAGATACACCTTTAACAGAATGCAAATAGGTTGTAAATAATTCTGGCTCACTCTTGCTCACCTTCAACACAACAGAACCTGACACTCCGGAGACTGGAGCTGTAGGGTCACAATGCCTGAGCTCAGCACGCGTCAAATGTCCGTATGTTTGCCAATCACGGTAATGGAAAAGCCCGAAGGCTACCCGATAATTACCTATTTTTTGGAGCTAATTACGGGCTTCGAGCGAGCAGCATAATGAGGTGGCCTTAGTCCAAGTGAGCCTTCTGAGGATGGCATTTGATAGCGCGCCTTCAGCCACGCGTTGTGAGGGCAACTGGCTTGCCTCATACCTATCGCATTTACTTACGTGTCTTGTTTACAGGATTCACTCTTGAATTATATTTAAAGAAAAGTTCAATTACCTCTTACGGACGAATTCATTGATTTTTCAGCATTACGAAATCAGTAAACGTTGAATATTACATATTAAATTATTATTTATAATTTGGATTGATCATTTCGTGTCATTTTCAGAAAAAAGTGCTGTGTTTAATTACATAACCATCTATGCCAGGAAGTTTTTTAGATTAAAATTTATTTCCGCTTATCCCTTCAACTTCTACTAAACTTGATAAGGATTCATTATGCTATAGTCAGACCACCATCTCCTGCATCTTAATTCTCCACGTGAAGATCGTAAACTATCGCCCAATGATTAACCTACTGCATAATTCGTCAAAAAAGACATCTACGAAATTGTTCAGCAGCCGCAGATTTGAATATTTGTAAATGGTTCGATTTAGAGCACACTGGAAGAGAGACGTGAGCCAGAAGGCCGGAGGGCACCTCGGCCATTATAGTCGTCCTGCTCAGCCGCACCTTTTACGGTCTTGTTCTTTGGTGTTCTTCGGGCCCTTTTCCTGAGCGATGACAGCGCATATCGCCTTGGATTTGGGGGGCTACGTTTTAAAAAATCAATAAACGTAATAACGCCGTGATTAACAGGGTTCAAGATATCCTGTCACTTGAAAAACATTTTAACAAATTCACAAATCCTTGTTATCTCCATATCTGCTGAAAGCGCCCAAAAAACGTGTTTGATACGTTTAACAATTTTCAAAATGAGCTACTCCTGCTTCAGTGGTACAGTGAAGTCGCTTCCTGAAATTTTCCAAAATACATACGACCATTTCGAACATGATTTCTCCCCAGGACATCTCCAGAGCTCGCTTCAGATCTGAATGATTCGATTGACTTGTATTGGACTACACCAGCCTTCCTTTGCAAAATCCTCCAACCAGAGAATTTCATGAAACCTTTAATGGAAGTGGGTCACGAGATAAATAGCTTTTTTTATATCTTTTTATAAAACAACAATAGAGAAACGGTTCGGAAAATATTAATACCGTGCAGAAAAATCGGAGAGCACGAATAACACTAAATATGTACAAAAATTAAATAAAACTGAAATATTTTGAAATTAATTGAGTGTGAATTAATTTTGGTAGACCCTGTTAACCATGAAGTAGTTTGAATAGTTGGGAGTCTTATAAATGAAAAGGAACTTTTCTACGAGGAAAAAGAGAATAATTAATTCAAGAAATTGTAACGAAAAGTAATTTAGTTCTACCTGATTGTTCTTCCCACGCATTTTCAAAAATGAACAAATTTCGCGGTAGTACTTCCTATCCTTACCTGCTCAATTTTAGCAGTATGATAAGCGTCAAGTAGAGCGAAGAAGTTATAGAAACGACGAAGTTTATACCCAAAAAGCTGTTAAACTCATACGAGCCATCGCTGTAATAAAGTCATGACGCTGTCGAACCAGATCAAGTATTGACTTCTTCAAATACTCGGACTTTAAGTTCTCGTCCCTAAGGTTACTCTTAGAATGAAGAGAAACGCAGTTTGCCAGAAATAGAGATTTTCTGAAAATATCCTTCACAGGTTGCACCTGGATGTTGAATCGCATGAACGCGGTGATCATAAAATTCATTCACTTTCATAGAAAAATTTGTTGTTTGTCTAAACTCCGATGTTCCAATTATTTTTTATGTAACTAACAAGTTGCAATAATTTGTATTTATTGTATATACTTGCCCCCTTCCAATTTTGTTTCTGGACGGGAATTAGAAAAAGAATTTGAGAGTCGTAAAAAAAAAAATTTTTTTCAACGAATGGTTACAGTTTAGATGGCAAAATTTATGATATGCTACCTCATTTTTAGAGTATCTTTGAGCATCTGAAAGTCAGCCTAAATTACTACTGTTTGCGTAATATGTTTCGAAAAGGTTAAATTAACGACTTTTTTCATCAGTAATTTAAAAGTGACGATTTTTTCTTGTTCACGAAGCCAGCGTAATTTTTCATGCAGTTTCTACTGATACCCGATGGTTTTTTATTTCAAGTAGATTTTAGACATTTTTCACTCTCAGTAACCAGGACAAAATTGAACATAACAACGCAAAAGAAAAATTGAGGCTAAGTTAATGCAAGCAACTATGCATTCATTTTTAAATATTCTTAGCTATAACTCTTGTTCATTTGTTGCATTTGGCCTGTAGTTATCACAATTTTGCAAGGCATAATTTAGTGAACATTATTGAACACGTGAAAGAAAAGACGCTGAAATTATTTCAGACGCTGTTTGAGGAGAGGCCGAGACACCCAATCAGAGTTCACGACTCACAAGTCCCAGTGTGGCCGCGGAGAGGCGATCTCCTCTCAACCATTCCACCGTGATCCACATGAGTACCATTGGTGCGGGACAAATCTTTGCAGGGTGTTACATTATAGAGTATTATATTCCATTAGGTTTTATTACGTTTTATTTGGTTTTATGGAGACGGTGGATTTGTGTAAACCCTTGTGTCCAGCCGACTCCCTTTCTTTGCCGGACATTCGGTAGTGATAAAGGAGACAATGCGTCCTATTCGACGGACGCTGCTCGCCAGATGAGCCAAATATGCTATGCTCGAATGTCATGTTTACATATTCTTGAACTTTTTTGTTTGAAGCTTGGTCTCCTAGCGCAAACTCGGTTTTTCGACAATAAGTTGAATATTCTCAATTCAACATATGAAAACGCTCCGTTTTCTGAAATAAAATATAAATGCAAAAACTTCATCTTCATATTTATTTGCTCCTCTGATGAAAGTGAAACGACGTTAATTTGGCATTTTCTTTCCCGTCCGTTTGTCTGTCTAGACCTGAAGCTATATTTCAAATTAAGCTTTCCTGCAATCCAAGCCTCTGCTGCTGTCAGTTGCCTAATAAAATCAGGCAAAATAAGCTCGGAATAAGTCCGCAAATCTCCAGCCTGTCGACCATTAGCTTTTTCCATTAGAGATCCGGGCTATTTTATGTCAATGGTCTGGAGTGACCGGTGAATAAGTGAGCTGTGTGGGGTAACTAAAGCACAGAGATGTCCAGCACGCAGGGGGAGCGGTACTATACGCTCGAGGGCCCATAAAACGCGAATTGGTGCGCGTGATACAACCAAAGGGATGAGCAAGGATTTTTGGACAAGATAGATGGCGTCTCAATTTACTCGAATCACATCTTCCAAGCGATTTCTTCTCCTTGTTTCGCCACGTTTTACAGCCCAAGGGGCGTGATGCTTGCTCTCAATGCACACACAACCTAGAAAAAAAGAATTTGTTTTTGGTTTACAGTATTAAGTTAGATCTGAACACAGATTATTTGAAAATTTCCTAACCATTAGTCGACGAGATTGTTTGCAGAACAAAATGTCGGTATACTTAAAAAAAACATTCATTTGCTTTATTATCTAAAGTAACATCATTGAATTTTAGTTCATTTTAAAACGGTTAATTCGACATTCAGTCAGATTTTTTCAGTGAATTCAGCCTTTTGCTTTACTTCTCAATGCGAGGAAATCGATGCACACTTACAAGTTGAATATTGCACCTCAAACATTTTTTGGAGAAACACTTTGTTCAGTATTAATTACATAGGCTGGTGAAGCAAGGCTGATAGCCGCTTCTCACCGACACGTTAGAGAAATTAAGATGCACAAAAAACTCTTCTCGTAAAAGTTGCGCCATGTAAAGTTGAAAGTACTGAGAGCGAGAGCTGAGATATAGAGAAAGCTCTGGAAGTGAGCTGCAATGGAGTGTGCGATCTGACTGTCGAATGAGCCTGACTAACAGCAGGAAAACCACCTACTCGTATATCAAGAAGTTTCTTGGAACTTACGCTCAAGCTTAAATTAGGAAGGTCAGGGACACTAAATCTGTAAGACTTTGAATCTCAGTTCCGTACATGATTAGCGAGCAGGAATTTTGATACTAAGTTCCAAGCTTAGAGCATTCAAAAGTAGGAATTTTTCTGCTGGATTTTGAACTCGACGTAGGTATGAACCGCTTTCACAGCGTTTGCTCTCACAGTCAATATTATTGCAGGACCATGTCACTGCCCGGCAAGTTTTGACTTAACCTTCTTGTATTCAGAACGTTCATATACTTCAGTACGAACGAATGGTCCAGTTTGAGAGCTTGCTGATCTTTATACGTAGAAGCTGCATGAGGACACACAATTTGCATCAATCTTAGGATAGGCAGTTTTTGCTTAATTAATTTTGCTTGTGAAAGGTTACTATGCTGAAAATTGGTAATGAGTCGGAGATTTCATGGATAGTTGAATAATACTGATCGTATGTTGGATAAATTCAAGCCTCGTAATTTAGCTTTGGGAATGAAGTTATTTCGAAATTTTTGATTGCTACTGCGAATTTTGAACAGTTGACTGCGAAAAATGATATTGAAAATTCAGAACATCGTTTAGCTACAATAAAAACGATTGAAGTGTGCTGGAGGATAGCAAAAATGGTACTGATTAAAAAAATATTTTCAAAGGAAGATTCTTTGCTCATTGCTGTCGTGGTTTTCGAAAAATAATTGCAAACGAAAGGAAGTCGTTGAATGCTGAATCGACCAGTGCTTCAACTCAGTATTACATGAATAGATTCGAAAATAAGAAAAATCATTCCCACAAGACCGTTCATCATTTATTGTCAAATTGTAACTCATGCAATTGTGGTCAGCAGAGTGAGAGGCTGTGATGGATCCGAGACGCACTTCTCCAGCTCTATCAACAAATGCGATGGATGACTTCCGCTACTCTCCTCCCGTCTGCAGCAAACCAAGAACGGTCTACTGCTCTCTAATGCTGCATCTGCAGACCAATTCCATGTAGAAAAAGTTATTTGGTAATTGACAAAATGCAAAAAAATATCTTTAACGATCAAATGATCGACAGTGTGAGAAAAAAACATTTACATTGCATCATGCAAATTAGAGGAAAGGCATTCGCATCATGCATTGAAGTACCAAAAAATGCCTGTGAGTGCGAAATAAAAGCAATGAGAATAACTATGAGACTTCGGTAACTGGTAGCTTCATTTCAATTTCCTAGTAGCTTCAATTTCCTAATAGTTTTATTTTGAGGCTTAGATGATGATCTACGCTGCTGAAACTCTTTGAATGTACTTGGAATAACAAACTTTTGGAGAGCAGTGGGTGTCTAATGAAAACATCTCTTCAGCTAAACAAGTCTTGTAGTATGCAGGCGAATTTCTCATCTATTAAATTGGACTTACACTACATACCTTATTTTTTGTGAAATAGAATGCGCAGGAGATCCGGCATCTTCACCAAATGAAGAGACAGTACCTTGCTAATCAACACGTTTCTAAATTATCTCATCAAACTCAAAAACTCATTTACAAAGCTCACATCCATCATTATGACCTTGCAATCATTGACTTTCCTCGCAAGAGACGCCCTTATCAGCTCACCTTCTGATCAAGCGCTATGGCGATTCATTTTTCCTTTCTTTGTAGTTATTTTTTGCTGATGCTAGTTTCTTGCAGGAAGGCCGTTTGAAAACCCGCTGATGGAAGATCCGTCTTCATTACGTCAGAGCTCTGCGGCGACGCTGATTGTGAGAGCCGTTTGGAATGCTATACCATTGATTTTACATCTGCGTTTCGTGTTGTTTTCATTCCGATGGCAGGGTGTTGTTTCACTTAGTCGGCTATATAAGTAAGGAATGAATCTTCAACAATAGGGACATAACTAAAGAATGCAGTGATATGTCGTTTGCTGATGAAGTAAACGCTTTGCGGTATCTTTGTTGACGTCAGAATATTACAGGTAAAAGAAAATAATAAACAGTGTATGTTTTGCAAAGTTTTAACTGCATTTTGCTGGATATTTGATGGTTCACAGGACATTTTTCATTTATTATATCTGGAGAATAAAATTCTGATTTCATCGTGCAAGGCAACGCTGTTTCATAAAACAAACTAAGTTATTTCTTTTCACCTCAAACTGGAAAACTTATTAAACGAGTACTAGATAATAAGATAACAATTTAATTTTTTTGCGTGCTTTAAATTCCCATCTTCAAACCATATTTATAGTTCACACTCTGACCTTTCACTTCCTGTATATCATTCCCTTTTCGTTATCTGTGTCTTAGCATCACTCTCTTCGCGCGATCTACTTTCGTTGACGCGGCTCTCCCTCCACCTCTCCTGTTTTTCCTAGCGAGCGCAGCGAGTGATGCAACTAATTAACAAAAGCCTGTAATTTAGTCAGATTAGTCGGCTTTGCTGTCCTATACATCAAATGCTGCGCGACAGCCAAACTTGCGGTCTCGAGAAGCGATGGGGCCGAGGCCTGATCGATAGCACGCTCAAGCATGACCTTCGCGAGACGACGCCACGTACGAACGCGCGACTGCGGGCACGCACCACGGCGCGTCCTGTGTGATCTCCGTCGCGCACTTGCACGCCTAGTTCGCTTATAAACACGAAATGTCTTTCACTGGTTTTTTACTAGGGAGAATGGGAGTATGCATGAGCATTATATGTAAAGGGACAATAGGCGATCAAATCATGTTATCCACTTCAACATTTCCACGCCCTGGGTCCATTGCGTAATTCGATTACACCAGCTGAGCGTATTTTCGTGTCGTCTGACTTACGATGTTGCTGTCACCCACTGGTCTCTTCATTTCTGAATTTTCTGTTACTTTGAAACATGAGTCATCTTAGTTACAATGGAATCAAAAACAGATTTCAGAAAAAAATTGCTTTTAAATGGTACTTCCAAGTACGAAGTTCAGAAACAAGTTATTTTCGTAGTAGTGGAATAAGTTCGTATTTTAAGTTTAAACATTGGCTGCTCATAAACTTTTCAATGCACATTCACAGTAACTTTAAAACGAAAACTGATACAAGAAATCTTTCTTAAAATTACCACAGAAAAATGGCTTAAAGAGATTTGTCTTTCCATGAAATATTTTATCTACCGACGATCGGATTGATTTCAAAACTGATGAACTATTCAGGGCTCCACTTGTATATTTGTTTCTTTAGCTCCTTTTGAGGAGATCATTGCCACAAAAATGAAACTCTAGGATAGTAAAACGAAAAGTGGAACTCAATATGCATGCAAAACTTTAAGTCATGCGACTGAAATATATTGTGACTTCCGGTTCTCATTATCATGTGTGTTTAGTTTAGCATTTTTCTGGAACTCATTATGCTGGAATTGATTTGGATATTGAAATCGAATTAAGAACTCATCATTCAAATAACTATAATGGTATCGTTCTTAAAGTCATCAAGTAATTCCTCTCACATTCATATTTGCATATGAGTATCTAACTTTGAATTCGTGTGATTAGAGCTTCTGGACTTTCTTGAAGCTATCACTGCTGTCCAAACTTCAGTGCATCCCATAACATACTCTGCAATTTACAGTTTGTGGTGTGAACTAGATGATGTTCCCAAGGCGTGTTCTCGTGCAATGGGCACGCATAGTCAGCTCTGTTCCGACATTTGATCAGCACAATATACCACATGAAACTAGGCGCAGTACCACTGCAGTATCGGAGCCATATCTACAGCGTAACAGGGAAATAAATGGCTCCGCAGGGACACAAGAATAAAGTCTACTTTTTCAGATTTTTCTTCCACCGTGACTACACGTTTAACCGCAGAAACTCTGTCAGTAAGCCCCACTGAGTGGCAACGAAACACAGTGGCGGCTGCTGTTTGCCAACAACAGCAATCCAGGCAGTTCGTAGTGCAATTACGTACGTCTTACTCCTGTGGAGCTCAACTACCAGTACCCATTATCGATTATCTGCAGCCAGAACTATTGGCGTAGTGAACTGCTCCGAACTGACATCAAAGTACTGCGTTGATCTGCAGACAACTTTTGGAGGTACTCCAGTGGTATGTACCTGCAGGTGACAGAGATCTTCAAAAAATGGGTTTCTAGTCTTCCTTCCAAACCTCATGACTCCAAGGCCAAAATACACGAGAAAAATGTAGAAGTGACAATATTTTTCACCATACTTAAAGATTTTAAAAATGATATTGGCAAAAATCCCGCACTTACATGTAAATGGTAGCCTTGTATTTTTTCCAAGTCACATTCTCATCAATATAAAACATAGAAAATTCGTTGTGAATATTTTTACACTATGGAAAATAGACTTGGGTTCATCTAATGTGATTCGATAGTTTTTGCATCGTGAGTGATGAAATTTGCGGTAATTTCCTCGCAATCTTTACTTCGAGTAACAAATGTTTCAAATTTTAAATCAACTGATATTTTTTTGTTTATGCTTTTCTACAGCTTTACTATTCCTCGCACTCGTAAAGTGTATCGGAGTGACCAGTAAAATCTTGTGAGCCTAGGAATAAATTTTTGCAGATTATCTCGTCATAATTTCTTAGAAACGGTCTAAGCTATCGATTATTTAACGTTAATAAGAGTTCCTCTTCCATACGGTAAATATCAAGGCCGCACATAGTGTAATTGATCGTAAATTGTAGCACTCGCAGACACAGCATCAGGAGCAGCTAAATCCACGTTTCTGTCTGTGCGCTCCGAGCAATTAAATTTCAATGACATGGTGTTCTTAAGAAAATTTTAACTTTGTCATTGCTTTAGTTCTGTGTGTACATATTTCTTTTTTTTAAGTTTGGCTTTCAATCTGACCAACCGATATGAGTTTAGTTTATATCAATAGTATTCGAAATGATCATTACAAAATTACAGGGGTAAACATTTCTTCTATGAAATCATTTGCGATACTGTAACCCAAGTGGGGTTTAATTTTCCCAATTAATTGAGAAATGCCATATTTTCATTCAAAACGAGATAATTAAGCTCTATAAAATTCACACCCTGTAAATAAAGCCCGAGAATTGAGCGCTTGGGAAATTTATTTGAAAACTGTCGAGCTATGACTTTAGTTTAACTCTCACTTATTAAAAAACCATAAAAAATGTGTCGATTCCTACGTTGGATATAGTATACCTGGCTCGAAGAACTAACAACAAGAAAAGTTATTTTAGTTTTTCCTTTGAATATCGCCCACCGAGCCTGCGCCATCTGATATCAAGAGAAGTGAAATGAAGAAAGCCTTCCTATACTGTAGAGCAGCGTCAGTTTCGGCGCATATTCTTCAGGAATTACACGCTTTTTAATAATCTCAGTGAAGTGCTCCTTTAGAGTCTTTATCCTCGGAGTTCCCTTTCAAATTTTTCAATGTTAGAAGCAAGTTCCTAAGGACCAATCTCGACTAATAGAGATATCAATACAGGGGCTCCAGCCGGATCAAAGAGTTGCTATTGAGCGCGTATTCTCTTTTGGGCCACTCACAAGACAATGGTAGGGTGACTCCTCGAGATGGAAGACACTTGGCTTTGTAAATAGCCATATACATACTCCTTCTTATATTTTATCTCTCTTTTTCTTTGATCGGCAGAAATTCTTAGCTATATTGAAATTTTGAGCACCACTTGACCCGTTGCTTTGAGAATATTATTTGTTGCGCTTGCGTCGTTTGATCTCTACGCACATCCAGCGCGAGTGCCCTGCAAATATTGTGTAATTAAAATCTTGGTTCAGGATTCACATTTAAAAAGTATATTGCCGTCACTGGAACAACTTCATAGCGCAATTCAAACATGAATTATTGTTTCTTTTGTGCAGGCATGCCCTCATTAATTTACCTGTACTCTTCACATTGTCTTGAGTGCACTTATTTAATCTCACAAGAAATTCAGAATTTGAAGCCCATTTCAGGGCCGTCCCTAGCGGCACAATGAATGTTGTGCTCGTTGCTCGCTTGGGACACTAGTTATTTTTAAATTTGTTATTTCCATAGCGAAGCCATTGAGGAATTTGTGTGCATGAAGTTCGTCAAGGATTGAATTAAACTTTGATGATCTTTGGTTTAGGAATACACTGATTTGCAGGTTTACAACAGAATATAATGAAATAATGCATGTTTAGAACAGCATGGAGGAATGAAATAATGCATTTTTAGAACAGCATAGAGGAATGAAATAATGCATGTTTAGAGAAACATTGAATGAAATATTGCGTGTTTAGAGCAGCATGGAATGAAATAATGCATGTTTAGAGCAACATTGAATGAAACAATGCGTGTTTAGAGCAGCATGGAATGAAATAATGCATGTTTAGAGCAACATTGAATGAAATAATGCGTGTTTAGAGCAGCATGGAAAAAAATGATGCATGTTTAGAGCAGAATAGGATGAAATAATGCATGTATAGAGCAGAGTAGGATGAAATAATGCATGTGCAGAGCAGCATAGAATGAAATAACGCATGTATAGAGCAGCATAGAATGAAATAATGCATATTTAAAGTAGAATAGAATGAAATAATGCATATTTGAAGCAGAATAGAATGAAATAATTCGTGTTTAGAGTAGCATAAAGTGAAATAACGCTTGTTTAGAGCAGCATGGAAAGAAATAATGCACTTTAGAGCAGAATGGGATGAAATAATGCAACAGAAAAGAGCCTCGTGGCCCGTGCCTGGTTTGCCCCGCTTAGTGTAAGATTTTTGAAAATGAGTATTTTTTTCTAATGCATTATTTTATGTAGTTTTTATTTTTTATATTCTTGCGCACGAAAGGAAGCATCTATAAGTGAGGATAAAAGTTTGATTTTACGAAACTTACTGATGTTTTTTGCATGATTAAATTATGTAATTTTCACACAATTAGTGGCTCCATCCTCTTCAATGAGACATGAAACTTATTGTCATTGAAGTAATTCTTGTTTGCGTACCAATTATAGCCCATTCTAGAAAGGCAATGAAATTATCTGAAGATAAATAAAACATAACAATGCGGTAAATTTTCAGAGTCTGGAGATCAAATGTCAGGTCTCCAAATCTTTACACGAGCGTGAATCGATGGGCAGCTCTTATACTTCCCCTAACGAGACATTACCTATACCTCTGACAACTTAGGAATATGCTCATTGTACTGTAAACTTACAAAAAGAAGGTGTAATGGGAAAAAGTTCCATGTGAGAAGACCATCGTCTGAATCTAATATTAATAGCTGGACCGTAAGGAGAGTACTCAGGGAATATCTAGAGTTGCGATCAGTGTAAGTTTTGAAGAATAGAAAGGAAGCGTCTTCCTGTCCCGTAAAGAAAAACTAATCGGAAGTAAAGATGATACTGAATTTCCTTGCTGAAGGTTCAGACGAATGGTGAAGAAGAATCCGAATTTTTTAAAAATTGATTTCATTTTCAGCTTGAGTGCTAAATAATTTCTAAATGATCGTTTTTTCATTAATCTAAATAGCAGGAAAGTGCTAACAGAAGACAGACGATATTCATTGAGTAAAGCCATTTGGGAATAGTTTCCTTGGCCTAACATAGTGAAGAGAGAATTATTACGAATTTTCTCAAGCGCTTCTCAATTTTTCACTGCGTTAAAAAATCTTTACGGCGTAATTATGATGTTCCTTACTTCAAATACTAGTCCGAATTGTCTGGCGTCAAGTTCTAACTAGGCAGAACTTTTTCCAATTCTGGCTAAAGCTTCTCGAATGGAGTTCTCTGTAGATTCCCATGTATTCTGGTCCTCTGAATATAAGGTGTCAGTTCACCACATCAGCACTTTCGATTTCGGAGTTTCATTTCAAGAATTTGTTTTCAACTATAAGAAATCATTTCGTTTTAACGCGCTGCACTGCTCGTGACGTCTGAAGAGTGGAGAAAAAGTTGGTCAAAAAATTCTCGTTCATTTCTGCAACAAGGCAGCTATTTGAAAAATTGTGATTATTTTATTGTTTTTTATTTTACTAACCAAATTCTTGTAATAAAAATGATCAATGAAGTGGTACTGAAAAACAAATTTGTCTCCGGCTGTGGTGCCATCAACTCCTCTTTTGCTTCTCTTATGTCAATGTTGATTAAATAAAACATCAAATGTTAGCGTTATTAATTATAAGGTATCAGGAAAATGGACAGTTTCCCCTACACGTCAACAATTCGAGTAGAAAAGATGTACTCTCTGGCTTCGGGTGTTCAACTAGAAAGTTTAGCAGCTCAAAGCAGTATGGACGCTAAAAAAGCTTCCCAAATTTCAGCTAGATAATGTGACAGATAGAAAACAACTTGGCTTTCACGCAAAATTGCTACGAATTTTTTCAATTCGAATTTTGAAATAACCTTGAAAAATCGAAAATTCAAACCAACATGAAAGTTATTTCTTTCAAAGAAGTAAGGCCGCAGCTAAACTCGATCCGCAGCAATTCAAAGCATCAGATCCCTTTTCTATTCCCAGCCGTTCGTATTATTTAGAACATCCTCACTTGCACGCATGATTTGCTAACGCTTGAAGGCGCAAATATAGCATTTTTTGCTCCCAAGTGCTCGCAGTGCACTCGTTGTGTCGCGTATTAATTGCCCGTACTTCGCACGGCCTGCAGCGCTGCGGGCACTCGTGAGCGACACTACTCGATCGTTCACTAGGCCGACTGTCTGGAGAGACACGTGAGCGCGAGGGAGTGACTCAGATCATCGTTATCTCGCAACAGGTAAGCGATAAATATTTGAGTTGAAAATTATTCAATAGATCAATTAAATATTTTCAAGCTTATGGTCCAATAACAAAAACTCGTAAAAGCAAATCGCTTCCAACTTCCATAGCAAAAGAAGTATTGATACCGGTACAAATGGGATTTGGATTTACAATTTATGCTTAAATTGAACCATCAATCAGAATAACGAGCATTTAAGCACAAGTAATTTTCATGAAACTATCTCTAGTGTTCCTTAAAAATTTATTTGTTTTTCAAGCACGGAAGCGTACGCTTAATAGAGGATATCAAGAATGACAAGTCATAGTGGAGCCTTTATCTGGAAAACTATCGTATGGCACGTACTGAATTCTCCTATTCTTTCATCATTTGATGCATCACTTCGTCTTGCTGTTATGCACCATAATATAGGGTTCAATCATTCCTCAATTGGAATCAACCAAAAGACTATTGGTAGACATTCTCGACAGGGTAAGACATTTTTCTCGATTGGCACCGGATCCTTGCGATTTTTTAGTTCACTCAATGATGCATTGGTTTATTTGCTCTAAAAATTCATTTTCCTTGGAGTTCCACGCGTACAAATTGCACGATTTTACGAACTGGTTTTGTTTGCATGTGTGGAACATTCGATGCAAAGAGACAGAATCTTTCGCTAGCTCTCGTGCAGGTTCATCCAAGAATTCCAGCTTCAAGGCTAAATAAGCGGAATTCACCAGCTGTAAATAGCAAAGAAGTGCACAGATCTTCGTGCGAATTGAGCTTCATGCTGCGAGTTCGTGTCAGTAGAACCTGTTGGATAAATTTCGGTTGACATGAGACGAGGATGGCAAAAATTATTGTCTGAACCAGTGGACTGTGAATTGCAGTGTTTTGTCGCAGTCATTGGCATTTTGGTCCTTCCGGCCCACCTTTATGGAACATTGAACAATCTGTGTGTACGATCTAGAAATTTTATTGGTAAATGGGAAATCATCGTCTCGTTTTCAAATAATTTCGGGCTCGTTATTTGTCAAATCTTATTGTTTGTGCTGTAACATCTGTAATACAGAGTATAAAGCCTCGTTAAACATTGTCAACCTTTGTTTTCGTGTTCTCTTATTATCGAAGTGCTTACTTTTTCGCTGTTTTTCTGTAATCAGTAAATAATAAACTATTCGATTTCATTTTTTGATCCTGATTATTCCTCAGAAATTACATCTACCTCGATGTGTTTGTGTTTTTAACCATTAACATTTTTACCCTTATTATTCCTTTTTTATAACTTCGATCTCAGCCTTAGCTCTGAACTGAAGGAAAATATTTTCTAACATTTGTTTAAATCAAACCAAATTTACCAAATATTTTTATGTACTGAGCTTCACAACAAATTGTAAATGATCAGCTAATAATTAATCATAACAATGACAAATAACAACATAACAACATTGGTACTAGGTTATTGATCGAATAATTCCATGTTCATCAAATATTCTACAAATACAATCGTTAAATAACACTTCAGTTCTCATCTGATGCATTTTAGTCCACTCACAGAGCATACATATTAGTTTCATGTTGAAGGAAAGCTCGTCCGAGGATCGCTATGAATTACCGCTCTCAAATAGATAGAAAACTAATTAAAAGATCGAACGCGTGATTATTTTTTCTGAGAATAAAATTTTTCATTACTTAATTATTTCCTAATAAATTATCGCTTAAGTGAGCTCACATACACACAAAAGTCTATGAAAAATAGAAATCAATGTTGCTTCTTTTTTTATTAAACAGTTTCATGTACCTTTCATGGACCTCTCCAACGTCGCTACAGAAAAAATCCAAGCAACTTGAGCAGCACCGCAGAACTATCTCTCATAAACAGCACCTTCAGTCAATGTAACAGTAAACTCTTTGCAAAAAGGCTCAATGTTACTGAATGAATGTTTTATAGTTTTAAATGAGTCTTTACAGCTATACTTCAAGACGAATTTTCTAGAGTTCATCAAAGTAATGTAACTGGAAGCTAACAATTATTCAATATTGTACTAAATGAACAAGAATTTTGTAAAACCAAAAACATTTCAACAAAAAACAGCAACTATAATTTTTTTTAGCACGAGCGCTACATTAGCACCTCATGACAACGCACCAAAAATGTACATTGTCAAGCCATCGACAAGGCATCTTTTGCGTTCATTAAGTCTAGTCTCTACAGCCATACAAAAATTGATGTGGTAGGCAGCAACGCGTGTTGGCCAACCCTGCTAGTTTAGGCTCTAAAAAGTCAACTAGGCAAATCAGCTCGGAGAAAAAATGACGGCAGGCGAAATATATAAATTAGTCTACGGAATTCGAAACTAAGAGTTCACTTACTCGCGGCACCCCACACCCACTCCCGTCCTGATCTAAAAAACGGAGGTTTTCACCTACGAGATATTCCCTGCCTACATTTCCAGAATTTTGTCGTTCACGGTGAGACACGATGGCTTCGCTGAATTTATTCCGCCGTTAAAGTGGCTAGCGTCCGCTCTTGTATTGATCGAGCGGTCTGCGAATTGCGCTCGCTATAGTCATCAACAGTAATAATATTTATGGGCGAAAATATACACTTCTGAATCATTTAAACCAACTTCACATTTTCCACGCTATTTATCTGTCACAACTCAGCAAAACAGATGTCAGTACAATCGATTTCTCTTCTTTTAACAAAACACAGAAGTAATAATAATTATTGAATGTAAACTATAAGAAATAAAATATCATGTTCACAAAAACCTATAAGACATTCGTGGCTAACCAAGGACGTATAGATTGTGCGTTCTTCTTACGAGTCTTGTTTTTTACCCATAGTCATTTAGGGGTCAAGCAAATAAATGATGTGAACAGAGAGCACTCCATCATCGTGAGCGTGTCGTGATTTTCTCCTTTCTAACGAGAAGAGCGAGAGGCGCATTCGCTTTTAGGTTTGAGTTGACGCTTTGGCACGCCACTCTTGAACATGATCGAGAGAAAGAAGAGGCATCACGTGGCATCACGTGGGCCTTGGCTCCCGCCAATTGGAGAGCTCGTTGCAAGCCGTCTCGGAGCCCTCGACCCGAGTATCGACAAGCGCGCCACCAATCACACGGGTATTGGAGGGTATCGAAGAATTGCTACGGCCAATGGAAACCTTGTATTGGTTTTGGCGGGGTGAATTTTTAGCCAATGGTGTGGTGGAATAGATATCGATGGTATAAATTCGGCCCAATAGTGCTGTGGGTTATGATATTGACATATCTTCTTGGCCAATCAGAATCGTATTGGAAGGGTATTTTGTTGCTTTTTTAGCCAATGGCAACAGAATCCAAAATTGGAGTGCACGAGGGAAGAGCCATTTCACTGAACTATAAACAAACTTTATACCGCAGTTCCTGTACTGGTTCATGAGTCTAGCAATAGTAGATCGTGCACAATTTTCATTGGTACTTTTCTGAATGCTTATTTCAGCACCGAAGCTCACCTCCTCGCAGTAGAGTCACTCACTTTCGTGAACTTCGAGAACTTTTCTAAAGTAAGCATGCTGACGACGGTCTCTTACACTCTAAACTATGTGTTTCTTTCAGCGCTGAAACACCCAAGGTTTGTGAAGCATTACAAGCCAGCTGTTCTGACAAACATAAGGGTTTTTGATGCTCTTTTACATTGTACTTTTACAGATGAGAATTACTTGCCTGTTTACTGATGCGAAATTTTACTTGACGAATGAACTGAAACATGTCGTATAAGGAAAAAAATTTCCGATATCTAAACTCTCAAAGTATTTCAAAAATCTGGCCATCAAGCGTGGTGAAATTTGCCATTAGTAGTTGTTTCGTTCAGGAACGATGTCGACGCTGTGACGAGTACCTGCCTATAAGAGACAGAGGTACCGAAGGAACAATGAGCTTAGACCCCTTGAAAGTTCCTCCATAAAGTCGTGCGAAGATTGCCAGTCCTGACTTGGTATCAGGCCGCCATTGTTTATTCATCTCTTGGAATCAGCAGTGCCAATGCATAAGCCGACCGTTCCTTCCATTCTCAGTCTTGCATCAACCATTCCCACGGCAAGAATTAGAAACGGTCCTTTTGTAGAAATCCAACTTGTGTAGGAATCGGGCGCGCTTGGCAATCTTTGGAATGGGAATCAGAGTATATAGGCTATAAAAGTCTGACGGGAATTCCAGTCGAAATGGGAATGCGTGCGGACTGCTCTCGTGCTTATTTTGATACACTTGGAAGCTTGTGCTTTTTGCTGCATTTTTCCGAGAATTTTTGAACGGAAGGGAAAGGATTTGGCTACGAGTTGTGCTTGGAATTTTGTTCTGCAGTTGTGCAAGTTTGAATTGGGGGTTAATTGAGTGCTTGGGGCCCTCTCCTCGAGCGGGGAGGATGAGGAGGAGGTTATGGGGGGATGTGAGGCTCTACTAGCCTCAAAAGCTGCCCCTTCGAAAAGAGGAAATCTCCGGAAAATCGCATTTAAATGTTCTTAGCATTTCCAGAGGTAAACTCATTTTGAAGCAAAGAAAAACGAATAACGGTTCGCTAGGTGAAATAGAGAAAAGGGTCGTTGAAGGGGATGGAATTTCATTAAATGTTAATATGGGACTAAATTTAATGAATTATCTTCGTAGGGAATAAAACTACAATAAAATAGAGATTTGAGCTATTCAAAATTGCAATGAATTAAGCGTAGTAGTTTCCATTTATTTTTCCAACCATTGATCAATTAAAAAAGTTTGAAAGTCATTATATCTTATATCAGGTACAGTAGATGTTGAGCGTAATTTGGGACCTGTATATAGGCCAGCAGTGTTCCAGAAAATTAAAATGAACCTCCAAGTTGACCATTCTAGGCAAATATTGCACTTGTTTTATTTGCAACTGTACAAAAAACTGAGCACGTTATTACCAAACACGATTTATTGAAACATTCTTCTTCAGGATGCTCACTTTATAAAAAGCATTATATTTGTTGAGCGGTCTTTGCTACCGTTCGAACTGTTGGAAGAAATACGCCGCTGCCGCAACAAACTTACAAGCATGATAGTTGTCAACCAAAGTTACTCGCATTTTTGGAAAACCGACATAGCATTCGTTGCTGGGTTTTCCTTTTAATTTCCTATAGTCTCTCTTAAAGCAACAAACCTCATCTCGCTTCTGTTATCATCGGAATATTTCTCCACTCAAGCACGATATCATTCCCTATGCATCAGGCGAAGACCGCGATATCATTCGGAATGTTTGGGACTCCTCGTACGATATTACGGCCTGTATTTCACAGGAACGACGCAGCCACACGAGATATCACCGCAACCATTTCCTATTTTTGAACCTATCACGTAAGCATGGCAAGGCATTTGCGTTCCTCACGCTAACTGAGATGGGTTGCTCGAGAGGAAATGTACCTTCGTATTTATTGAGGTGCCGCCGAGATGCAGCCGATGGTGGCAATGCGAGTATGCCTCAAATGCCAATTTCATCTTAAGGAACATAGTCACTCGTAAATGGGCATGTTTTGACGCATTTTTAAAGCTCTGCAGTAGTTGCACTACTTGGAAATTAAAATAGTATTTGTGAGGGTGGCATTTTATGAATTTTAAAAAACTGCTCTGCAATTTTTTCCTTTTTTACGGCCCTTTTAAATGAAATCGCTTACAATTTTTTAGATCAACACACGTTTTGCGAATGATATTTTTACCCTATTCGGTGGTAGGAAATTTCCAAATGCATGTTTTTTTTTTCTTGCAAGCCTTTGTTTGCTACAAAATACCGACAGTCATTTGATTTCGTGTGCGAGTACAACATGTATTCCAATTTTTAAATTGGATTAGTTTAACTTAATTCTTGCGGTATATGAAGTTTCTGAATGACACATAGCGACATTGCGTCAGAACATATGCTGTAGAACTTAATACATGTAATACCGCATACAGTTCTATTCATAAATCTGGACTTGGGTTCTCTGTGAAGTTGAAGTTGATTTTGCACGTAGTATAGAACAGCTGGCAAAGTAAGAAAACTTCAGGTCCCAGGGGCAATTTTAGCCAACAAGTAACGCATAACGCGAGACCAACCCTAGAGTGTTCCGTCTACCTGAGGAGGCCTCGATAATTGGAGCCGTGAGCTTGCGGTTCCAAGAATTGCTTCAATAGGAACTCGTTACCAGGCTATGCTCCGGTCCCTCTTCACTCTAAATTACTGATGAAGTCCTTTACACGCCGTGCTTTGGACTTGAGTTTCATACCATATCAATACCGTGCGATCAATTACTTCTTCCATGAGAATTAGTTGCCCGTCGGAACTGCAAGTCGAGACGTATTTTCGCAGTGGAATGTATTTTTGCGTCGGGTATAAATTCTTTAAACATCGGGCTGTTACTATTTATGCAATGTTGTTATATTCTAATGAATTAAAATTTCACTCTGTAAGGTGATTGGAAGCATAACTCAGTTATTTTACACAAGTTCTTAGCGCCGTTGTATTATTCAGTCTTTTCTATTAGTAACGCAAGTTCTTCAAATCAGTAATCTTTGAGTTTCAAAAATGGTTTCTTATGAATGTTTTTATCCCAGAGCTCCCATTGATATGAAAAACTTTTATTTCCGATCACGATTCCCAGAAAAATTGTTTACCTCGCCCAAAAAATTGGTTCGAAAAGATACGGGCAGCAAAATGACTGTAATAATAGAAAGTGTAAAAAACGGAATGCTTTACAGAAATAAAATTATGCAGAAATAATTATTCTTATTAAAAAAAACGCAATAAAAGCCCATAACATTACTGGTTATTGGTCTGTTGTTAGACTTTCTTTGATAAAATGTGTTACTTAGTCAAAAATATCTTAGCAAAAATTTAATAATTAAATTGTTTTTTTCTAGTTTTCCATTAGTGATGAGATTAAAGTTTTCATAGGTTGGAGAACGGTGTATCCAACAATCCAATTCACGTCTGCGGTAGAAAGCAGTCCACCGCTTGGAAACAAGAACAGTAAGATGAGAACAAACGTGCTGCGAAGTAAAAGCATAGCAATGGAAGAAAATTTCGGTAGCTAGCGCTTAAAGGTTTCCAGCCTAGAATTAACATAGTGTGACAATGTATTTTGTGTGTCTAGCTTCAGAAGAATCACAACTTCATTACGCTGTAATGTTTTCGTATTCACCGAAGAATTTGTGAGATGAATAAATAAATACCTTGTCACCACATCTAGCTTTTCAAATGCTTTTCCAGTACTAAATTTGTTAATTTTATCCTAGTTAGAACAACAAGCTTGCATATTGAGTTAAAATATTTGAATATGGGTTATGATTGAAAAAATTTGAAATTTGTCATCGATGATTAGGTCCATGAACTAAAATTTTGAACTATTGAGCAACTGTAACTGGTGTACAGAGTCTGACTGCCATTTCATCGGTGAGATCGATTTTTATCCACATTTTACAGTTTCTACATAAGTTTTCCCCATTTAGTTTTTATTTGATTTATGGGCTTAATAAGCAAGTTTATTTATCCTGCAATATTTATGTTGGTTCACTTCACGATATTGACTCATCTCAATCGTTAATACGCTCTGGTAATTAAACCATTTCTTTTGGCAGTCCTACGTTTTTCTTTTGGGGATCGATTAACGCAAAATTACAAAGTCAGGCCTGCTCGTAGAGTTTTTGATAAGGGTATGAGTTTTTGATAATTGTCAACAATTGGGTATTGGGTATTATTGGGTATTTTATTGCAAACTTAGCAGAAAAACCAATTTTCTCATCTTCAAATATTACAATTTCTAAACGTACTCTTAGGATAACCGTTGTAAACAATTTATTTGGCGATCAAAAACTTCCACGGTAATTAACCCTATACAGACATTTCTGAGCCCGTGTTCGCTGCCGTTGCTGAGTGTAAAAAAAGCGAACAAATTTGTTTTCCACACACGAATTGAACAACTCCGTAGTCACGCTTTTTTGTGAGGAGTGCTGAAAACATATTGTGAGAAGCGCTGAAAGCATTCTGTGAGAAGTGCTGCAAATAATTTTTGGTGAGTACTGAAAACATTTTGTGATGATTGCATTTTTGTTAGAAGGGCTGAAATTTCATGACGACGCTTGTGGACGCAATAATATATTAAGGGGTTCGCTATCTTCACCACCATAGTCAATGATTCTAGATTACTAGAACACCAAAATACCACTAATAAATTTCGTAATTCCGTCTTTCTTTGTAAAAAGATGAAATTCTGGAGAAAACTGTGGCGTCTGTAATTAATATTTTTCTGCAAACTGAACTATATTAATTAAGCGGTCAGTAGAAACATCGATTCCGGCAAAAATGTAGAAAAATTATTGTTGAAATCTTCCTATGCAGTTCAAATGGCAAGCACCGTCATTATTTATAGGAAAAAAAATGCAAAATCCGCAAAGAAAAATAAGAGTATGAAAGAAGTCCATAAATTTCAGTTCAACTTTAATTTACGTTTTACTTAATTTCTCATTTGCAGTACCGGAAACAAGTTAGGCCGCCGTCACACGTACGGAGACCAAATGGTAACGATTCGTCATAATGGTCTACAGTTAGAAGTACCAATCGGTCTGTCCAGTTTCACGAAACCATTGGATTTCAGCCTTAGTTTGAGACCAGTTTAAAGGCTGCCGTCACACGGAGACCAAATGGTAACATTTCATCATAATGATCTACAGTCAGCGGCACTACTAGGTCTGTCCAGCGCCACGAAACCATTAGATTTCAGCGTTAGTTTGTGACCAGTTTGGTCATACCATGATTTCAGAACATGATGTCATGGTATGACTAATTAATGATCGAAATCATTCATCTCATATGTCCTTCCTGCGGATGATTTGAGAATCTGTACTGTTGGTTCCATCACAGGTAATCGATTCTTTGCTTTTCATCTTTGCTTTTCATCATTTAGAGCGCTTAAAGAACGATAATAATGCAATAGATATCAAACTGAACATTTTTTGTGTAAATACGTACTGTATACTTTTCAAATTTATAGTTGTTATAAAATACTCAATAATCATTTATTTTCAGTAATCAATTTTTCAATTATTCTTAGTGCATTAACATATATTCTCTCAGAAAAATTACAAATGTTAGTATCTCTTGGCTGTGAGGAGTAAACGCAATACAAATAAAAGAGATGAACTTTACATAGAATTAACATTTTCTTCCAATAAAATATATAATTTTGAGTTAATGCTAGGCATGTTGACGCATGATATGTTCCATAAAGTTTTAGATGTTAGGAGCTCAATTTGCTGCTAAGCAGGGAATCGTGGAGACACGTTTCTTTTCAACATATGAACTGCTGCAGCACGCAAGTTGGACGCTAAAAATTGAAGTTGTCCAAGACTTTGGACCACTTGTGGTTAAACACACTTTCTTCCCACATTTTCCGTTGTGTGATAATCGACANATTTTTTGTGTAAATACGTACTGTATACTTTTCAAATTTATAGTTGTTATAAAATACTCAATAATCATTTATTTTCAGTAATCAATTTTTCAATAATTCTTAGTGCATTAACATATATTCTCTCAGAAAAATTACAAATGTTAGTATCTCTTGGCTGTGAGGAGTAAACGCAATACAAATAAAAGAGATGAACTTTACTTATAATTAACATTTTCTTCCAATAAAATATATAATTTTGAGTTAATGCTAGGCATGTTGACGCATGATATGTTCCATAAAGTTTTAGATGTTAGGAACTCAATTTGCTGCTAAGCAGGGAATCGTGGAGACACGTTTCTTTTCAACATATGAACTGCTGCAGCACGCAAGTTGGACGCTAAAAATTTAAGTTGTCTAAGACTTTGGACCACTTGTGGTTAAACACACTTTCTTCCCACATTTTCCGTTGTGTGATAATCGACAAAGCTCGAACCCGGTAGTAATTTGGTGCAGTGTCTCTTACAGCTCGCCGTTGCTCAACACTTAGGCTTAGGCTTAGCTCAATGGTTCCTGCAGTAGCGAATCGATCGCTGCTTGTACCAGATTAGTGAAGTAAAACTCCATGCACGCTTCTGAGTAAATACTGCTCGCAGCCACTCTTGGCAAAGAGTGGCTTTTAAGAGTTGAGTTCTGGTCGGTGCTACTCAGAGGAGTTCATAGCCGGAATTGCAGCAGTTGAATTGGGCTACAATGCAAGAAAAGGGCGCTAAAAGAAGACACGACATCTGCATGCTTTCACAGTCACTGTCACACATCCCCATGAAACTGCTGGATGCTGCTGTATTGCTGCACCGATTTTCAACATAGTACATCACATTTTCGTTTTCGTTCTGGAAGGTGTAAACATCCAGGTGCTTTTTTCCTACTCTCCAGATTCTTTGAAATAAATACTTTGAAATGTATGTTTTGTATTCTAGGATTCGACTATTTCATGAATTTTAGCAGCTAGCGAAATGTATATCCATACCCTCTCAGTCTCTCACGTTTTCATTGGCTGTGAAAATATTAATTTTCACCTTTTTTGCACGAGCTTACAAATTTTGTTCTAGTTAGGCAGGTGTTGTATAGTTGATAATGATTAGTTGTCAAGCTATAAGTTGGTCATGAACATTAGTCTCCCTTCTGACATCATTTGAGAAACGTTACAGCCTCATCATCGATCAGAGATTACTAATTTTACAGACTTGGTAAAACTTAGTAAAACAGACTTACTTCGCAAAGCATTACACTCAATGGACATTATGGAGTTTTTAGTTAGACTATTTTAGTCATATTGACGGTCGTAAAATTCATAGAGATATTGATTACCTAAAGCAGTAAGTTTTCCCACCGTATGTACTCTAGTTGCGGCAACTTCTTCAATCGTGTGTTTTAATTAAATATTTTTGCATGCACGACAAGATGTGAGGCGGCAAGCGTGTCTAAATTGTCAGTATTTGGCCAAAAATTTCGTCTGCAGGTACATATCCGTGACAATCAAATCAGTTATATATTATGTATATCAAGTTCAGGTGATTTTCAGTCTTGAAAATTTAATAATTTTCATTGGATATCGAGACCTTGCGCGAAATACCCCGGCGTCACCTCAGCTTCTTTTTTCACCCTCAGTACCATCAACTCCAAAAATTTTTAATTTTTGTAGTTCAGTTCACGCGCACACTGATAACAAGTTGCATGGCACCAGCCTGTCGCACTTTGAAAGTTTCAGCAATTATATTACAGAATATAGTGCAATATAAACTATTGTTGACCCCCTACAGAATCCTGATTTCAGTAATTAAGTGTATATGTTTATTAATTATACCGTTTTTATTTAGTAATTTTTATCCAAGTGTTTAGTCAGTACCATTGTGAGACAGCTTTGATAGAATCCATGCACAATATATAACAGNAATTTCGTCTGCAGGTACATATCCGTGACAATCAAATCAGTTATATATTATGTATATCAAGTTCAGGCGATTTTCAGTCTTGAAAATTTAATAATTTTCATTGGATATCGAGACCTTGCGCGAAATACCCCGGCGTCACCTAAGCTTCTTTTTTCACCCTCAGTACCATCAACTCCAAAAATTTTTAATTTATTTTAGTTCAGTTCACGCGCACGCTGATAACAAGTTGCATGGCACCAGCCTGTCGCACTTTGAAAGTTTCACCAATTATATTACAGAATATAGTGCAATATAAACTATTGTTGACCCCCGACAGATTCCTGATTTCAGTAATTAAGGGTATATGTTTATTAATTATACCGTTTTTATTTAGTAATTTTTATCCAAGTGTTTAGTCAGTACCATTGTGAGACAGCTTTGATAGAATCCATGCACAATATATAACAGAATCTGTTAAAATCAAGTAGTATATAAAGCACTAATGTAATCAATACTACATCCCCATAGTTCGCGTTAAGCTTGTGTTCGTTGCCAGGAAAGTCCAAGATTTACACTGATTTTTTATCAGAAACAGTAACTTCTGCGGCATAGGTTTTAGAAGGTACAATAAAACTGTTGCTGTCACCTAAAACGTACTTCATTTTATTCTTTTCGCAGAATACGTGAGCATTTGATCAGACTTTGATCTACAAGCTCTTATTCATTCATCAATAAGCTTCTTATTCATAGTACAAGTTTCACGCTGTCAATCATCATTGCTGGGAGCTCAAACTATCCAATATTTGTACAAAAGCTTTCTGTATTACCTGAATTTTTGATAAACTTGTATCTCTATTCATTAAACTTATGCTTTAAAAATTATGTGAAGAAAATTGTTTTAGGGTAGTGAAGAGACGTGAAATATCATTAAATTATCAAACGTTGATATGTTTGTCATTTACATGATGCATTACAAATTTATTGATGAGATTGATTAAGAGGTTCGAAAAGGATCAAACTGTCCTCTTTAAGCAATCACTTCTCCATAGATTTATTCACGCATTGAAAGAATTCTCACGTGCAAGCAATCTCTAATAAAACTGACGTAATTTGATCCTAATTCATAGCTCCGCGGAGAAGCTTCACGAGCAGGAACATTCACTTAATCAGAAGCTGGCGTGTTTTGCATTAAGGACTAATGATCCAATCTCATTCTGATCTTCTTTGTCTGATTTGACAATTGAATCTCGAACCAGTTCATCAGAGGTCTTGCTCAGAGGAAGCGCTCTTTTCCTTGAACTCAAAGTATTAGTTTACTGCAGGTTGGTTGTTCCGTTTCGAGGTCCTGAGACCGAGTTCGCGCTGCGCAGAGACAATGAAGGAGCCGGCGCACTCGGTCTCTTTACTTCAACACAAGCGCGGATCAAGTTACGAAGACTTTCTTTTGGCGAGCCGGCGGAAGAAGGAGACGATCCTAACTACAATAATACCCATCAATGTGGTTGAAAATGGTAAAATATACAGGACTTAACGGATTCGATCAGCTACTCCACGTGCAACGGTTAAATGGGTTTTCAAATGATCTGAAATTACCTTAAAGCATGACTACCTTAATCACATTATGATCGCACGTTAATCAAAATTCTTCACTCAATCTAGCCGTAAAGATATACACACACATCGCACATTTTGCAAAATAATGAGACCACTCACTTTTAAGAGGTTTCGATGAGTAAATGTTTCACCCCTTTCATTTATCACCCAACATGACGCCTGTATTTCACCAACAAATTTTTATGTCTCGCTTCACGGTGGGCTTGTGTGCCTTCAGTACCTGTATAGGTGCAAAAGTGGCCTTCTGGTCCGGCGGTGCGTGACCCGGTGAGGGTGTGGCAGAGGCGGGCAATATGCTGAGAGCGGCACCATTACCCTGAAAACTATACTGATTATTGGCCAGACACAATAGCTCTCGAGCACCGAAATACTTTCAGGAAATACACGCGAGCGATTGGCCTCAAATGGCAGAGGACGCGCCGTAACCGCGATATTGGCCTCGGACGAGCAGCTGGATATATGCGGGCATTCTGTTGAGCGCTAACCCTATACTCCGGTGATTGGTATCATGCGACGCTATTCTGGTCGCTGCTCATTTCTTCGTTATACGGATGTATTTGTCGATTATCATCGTGGGATTTCATTATCTGTAAAAGTTTGTGACCAGTGTTAATTTAGGCTCCAGAAATGTTTGTGGAATAATATGAATGAAGTACATAAAATACGTCAGACAGATCGCCGCTTTGGCATCTGAAGCCAGGAAATGTCCCTAAACAACTAAGGCAGTAAAATAGTTTTCCGTTACGTCTTATTTAAATACACAAATTTTTCTTTGTTCGATATTATAGTTTAAATAATCAGATCGCGTGGAGTTCATGTACATGCCAATCTTGAACTGTATCAAAAGTAATACATATTGAAAATTATATATTTGACCAGTACCATGTAAAATGCCGTCAACGTTGATCGCAAAAAAATATCTAGGCTCGTGAAATAACAAACCCTGAGAAGTGGATGTACTGATTGTAACCGTTCCCTCGTTTCTTCTTAACAATTATTACGCAGGTACATGTACGTTCATTGAGATCCTGTTCTAGAATCTAGAATGCGACCATAAGCATTCTCGCTTTTTGCATCGAAGACAGCTAGGACAACTAGAATAAGGGCATTCATGGTTGGTTTCTTGGCACTGCAATCGAAAGCCATTATATTCTTTGTCAAAAAAATTTTATTCTGATTAAAACTATCACTAGTTAGTTCTTGAATGTAAACCAGAATCACAATCATGACATAAAACTGTACAGATTATTATTTTATAGAAAGCAATGTTTCCGAATTAATCACATATAGGGTAGAAAATAGGTGCTAATTCGACAAAATAAAGTTATAACATCACACATATTATACCTTTTCTTAACATTGTAAACATGCAGTATGTGATAAAAGATCAGAAAATATGGATTTATTTTACGAGTATACCTTTGCAATATATTAGCTTTTCTTAAGAACTAATGCTACAAAGCAGCGTTGTATGCCACTAACTGCAGCAAGAAGCAATTCCATGGCAAATTTCGTCCCATGCACGGAAAGTGAAGACTTTGAATTTTTATTAGGATAATAAATTTTCAGACACGGTGTAAATTGAAAGAGCTATCATACTGAGAAGTCCAGGGGATTGAGGAGTGTCGAACTGAGAGGCAACATTTTCTTAGAACAAAATACTGCATGGCTTATTGTCTCTGCACAAGGTTTAGGTGGGTTTCACTACCTCATTTTACTCAATGGTTCACAGTTACCCTTAGCAAACTAGTTGGAAGCAGAGTTAAAAGCAGGCTTCAGAATGTTGTTAATCTACACTGACGAGTTTATTGCGCAAGTTGGTTTCATAAAAATGAAAAGGGACTTTTATGATGAGGAAATGGCTGCCCAAACCATAACAGAAGCTGTTTAAATGGTGTAACAAACTTTTTAATTCAGAAGCAATTCCAGAAGTATTCCAAATGCCATGTATGATCATAAAGCCGGTTGCGAGTCATTTCAATTGTGAACTAGTTGTGAGGCCAAACGATTTCACCAGCCGTGCCTTTTTTTATCTTGTACTACAAAAGTTTTCTCTTGTCTATTATTTTCTGCATTTGAATCATAATGAGAGTTTTTTCTCATGCTGAGCGAAAGAACACATTCCCAAATCATCGCGGACCATATTCTCCGTTGCTCAGTTCTGGTTCCATTTTTATTGATAGTATTTTCGGGTCCCGTTGATTCCTTCTCGAATTGCCATAACATAAGTATAGTGGCAATAACTGTCATTTATATTTTATATTTTGGGGTCATTCTCTGAAATCTTCTTTCTCTTTATATCGTATGACCATGATTCAAACGGTTGATCTTGCGGTCTTAAACTCTCGGCAATCTCGCGTCTGAAGGGTGCTACATCAGGGCATTTAACCTACAGTTTCCAGTTTCGACCATAACTTCATTGAAATCAAAATTAAGTCTCGGAAAATTCAGTATTGCTATTAAACCATAATTGTAAATATGTGGAACACAACATACTTAATCATTGATAGCTTGGTTACAATTACAATACATTATTTAAGGTGTATTTTAATATACGTGAAATGTTGAAGTAATGCCTCGAAATCATTTTTTGAATCTTTTTCGCGAGCTGGTTCTTAAGAGTCTAATTGGAAAACATAATTTAAAGGCCTGTAATATCATTGGGAATGTAGACTTCATTGTTTTTTGTTCGATGTAAGTTTTTGGCTTGCGTTTTAAGCCTTTTGTTACTTGTGTAGGGAAGTATATGTTGGCAATTCTGATCGTGATTATGAATAGTCGTAATACAAGCATTTAATCAAACTGTACGATATTGACGTTTACATATGGGTTTTTAGGAAAAAAGAATAGTCACGTTTCCCCAAAAAATAATAATTTTTTGTAAACATGCTCTCTCAACCAATTTTAGATGAAAATTAGAAAACATACGTGTTAAAAACGCTCGTCAATTTCATTAATATACACGTTACGACATTTTTCTGTTTCCGTATTACTTTGAATATTTTTTATGCTCTTGTTCTTCTTCAAATAGCTGATACTTCTTCTTCAAACAGCTTCTTCAAATAGCATTGCATCTAATGTGACAGAATTCTTGTATCCAGCATCTAAGGAGATTTTATAAGCTACGTCAACTGCTAATGTGTTCTATATACGATTATTGTGACAGAAAAAATTGGAGGGTGTATCAGAGAATTATAACAATCTCGTTAACATTGATTCAGTTACACGGTGTCTAGCAATGCAGATACTTTATTTTAGTGATATCACTATTACATAATTTTGAAGATACAGAGCAACAATTTAATAACTTTATGATAGTGTGCTTTCTTAGTGCAAAAGTTTCCTAGATTCTAAAAACGTGCTCCTTTTCAGAGAATTGACTAAAGTTTTAACGATACTTCATTTCAAATTACTCCATCAAATTGCGTTCTTTGGGATAATGATTATAATTATAATCATCATTTGATTGTTCAATAGATATTGTGGACCAAGCGTGAATGAAGTCTCCATATGAGAAGTTATCTTAGTTAAAGGTTGTTTATTTCAAATTCAGATTATCATCTTTAAAGATCCATATCAATACAAGTGCGGGGCAATGGTACTTGTGTAACGTCGTGAATTAAAATGCAAGATGCTGCTGCTTGAATGATGCCATAAACTTCTGTTACGTTTGTGTCGGGGACATGAAAAAGAGTATCATTTCAATACATTTCCATACACTAGACAGGTTTAAAGATGACAAATTTCTGGTATGAATGTAAGACTGAAGTAGACGCGGCTGGTTGGTCTCCGTTTGTTGCTGTTGTTAAAGGATGTCTTGGCAAGGAAAAGGCAGCCAAGTACGCAAAGAAAGAAAGAAAGAAAGAAAGAAAACCAGTTTATTTCCAATAGAGATGACATAAGAACTATTTTTGATTTTTAAAATGCCTTAACATAAAAATCCTTAGTTGATATACCCACATGGGTATCGTAATACCCACATCAATGGTCGACACAAATAATTGAGAGAAATGCTCGATAAAATGCACTCCCTTTTTGTAGTTTGAACCTCCTTCATCCTTAGAAAAGAATGGAGAAAAAACTGTAAATTTTCCTCGTTGATAACCTTCATGTTTTATAGTGTACACTCACATTTAAATACGAGCTCAGGAACTTGCGAGCCAAGGAATGAATGTTGAAAGTAAGGTGGATGGATTTTAACAATAATTATTCTGCGTCTTATGACTATGAGGTCGATATCTGAATCATATTTTTCCCTACTACGCATCAACTAGTTTGCCGAGCATGTTGAGCTTAGAGATGGTGTGTTTTACCGCAGCTTTAATTTTTGATGGTAAAGAAAACTTGCTGCGAATATTTTGTCTGATTTCCAGTTATTGGACTGAAACATGAACATAAAACTCCACTACCTACTAACCGCTAACTATGCATACCCATTTGGGCTGGTTCCCAGACAATCTTTTTGACGTCCGTGACGAATAGGGAGAACGATTTTGCCAAGACTTGAAATCGGTGGATGGTCGTCATCAAGGACGATGGCATGTTCGACTAACACTGGGGAACACACTTTTGGTGGCATGAGTTCCGACACTTGATATTCTAGTGGATTTGAGGGCACTGATTCCGAAAATGACATTCGTTTGTGAAGATCAGGTTTAGTTGTCATGCTACACCACCGTGTTTTTATTTTAATCGAGAATTTTTGTTAAATTTAAGAGAACAGCGCTGGTAAATGAAATCCTATCACTAAAAGAAGTATTCATGTTTTTTTAAACACTTCAAAAAGCTGTTAAATAAAATATTGGCTTCTCTATCAAGTAAAAGGAAATTTGTGACACATCCGGATGCAATCTGCTACATATGTGACACATTCACAGCTCCAAAGCAAAGAAGGAACAGTAGTGAATTTCAGAATTTGTGAAGCAAGCTTACTTTTCTTCCTTTCAAGTGGAACTGTGAGATCAAGATAAGCCTTGGGCACCACAGAAGGTATGTCATTCCTGCAAAAAAAACTTGCCTCATTGGACTAAAGGAAAAAATAAAATAAAATTAGCATTCCGATGAAATGACGTGAGCCACGACACATGCATGTCCCAGACTGTTACTTCTGCCTTACTAATGCTGTTGGTTTTGCTCGTAAATCTCGTCAGCTTATCACATACCCTAATCCAGATTCAGCAATCAGACCTGTACCCCATTCAGACAATGTTCCAAAACCTATCTTCACTCAACATGCTTCTCTTACCTCTGAGAGCGAATGTGACACAGGGTTGACAGAGGAGTCAACTGACAGAAACAGTGACTCAGATTTTGAAGGCATATCAACAGAACCGTAAGCATTTAGCCATGCAGAACTCAATGATTAATTCGAGATCGGGGTTTGTCTAAATATCTGGCAGAATTGTTGGCTTCATGATTAAAAAGTAAAAACTTGCTTAGAATGAAGGCAAATGCAACATTCTATCGCAACAGAGAAGATAACCTTTAACAGTTCTTTGATTCTAAATTTAACTTCGTCTACAGTTGTGAAATTCCTGGATTAGTTACCGCGATGGGAGCTACAAGTTATGATCCTAAAGAGTGGCGCCTCTTTATTGATTGCTCTAAGCGGAGTCTGAAATGTGTTTTATTACATAAGAGCAACATTTTTAGCGCAACACTCATAGGACACTCAGTACACCTGAAATAAAAATATGAACACATTAAAACAGTATTGGAGCTCCTTAAGTACGAAGAAAATAGATGGATCATTTGTGTTGATCTAAAAATCATCAATTTTTGTCAGGACAGTGAAATCGCTACACAAAATTTCCCTGCTTATGTGCCTCCGGGACAGCAGAGCCAAAGACAGACACTGGATTCAGAAGGAATGGCCAGTTAGGGACAGCTACAATGTTGGGGAAAAGAATATCATTCATGAACCCCTAGTGGAACATGAAAAAATTGTTTTCTAGCTTCTTCAAATCAAGCTAGGCCATATGAAACAATTCGTCTATAGGCTGACTTTTTCAATACTGACGGGGACTTTTTCAAGTACTTGTGTGACGCGTTCCCCGGTGTTACAACAGAGAGATTCAATGCAGGTATTTTCGACCACCATCAAAGGAATATGATGAGCTAATTAAATCTCTAATGGAAAGATTCCTAATGGAAAGATTCCTCTAATGGAAATCTCTAATGGAAAGGCTGCAACATGAGCATAAGATGCATTTCTTGAATAATCATATTGAATCGTTTCCGGCAAACTTGGGGAACGTGAACGATGAGCAGGATGAACACTTTCACCAGAATATCAAAATCATGGAAGATCGATATCAAGGTCGCTGGGCCGACTCACACATGGCCGACTATTGCTGAAGCATTTAGCGAGACTGCACAGGGAAGCGAAATGTTAGACGGTCCATTAAACGCAAGTTTTTTCTGAATAAATAGGGCTTTCTTCGCAAAAGAAACTAATGAATCCACTATGTGTTTGTCAAGGTAAGTAAAAGTAATTATAAAATAATCCTGCATGCTTGTAATGGGTTTTGAATTACATTAATTGGACTGGCTTAGAATTTCATCAGTAGTATCTGGTGGCTTACCTATGTATACAGTAGGAGGTAACTCATTGCAAGAAAACTTGACCCGATAAAAAATAACTCGTGCCATATTTAGAATCAGAGACCTCAGTTTACCCAGGAACAGGTCTCTAAGTAAATGCAACTAACTAAAATTAAAATTTTGTTTCCCAGTGTAATGACTAAACTGCTGGTATCTTATGCGTGTGTGGACAAAAAAGCAACAGACCAGAAATTCATGTGAGAAATAGTTTCTCTAGCAGAACAGTACATCATGACACCGTGAGTTTAACATAGTTATTCTGAATTTTGAAAATGATTCTTTGAAAAATTTTCCACCAAATCTTATATAATAATTCAATATTTTCTTTTGTCCAAAGTCTACCCACCATTTGAACATAGTTTTGTTAATCATTCTTCTAAAATAGATCAAATACCTAATTATTCATCCATAAATCAGTGTTTCAAAAACTAAATCCGATCTGACAAACATGCCAACAGTTTCCAACTCACAGGCTGCGATATACAATAAAAACACCTCAGTAAGGGTCTGCCAACATTTTACTGTTAGTAAGGAATGAAATGGTTCGTACATTAGGATATGAATAATTCTTCGTTTTTAACTAAATGCTGCTTTCAGCAATAATGCGTTGGGTAAAGCTCGAAATTAATTAAGGTAAGGAGCATTGGCTTGGTAGTAGCAAAATAAAGCAACGTGAGATTCCAGAAGTAGGCTCCCCACTGCCCAAACCCTGCACGCTGTCTCTGCAGGGTCTTCATGCTCATGATAGTACACCTGAAAGTGCTGCCCTCTAGTGATGCCAACCCCACCGACTCCAGCCGGGCAACTCGCAACCAAGACCATGGACTCGATCCTGCAGGAAAGTCCCCAAGTATATATAATCGCCAACAGCGTTTCTAAATGGTAAATATCCGCTGTTTCCGTGTAAGTAGCAACCAAAAGTGTCTGCAGTATGTAAGAATCCGGGTGAGCTACAACCAAAAGCGTCTCCTGCAGGTAAGATTCGCGTAAGCTGATACCAAGAGCGTCTCCAGCTGGTAGGTATCCTCGCGAGTAACAGCAACTCACCTGCTGGGTAATGGTGAAGGTCCAAGAAAAGTCTGATCGGACTTATTCTTGCCCATCCAAGTAAACTTCACAAGGATCGTTCCTTAAAAAGTGAGGAAACCGCCGCATCAAACCCTTTGCAAGACATCCAAACTTTTTATTTTTTTTAGCTAATATTCTGTAAATGAAAAGGCTGCCTTTAAATCTGGGTAGAAGCTAATAGGTGCTCTAGCATGACGAATTAGATAGCCAGCTCGCCGAGGCTAAACGTAATAGTTTGAACAGTTTGCCAGTGTTACGTATTGAATTTTACTCCAAACTTTTTTTGAATTCTTGACGAAAAAGTAAGTACATTTGTTGTTACATTTGTCCAACACAACCTGCTTCAGCTATCTGAATCAAAACCTTGATTATGAAATGATAATTTAGGCCTTTGTTGAACATCTCACTATTTCAATGAAAACATTCAATAATTACCGCTTTTTTGAGTAAATAAAAAATCTACCGCAGATAATAAGTTTTTAGAGGGGTAAAATTATAAAATGGTGCGCAATTCACTGTGAATTTTACTTGCGTTCCAAGTGGGGGATTTCATTTGTTTCAGAGAAAGTCAATATATCCTCTGAGCAGTGTCATGAAAACTTTCGATTTGTTACCGTAAATTGCCCTTTTCAAGCCGCGCTAAGCCTTTCACTCAAATATTTAAGAACAACTTGCGCAACTTTAAAACTGGATTTCATTTTTACCGAAGAATGAATGAATTCCAAAACAAAATACTGAGAAGTGTTTTCGGATGAGAAGTGAGAGTTAAATAAATACATCGTGTAAACAAAAAAAGAATGGAGCATAAGAATTCACCGATCAACCTAATTGAAACAAAAAGACACTAAAATGTACCAGCGTAATTTAATGATTCATGCAGTGTGGTCCTGGGCTTGTGATTCAAATATGAGTAATTCTTTGTAAAATAACCAACCCTTGCTTTCAAATATACTGATATTGATGAATGTAAAAAAATAACCGAAGCAAACCTCAAAACAATGATAAGTCTCTGCAGAGATGAATCTTAAAAATGAAACAGCAACAACATTAGGCAATGCCATCAAGCTTGCGCCTGGGCGACACTTCAACTATTTAGGACAGCTAAAAACGTCTCATAAGTGCTAATCTTAAATAATACTGCTTCATTATGATGTGTTCCACACTGTTATTTGCCTTGAATTCTATTGTGCATAACATTAAGAAGCTAATTAGAAAAGTTGGGAGAAATATGAGAACATCATAACGAAAAATGTGATGGCCTGCGCTATCAAGGACAGGAAATCAGCTGGGCTTGTCGTCGAATTCCGTTAGTGGTTCTTGGTCTTCTCCCTACATTTGATTGCTAAATTTAATTGAGAACTGGTGACTGACAGTCCAGAAATACGCTATAGAATTAGAACGCTTCGATAAGATTTAACCGTTTAGCTGTCTTCATACTTGGACAAATTTGGCGAGTGTGACAAAATTTGTCAGAAACAGGTTCGTCAAAAATGGGCTTTATTGGCGTCATAATCGAAATATTTACCGGGATAAAGCCTTCCATCGAAGTGAGCTTAAAGCAACTAAGAGAAATGAAGCTGCGTTAAAATTTATACCGCAATTTCAGTGTTTAAAAAACATATTTCTGATAAATTCACCAAATAAACACACGAGTTGAAAAACAATAGTCGCTTCATTTCACACCTATGGTGAGAAAATCTCTAAAAAGTCCGTCTGGAACTGACGGATTTTTTTTGCTTTGGGTAGACGGTGGCCTTAACAGCTGGAAATTTTCATTTTGGGTCCTACATTTCAGCAGACATTTTTTATATGCAATATCCGGCTTTGGTGAAGAACCAAATAAATGTTGGCACAACTAATGATGCACAACTTTCACATTCTTAAATTCGACATTTTGATGGTGATTCACACTTCATTGCCAGATTTTAATTGGACTCAACAATAAGAGGTTTTAAAATTGTGTTCAATCCGTAAATTTGCCGAGTGATCTCAGCTTTACATATATACTAAGTAGAACTATCATTATTTTGGTGAAGCATAAGTTCTGTTGTTACGTTCTCCGAAAAAGGTTCGTGATCGTTGTCGACAATGCCATTAAGTTTTCTTAGACCACTATATCTTACACCTATTATTTTCACCTAATATGTATAATTTTAAGCTGACATTTTACTTTATTGGAACAAAGTAGCATCACCAGTTACTCTGAGGCTCTTTTCATGGTATTTGAAACATTAGCTGTCGGCTTAAGTTCCCTTAACTCGATCAGCAGTAAATGAATATTCACTTTGGAAACGTGACATAGTTATCGCATTTTGCAAGCAGTTTTAAATAAAATTCAGACATGAAAGTCACGCATTACATAACTAATTTTAAAGTAGTTACTAATGAAGAAAAAAGAGATGTCGTGTTATGAATTTGAACTTCAACAAAGGCCTAAATTATCATTTCATAATAGCAATGGAATTATTTGTATAATAATCAAAAATTTATTTTAAAAATTCATTTCTTGGAATCGGTTGAATTTCCCCAGAATTTTCAAGCACTATAAAAAGTATCAAAATATTGGTAAATTCGATTTTAAATTTGTTAAGATGATGCATTCAGTTTAGTGGAGAAACCGTTTAAAAAACGCGAACATGAATTATTCGATAAAGATCGATAAAGTTGAACATAGTAATAATATTAGTCGTCAGTTGCATGATCTTTGCGTTACGCAACTTTCAACAATCATGTCATACAGCTCAGGTTATATTGAAGAAAGTCTTTGCTTAAAGTGCGGTTAGACGAACTAATGCCTCTAGGATTTTTAGATCGTGAGCTTTCGATTCAAGTTTTGCATTTTCAATGAGATTTATGTGAAAACTCATTAAACGATATGACATAGTTGTGATTTATTTCTTTGAAGCCATGCAGCCACTATACGCGTACTTCTGTATCTTGCTGCGAGTTTCATCACTGGCCTGGACCAAGGCTGTGTACAGATAACTTAAGGTTCTCATTCNACAATCTTGGTATAATCATCAGATTTTATGATTCCTTTACGTGGAATTAACGCTTTTGCGTTACTTGATGAAAAAACACCCAGCGATTCACACCTTGCTTAAACATTAGGTATTGTTTCTTGGGAATAAAGTTTCACCTAGCCCTCTTGCGCCAAACTTTCATCATTGTATCCTAAAAGCTCGATTTATGTTGCCTAAATCTACAGCGCCCACTTACAAAAGAAGTGTGCTTCGTCCAAGTGAGTTTTAGCAAAGGGTAATCAAGCACCAACTTGACACGGTTTAAGACATGGTAGTTGTTATGGTCGATGACCATGCAGGCCAGAATGCTCTGTTGTGCGAGTAATGGCGGTGGTCCCCTGCAAATTAAGTTTCTTGGCCATGTCATTCACCACAATTTGAAGTTCGCATCGACTACACAACACAGTTTTCGTTCAGTTCTCGATGGCATGACGCAATCCTTTTATGTTAATGTAGAGTCTCTTATGTTCCTAACTAACTCAACTGCATAAGATTGTTCAATCGATTTCGGGATGCTGAAAGGTTCAGATATTTTATCATGACTATTTTCTGATTTGTGAAGGAAAGTAACCTTCTTTCTAGTGCCAGTATAAGCTCTTTTGTCCTTCCCAATGGGTTTTGTCTTATGAATAACAATTCTTGCATCACGTCTTGTTCTTTCGAATTTCCTCGAACATTTCTACGATATAAAATTTTAGAAAATCTTACACAGTGAATGAGGAAATAAAAATGCCTTATTTTCATCAATTCTTTTTATTTCAGAAAATTTTCTCAATTTTATGAATAATTTTGTGTAGATACATACATTTTGCAAATTCACACGTTTTACTTATTCCGTAGACCTTTTTGCTCAAAATTATATTTTATTCTTATGAAATGGACTATGAATGGACTATGTAATTCTAGTAGTATTACATAGTCTAGTAGTGGACTATAGTAATGGACTATGAATAATGAATTGTATTTTATTTACAACGTACTCATGAACAAATGAAACACTCCTGTTTTTTAAACTTTGGGTTATGAGTCATTAGTAAACATATTAAATCCTAATGGGCGTGCGAATAATTTCATCCTTAACATCACTTTAAATATTAATTATACAACGTCGTGATGAAAACAGCTGAAATTACCAATGCGGAGATATCATATACTTAAATCCTTTTCTCATTACAGCTCTCCCATATAGAGCTCTCGTGGATGTTACTCAAGTCACATACACCTGCTTTTCTGTCCATACGTCTATAGCAGCATCTTCGTACATCTAACTATATGTATATATAGTTACATCCAAAATTTTTCGTTCCCCATTATTATTCTCAAATATACATACACGGTGGTCGATACTTTGTTGAATAAACTTTAACGTAAGGTTAGGACATTGAAGTAAATTTAAACTCAATGCCCGGTGGTTAAAAATGCTTTGCTAAAGAGTTACAAGAAAGAATTACAAGTGTTACAAGAATTTGAAGCGCATTAGAAAAAAATTTGGACTTTGAGAGCAGCAGATTACAGCTTCCGTTATAATAAAAACAAACCGATTTTCGAATTAAGTTAGGTTTTTATGTATTATGAAACGCTCATCTGCGCCGATGCGGGCGTTCAAACGACGGTGTGATGATTGCGAGACGCGATTGAAGACTCAAGGACTTTCACAATTCTTTGCGGAAGCTTAAACAATGCTATCGACGAGGATTTATTTGACATGAATCATTGTTACACATTTCCAACAACACTGTTATTGACGAAAAAGTGTTTATTCTATCTGCATCAACCACATCTTAGCTTTAATTAACAAAGTGCAGGTCAACCCTTTATTTAAAAAAAACCTTCAATAAGGAACTTTTCTTCATAATATTTAAACTATAAGTTTATATTATGACCATCACAAGGCCTCCAGTTCCATCGGCCGAGAGAACTCCAAAACATACGACTTTCATATTGTTTCACAGTTGGTGCAGTGTTTTCCGGCTTGAAAGCCTCTTATTTTTTGCCAAACAAAACAAACATTTCTGTGGCCGAGATGTTCAATCTTTGTCTCATCTCCCTGCAGAACCGATGACCAGAAGCTAGTTTCTTGATCGAAATTTTCTTTCGAAATAGCTAATTGAATTTTACGTGTCTTGGCATGAGAAGAGTGTGTTGCTCTTGGTCTTCATCCTTTCAGTCCTTCGTAAGAATTCTTTGCAGTGTTGGTANATGCAAGGACATTGAATTACTTTGAAATTGACTCACAGCCACTCTCATTCTTGTGAGCATCTACAATGCTCAGCCTTACCTCGATGCTAAGCTACTTTTTTTCTCCATGATGTCTTGCTTGCCTGTTGCTTTAGTGGAAACAAAGAATTTCACGAACATAATGTTTGTATAGTAGAATGCTCCGGAATAAACTGGAGTATCAGCATTATTAAATTTTATTTACATGTTACTACAAGTGCAATATTAAATTAACTTCTGCTACGCTAGGAGATGGGTGCGAATTAATATGAACTCGGCTATTTTTGTTCATAATTTGCTTAAAATACAATTTTTAAAATTTTTGATTTATCCCTCCTATAGAGCACGATCTAAATATTCGTTACAAGCATTACAAAGAGAAGAATCCAATTGAATGTTTTATTCAGATATATTTGAGAATAATTTAGGGGTTGGAAATGTTTCAAGGTAACCGTACCTAATGTCCGTATCAGAACAGTACTAGGTGTTCAACCACAGATCTAAAAAAATATTGCTGTTTATTCAATTCAAAGTCGCTATTTACACTATAATTCCGATCCACTTTCTTATTTTTGGCAATGCTACAGCTATCATACTTATCCCTTGCACCTTTGGTGGACTCACTTTTACTCTTTCCCCTAACGTCATTTTGTACTTCACTAAACGAATTCATTTTCTTGAGAACGTAGCTTTGTTACTCAACTCGCATCTAGATCTCGGTCAGTTAATTGTTAATCCATTCAGTTACCCTCTTAGCTAATACTAAATTGAAGAAAAGATTCAGCTAATTATGTAAATGTCACTTGAAAAGAAAATCTCATTTACCTTTTAGGATAAATTTATTATACTTTGCCGTTTTACTTCTATATTTTTTCTTGCCTCAGCTCGCAGCTGAAATCGTCTTTAATTTTCACAAATGACCTCGACCACCTTTGATTGTTTGTTGTTAATGTGCTCTCTCCCTTTTTTTATTTCAATATTTCCCTGACTTAATTAAAGGGACAATTTTCCCCAATTGGCTTACCTAATGCTGCGTTGTTTTTATGTTCAAAAGAACTTAGTAAAGGAACCCAAAATGTAAGTTGTTTATTCGTCAGAGTTGAAGTTCGATAAACGATCGTTTTGTCCAATTTTGTCTCTTCCTGATGAAGGAAAACGATGGTAGGTATTGACGAGTTGAACTGTGTGATGCCGGAGAAATATTTTTCTGGTTTTTCCTGTAGAAATATTTGTTATAACACTTCAAGAGTTTAAATGCATCTCGTCAAAGAAATATTCATGTCACTGCTCAAACCAGAGAATTTTATCAGGTACATCTGAGTAACTTATTCTATTCTGATTGTTATTTTTGGCTATGACAAGACATACGTTACCATCGCCTGGCAAATAATTAAAAAATACCAACGGCTAACTGCGCAGAAATTCTATACCGACTTAGTGTGGCAAAAGAGAATTAGTAAAAATATATTTATGTTCTATGTTCAAATATTTTTAAGGAATCATCCAATGTATATTTTGAATAACGTGATGCAAAACAGATCAAGTACTGACATAAAACTGATGGAATATGTTCATAAACTTCACACAGCTAGTGGGTTTTGAAACTCAAATAGCGGAACGCTTCTGTTCAAGCTGTCAAATAATTTCTTCAGCTTGATGCCAGTTGTGAAATAAATGCGGTGTTGGGCAGCTTTTGCTTGCCAAAGCTGCCGTTCCGGGATCACACTTCACGTCAACATCTGCTGCAGAAAGGCTCACAACATCGACTGTAGATTGCCCTGTCTCTGCTCTAAAGTTCTTATTCATGTTTGACTGCAAACGACATTCACAATCATGAGCAATTGCCCATTTGGGAGCTTGAATATTAAACTCCCCCACAAGAACTGAAATTTGCCTACTCGTCAGTCCCCTAAAAAATCGCCTCTATGGCTGAAAGACGTAGAAGCTAAAATTGGAAGCTAGACTGCTGACGAGAACGATTGGAGCAGAAGCAGAGTATCCGTCATGAAACTGAGCGTTATGACAATGGTTCCTGTTACGCTCTCAATGATAATGATTTCTTTTGAGTCGATACGAACTAAAACTATATATTCTCGTAGGTTTTACAGAAATGGGCCGTGCTTACATGTGTATAGAAATAGTTCACAGTCCGACATTATTTTATTGTTTAAAATCGTTAGCTTTTTAAATTTTGAGCGCTTAGACTTCAAGATACCTTGTTTGAAAAATTACAGTGAAAAAGATGAATTTAAATGCATTTATGGACATGAAGTAAATTATTTTCATACACAGATGCACCTGTTTCTTCATTCGAGAAAACAAAGTAGTCTCCGTTCCTAGATAGGATGTTTGACAAAACTCAAAGTTAAAACAGAGCCTTGAAATTCAAGTAGAAATTAAAATTGTGGCTCGTAAAGAAGCATGGTCCTGAGCTGTGGCGAGAACACGTCACTCGCTGGCGGCACGCGTGAGAGGGCAGCGAACAGTCGCACCCTCGTCGCGTGAATCATTAGAATATCTGAGCCATCTGTTTCACCGAGGCAGGTCTCGTGGTTTTTAACTTTGAGCTTCATTGAGTCCATATTGCCTTTTCTCACAGATATGCACTGGCAAGAGAGTTCATAGTCAAATGGATCGTGAACGATCCTGAACTTTAGAATTGCCGTTCTCTTTCGTGGTTCGGGTGTTAACAGAAGGTTTAGTCAAATGAACATAAACAGTAGATCATCCCTTCGTATTCGATCGATGCGAAAGTAACCGGTACCAATTGAAGTCCTCTTGGGTAATGTTATTGGTCACCAATTAGTTACGAAACAAAAACTTGCATTTTTCGGCTTTTTTAAAATCACTTCTCACGTGCTCTCAATATTAGAGCCTATAGGAATTGACTTCGTGAACCATAAACCGAAAGCTTAACCTGAGAATTACACGACTATGAAAATTCAAGCCAATATACCAATTTCCCCCGTATTACTATTCTAAACAAACTGTTCTTCAAATCTACCATATTGGCTACATTTTTCATTCCGCGAAAAGTCCATTTACTTGCATTATTTTTGACTGGCTCGAACCACAAAGATTAAATCTCGACGAACGATTCGTAGTCACGCGCTGCCTGACTGCTGCGGAGCGCCGGCTTTACTCCGCCGAAATATGGAGGGGAAAAGATGCTAAAATACGTCAGGTTTCACAAAATTTTACGAGAAATGTCCCGAGGGGAAGCATATCCTTCGGTCGTGCCGCTTAAGGAGATCAGAAAAATGGAGATCGCAGTCGTGGATCTTAACTTACAAGATCTGTTCTGACTCGTCGACAATGTGGCGGTTCTCTTAGTTTTTCCAACAGCAGCACTTGTGTTGACAATCAAGAAGCATGTAATGCTCAAAATCATTGAAGTATTATGCATGCTAAGAAGTCGCTGCTTCTTATCTCTGTGCTTCAAACAGTTTCCAGCGTAGAAATGGCTGTGGCAGAATTCATTGGAGAACAACAGTGTTACTGAGTTCTGACTACAAGAATTTAATCTCTTTAGATCATTGTTCATTTCTTTTTCAGTGCTTTTGGGTTGCTATGCAGCAATCCAGAGGGTTTTTTTTACCGTATGTTGTTATTAAATAGTTCAGCTTCAGTTAAATAAGTTAATTAGCAAACTGTAGATATGTCAATAGCTTTTTGAAAAAAAAAATATATATACGTTGGTGATCAAATACGGTCACTAACAAACACGATGGGACAATAACGAAGTTCCGGGTTAACGCCGTCATAATAATTATAGGATTTTCATAACATTTTACAGCGCATTAGTTTAATCATTCACATTGATGCTGCTGGTGAAAGCACTTTTTCATTTTTTGTCTTCAGACCAGGAGCACTCTACTTGCTGCTCTGCGTCTATGCGCGCAATTTAGTATGCATGGATTTTATTGCCATTCCCAAACAACGCTCGATAAATCAGAAGGAGGTAAAAAAGAGAGTCGTGCATTACCCACATGTGACTGCATTGGAAAATGGAATTAAATTTGGGCGAAGAAAGGGATTCCTCGAGAGATGGAAATGTTCGGAGATAAATCAACGACAGCATGGAAATGAGCATTATTGATGCTAGGGCTTGAGCGTCTGAAAGGGCAAGACAAGAGCGCCAGCTTTTGTTGAATGCCTGAAAAATAGAATGAGTTTGCGGATTTTTTGAGCGAACTTTAAGTGCATTGTGTAATTCAAACGGGGAGACTTGATTTTATCGATGCTCGTAGTTGTGAGCAGCTTAGTTCAAGTATGCTTTAAAAACTTTGAAAAAATCTCGTTGTTCTACACTTTCTAGAGCTTCATTGAAAGATTGAAGCTTGTAAATATCAATTACAACGAAGTTAAAAAGGAAAAACAACGTAGCTATAAATATCATGTTAAAAATATACATTTCGCATAATAAAAAATTCATCTCCAGAGCCCTGAAAAACCATAAATCAAAGTGTTAATTTTTTTAAACTTTAATTCTTCTGACTAAACCGGAAATAAAATATTGACATTAAAAGTACTCAAACAAAAAACTATAGAAAATATTAATAAACCATGTAAAGTTTCACTGCCGTGTCACATTCATTTATCGAAATCAGACCAAAAAATTTCTAAATAAAGAGAAAGGCAAACATTTTGATATTTTTCTGATGGAAGGGGCAATAGAATGTTGAAAACAATTATGTCAATTACTTAATAGCTACAAGATTTTCTCTTTACGTAATTAACGTCCCTCTTTGAACTAGTTTAACCTAATAAACGCACGACAGACTTAATGGTTGACTCCTTTCATAATTGCTGATCTTTTATCAGAGTTTTCAGCTGAAGGAGCAAGTTGCTAAACCAGCCCCATGAAAGTTACACTATGACTTTAGTGATTGAAATGCATTCTCATATATTTGCACATGCTCTCCAGTTAAAATCCGCCGACAAATTACCGTACTTAGGCTCGCGCAGAGCAGTTCAGCAAATTAACATTTGTGACAGGACAGGTTTCTGTAGCATCTTAGGTGGTGATCAAGTCTGTCGTGAGGCTGCGCACGCCTGTGCCGCTTCAAGCTAACCGGCTCCGCGTGAGCCGCAGGTAGCTACCGCGGTTAAGTGAACATTTTTGCGCAGCCGCTGCGCAGCGGTGATGATCCGACTATTTGAAAGATGCCCTGATTGCCAGCTGAATGCCCCGATGATGGTACCAATTTTTATTAGGAAAAAGTAATTATCAAAAACGGGCCATCTCTTGATCAAGGCTTTTCTTACTCCTGTCATTGTTTAGCTAACGATTTACAAACAATCATAATGTTTTTGCCTGTGCCGCATTCTTAAAATTTCTTTGTAATTCTACTTACCTCATAAATTCAGCAAACTCGACATTTCACACTCTTCTTTAAGCCACACTTCTCTCCGGTCTCGTGTTCTCTCGCAGTTTTCATCATGAAAGACTACTGAATTCACTCAATTACGAAAGAAAAATTCTCATTACATTTCACGAATATGTCATATATTATATGTTTAAGTTTTTACCTGAAGTTATAAAGCCCTTTTGAATGTTTTTGGATTGCGTCTTATTCTTCGTCAGTTTCTGATTATGATCTTAACTTCAGTTATATAGCATCGTAATTTTCTTACTGCTCTACTACTCTCAGTATGAGATTTACTCACTACTCATGCGGAGCGAATAGTAATTAAATGAAAAGTTACCTAGATGAATAATTACTCTCGCTTATGTTTGTGGGTCATTTTAAGAACATGCGTGCTGGACGTCGTGTCGAAAATCCTTTGCCAACACTTACATGCGATTTGGTCCGCTTTTAAGCTCAAGAGACCGTGCCTTGTGCTCGTACGTTATTTAATTGACAGAATAAAATTGTAAAAAAAAATTTGATTTGAGAGTGAAAAATTTTTTTTTGCATTTACTGTCTGATTTATAGAACCCACGATACCACATTTCTATACTTGCCTCAAGTTCAAACGTGTTTAGCATTGCTCCCTGAATCTGTCTCCCTCAAGCATTGGCAAGCGTTTCTATTTCTGTCTTCACATATTCGGAGTAGGAAGTAAATTCAAATAAAAATCAAACAACAAATTCATACGAATTAAACTTATTTAATTCAAACTTCCTCTAATAAATCTGACCCCTTAAATTTCAATTGAATTGAATGTAATAAATTCAAGTTCGAGCTTCGCAGTGCATTATTTCAATTTCCAATTTTTCCTTCATCCCGTCATGATGAGTTTTATCGAATGCTTCATCACTTTACCAAATCATTTATTGATTTACTTGATACTCCTGTTCGTCCGTAGTTCATCGGTTATCTATCTTCCACTCGTATCTGATACCTCATTTGTACGGATTTATTTTGGGGCAACATTCCCGTGAATTTATCTGCATCGAAAAAATCCGTTGCTCTAATTCCTGTTTTAATATTATAAATACCTTCATTGGTACGATGTATTCGAACGCTGTGGGAACATCACCACGATTTTTACTTGAATTACACACTATAACAATGAGATTATTGAATACTCGTAGTTCAATCACTTGCCGCTCTTTCACGTGCGTTCACTAGATATTCACACGTAAAATTTACTGAACTCATTAATATTTTGCTCATTCGAGTGCAGTCACAACATAATCACACGTAAACTTTTACTACATTCATTAACTCATAGGTGCAGGTTCATAGAAGTCAAGATACATCTGTTCAGAATACCACTTATTTTTCAATGCACGAAAATCTGAAAACTCATTTATTTGTCTCGTACAATTTTTAAGCATTTCTTATTTCTAAACTTATTCCCAGCGCAAGCAATAACTGCTCATTTTTTCTCTCGGCAAATTTTTCGGGCCTTCTCAAATTCTTTTGATGAACCTGAACTACACAAATGACTTTATCTGCAAAATACTGGTTACTGAAATACTGAATACAACAGATTCATAATTTGTTTTGTTACAGGTTCTCTGCAACGCATTTTTCATTCCTGTTCCCGGCACTTTCAGACTTGCCAACTACCATTCACGATAACTTATCTTTCTCAGAGCACTGACGTATTAAAAAATGTCTAACGAACTATTTTGCCACATTTCCTAACATGCCACAGAACAGCTCCATGCTCTCAAAGCATCACATGATTATAGCATGTTTTCCATTATTCAGCGCACATTTCTTTAGGAGCTCATTTTTTTTGATGAGTTGATAGACTTTCTACATCTTCTAGCGACTTGCATTATGTCTTCCGTAATACACATTGGATCATTCTACTCGTCAAACCTACATATCTAACGAACAACTAAACATGACTCTTTCCCAAGTACTGCATGATATATGATGTTGATGTTCTAGACGTCATTTGTTTTCCAGGTACTGCATGTAAAGTGAAAACAGCTCTATGTTTCATTGGTCAAACATCTTCATAGATCAATTAATCATCACGCATATCAGTACTATCTTTCCAGCTTATTACCTATTCCTGCCTCAACACCCACTCTCCCCAACGTTATCTGTTACTGTAGACACATCCAGATGTTTAAACAACAAGGTTTGTACATGTATTAAATTCGCTCAAAATCTTTTTCACCTAATTAGCTCGTTTACTCACAATGATATTTTATTCATAATGTTCACTCTAAACCCAAGTTTGAGTACACATGCAATCATTAATAAGCACATTTTCATCAATAATGTAAAAACATCTGCTCAAAATTTGTTCATATTTACATCAGTGATCGAGGCTGTTACCCCATTTCGCTAAATCACTTACCTAATTTTGAGCCTAATTTTTAGCGGTAAAAAATGAACTACTTTTACCCACTCAACTTACCAGTTTAATCAAATTTGTCATATTTTACAAACGATGTCTTAAAAATGATTCGCTATATGTACTCGGAATCGGTATAAAGTTTAAAGTTTCCATCTTTTTCTCAACAGAGAGAAAAATATAGGATTTATCCCTCGTTCTGCAGGGCGCCGATTTTAACCCAAGAAATATGCCGCTGAGCTCTCACTTAGTTCTTGTTTCGTCCGTTTTTGGTTTAAAAATTTTTTGAATAGTTTTCCCATGCATTCTGATTTTTAAAGTGGGATATTACTACTTATCATGTCTCTAACCAACATGCTTAACAAAATAAAGACAACACAACGAGTGATATATAGAGTAATCGCCTAAAATATCAAACGAGAAAAAATAATTTATAACAAACAATCATAATCGTATCAGTCGGTAATATGTGACATAAACCTTATTAGAGGGAACCCTAGGGAGGCCTAAAAAGAAGAAATCGTTTCGAAAGAAGCAGTTGCAGTTACCGTGGTAGGCATCCAGAAGCGTCTACCGCTGCTCGCTTCCCGATTCTGACACAGCCACATTCAAATTTTAGCCTCGACTTCCATTAGTTGATTTCCTGTGATATTTACATACAAGCGTTCACTCCGAGGAGACGCGAGGGCTTCCCTCGGTGTTTGACGGCCTCTGTGGATTTACCAGTTTTATGAATGCGACTTCGGGTGGGCTGCATTGTTATTATGCTTCGTCGATATTGCGGCCAGGAGAAGTAGTTTTGCTTGAGCATTGGTTGCGCTGTAAGCAATGCTATTCTGCGATTTCTTTCCGAGAACCAAGCTGTCCACAGTGCGGTTTGCTCTACCAAATGCAGTGAAATTACATTTCCCTTTAATTGACAGTTTCATGTTTTCTGTTGAGTTATTACTGCTGAAGCAATGAGAAGTCCGTGTCCGGCTCGTTTTTTGATTGTTCTAACTAATCGTAGAACATAATGTGTTGCGCAGATATTAAGAACTAAGAGCTCATTTTTAATTCAGGCCTAGCGTGAATTCCTGGTAGAACTCTCCTACAATCGAAATGAAGAGAAAGCCCCCCTGAAGCCATGAACCAGACTTTGACGCGTCTGAATACACTGGATTTCCTCCTGTATTCAGGTGGTTCCACTCGCGAATTAAAATGTCAGTGCACACACGACTGACCTATACCTTAATGAGATTTTTTCATCAATGAATGTTACATAACTCTTTGATCGCAGATTTAATCGTTTATCCCATTGAGTTGATGTTGTATGTGAAATGCAATTGGCATTAGTTTTGAACTCCTATGGGGCGAGTGAAATATCATTATTGTGGAAGATTTTGATCGAACATTGCCGAGACATTTACTGTGTTTTTTCTTTGTTTATGTTGTGGGTAAGAATGCAAGCATCCTCAGTCATGAGAATGAGGTTTCATCTAAAATGAAAGAAAAAAAGATGACTGTGAAATATAAGTTTGAGACTCAATAAAATTTCCTTTAGACAAGGTATTACTAAGTCTAACATATTTCAAATGTCAAGTTGTCACATCAACCCATCTAAGTTGTTAATGAAATAAAACTTTCAAGTGGAATTAAAACACGCTCGGCCATACACGAGGCGTGAAATTTCAAACCTTATACTCTAGCTATCGAGGGGCTAACATCCTAGTATTTAGGCCACGATAATTAAAATATTCTAACTTCATTATTCAGTGTGAATAGTAAGCATTGTTTTCGATTAGTCATTCGTCCTCATATATGTATTTAATTTCATGTGTAACATTTGCGTGTACTTTTCATACTTTAATCATTCACCAAAGGAACTTGATTTCATGAACATTTTCATGCTCAAAAGCGAGAATAGGTTGAAACTTTGCCAATTTTGATTATATCCGGAAATTATCATCTTTATTTTATTGGCATCTTTAAACTTTGTATGTGTCGCTACGGAGCGGTAAAGATTGATTGCCAAGGGTTGAATCTGGAGGGTCATATACAAGCCTAATCGAATTCTACGCGAACCACATTCATGTTGCATTAACGAATTTCCTAATGATTCCCTAATTTTTTAGTCATGTTCTAGCGTTAAATATCGGCAAAAGCAGTGGGCCGAACTAAAATTCGTCGTTGCTAGGCTTAATCTATGCGCAAAATTGGAGAAGATGCACTTGAATTTTCATCACTATTCTGGTTCAAGTTTTTGCCCCAGAGAAGACTTTAAAAGAAACTCACAGCTTATATTAAGGAAGAGATTGCTCGCAGGTGGTATGTGAACTTACGGAAAGCTTGCTCTTATGTATTTGTTGTCATTTTATGAATTAAAAATTGATCTCATCTTATTTTTTTCAATGTAGATACCATTCATTTGCAGATTAAGATATGGTATGCGTTGAAAAGAGGGATTTACTAATCTGGACAATCTCAAAAGAATATTAGCTAAATTTTAATTCGTATAGGGTCATACCAGGTGTATGTACATTTTCAGATGTTTTCTTTAAGAATGCAAATCTATCTTTAACAATACATCAACAAAGCTTTCCTTTCAACACGTGCTAACATATGGGTACATGCAGATGGTTAATTGACTAACTACCCCAGAACCATACATCTCGGTTCAACTGTTGGTGTGCCAGAGTTTCACCCTAATGAATTAAATTGAAGAATAAATCCTCGGAAAGGTTCGTACGAAAAGTTGAAGTGAAGTGCATTTCCCAAACTGCAACACAGAAATAGAATCCTGTCGAGTTAGTCGGCTTGTCTGGTGTGCAGCGCGCCGAGCCCCGAGCGCCGCCGCAACTCTATGCTTGTGATAGACCCCCTCGGTATATGGACTCCCTATGGCCCCCCGTCGCCTTTTTAGGGTCGTGCTTCCAATAACTCACGGAGAATGGCTTGGTTTGATCATAACCCGGCGAGCGGTAATGTTTATACTTCATAGTACGCATACGCCAGCTCTTTGCGCGGGCCACGGCGGCATGAATTGCTTCTCTAATAGCCTTGCAAAACGTGAGCGTGTCCAACCAGAACGACCTCAGCTGAGAGACGTCGATACAGTCGATATTGAAATGAAGGGATGAGGCATTAATCCATCAGTCTGTCATTAGTCACGGAGGACACAATGAGCTTGCATCGAAAATATCTACCATGACCGTTTCGATCCGCAACTGGCTTGTGAACGAAATAGCATTTGAGTTTTTGTATAGTCGAAAGTATTTATCTCAAAATGAACATTCTTCGCTTGCAGCTATATACGGCAAAACGAAATAACTAACAATTAATATTGTTCCGTTTTTGATTAGCAACGAATAATATGATCAAAATTAGGCGAGAAAATCTACATAAAAAGCCTATTTAATTTTGATTCCTAGTATAAACGACCATTCTGTTGAAGGCTATTATGCAATCTACCATGTGTTTTTGAATTTCTTTTAATGAATGTTATAAAGGGACAGCATGTCAAAGTGAAACACGAAATCACATGTTCAAATTATCAAATTACGTAAATTACAGTTCGAAAACTGTTCACTTCTGCTTGCTTCTTTGACCAGTAATCAGTAGAAATTATGCACTCATATACAAAACACTCGAGTACGTTACTTCCATCTTATTTTGCTGGTCCACAGATTAAATAGTTTGGGATGTCCGCATAAACGATCATTGCCATTAAATTGATCATTTCAGAGTGTCACAGTTCATTATTCAGAGCAAACTCTGTAAAAATATTTACGGAAAGTGATGAATTAGCGAATGTCAGGCCTGCTGATCGTCCTCTCATCACCCAGCGCAATACCGGCAGCCTACAGCCAAACTTGCACGCAATGCCAAGGAATATCTCAAGCTCCAGCTTGGGTCTGTTTGTTTCTGGATTAAACGAGTGTGTTGAAGGACACAATTAAAAAACATTTGCAGAAATTTGTCTACGTGTGATGAATTCAGTACAAGGGTTTGTGAATCTTAGTGGCCTTGAAGGTATTTATCTCAATGACTATGTAAATCTTTGTTTACATGTTCATTAAGCGTTTAAAAAGCGTGCAGGGTAAAAAGCAGTCGTATAGTCCTATAGCCGGAAGCATCTTTCATTTCATGTAATTCTCTGAAGAACGCATGAATTTCAAACACAGAGTGTTTACTCTTCTGATTTCAGTAAGTCACGTCAGAAGTGATGACATCTATGACTGACAATATGTATACGATGATGTTTTGAGGTGGCATGAAACATTTTGTTCCTGATTGAAACACTAGCGTACTGACGATATATACTTGTTCAACGCTGATATGAATGAGATCGTATCACAATGTTCACTAGAATCCTAGAAAAATGTACAGTAGCAATGTTTATTCGAATGCTTAATAAGCCACAAATCTCTCAGTTCTTCAATATTTGTTAGTCTATTTCGTATCCGTCTGGATTTTTTTCAAATACTTTATCATATTAGAAATTTCGATTTGAATGTTTCGGGGATTTCAGTCAAATATCACACGATGACAAACACACTTTACATATGATAGTTACTTCACAGTCCATGTCACCAGTCCACATGCTGCCCGCACGATTACCATAAGATACTGTCTCAAGTGTAGAGCTTAATTGCTCTTGCCAGTACCTCATACATGTATAATGTATATGTAGTATACATATAAGCAGATTCTGAATGCTAACTCCAAGATTCGCTGCATGTGCGCATTGATGAAGGTTCATTCATCACTAAGACCCAATTAACTTAAATCGTGGGAATACAAGAGAAAAAAGTACTTTCCTTTTGCAACAAACCTCATCATGGATGTTCTTTCTCGCACGGTCACGTGAGATCCATTCAAAAGCCATCCGACCTTGGCCCTTGAAGGAAAACTAGTTTGCACCTCAGTAACTCCTTTACGCCTTATAGTTAACGACACCTTTCCGCTGCATGCTTGGAAATTTTGGCTGCTGGAGTGCGTACCATGCAGTTCCTGTTTGTGAAGGCTAGAGGATTGGAGAGAAGTTATGTTATGACTTAAACATTCATCACCTCTACAACAAATTGCGGTCCTTACTCACTAAGTCGATCGGGCATCGAGCAGCAGTATACTGAATTAAGTTGTGGAGGTACTAGACGATACACAAGTTTGAACTATCTATATGAGGATGAAGTGGTGACGAAATAAGAATAATGCAGATAAGGGAACTGTAATACAGTTTCAAGGAAGTACAAACCAGGAAATGGACAAGACCTGCTTGACTGTCAACAGTAGCTCTGATCTCATGATGACCATCGAACACCGTTGGTGATGAGACATGGACTGTATGTATGGATTTGACCCAGAAATAAAACTTGGTCATCAAAATTGAAGCATCAAACGTCAAGACACATAAGCGACAAGCTTGCAACAACATCAGTGAAATGTTGACTGTTTCACTTTTGTGGATATGTACAGCATGAAAACGCTCGATCCAAGAAAATTAATCAAAGAATACGAAGTGCTACCTAAAGATTATGCGTCACCTTCTTGATGCTATGCGACGAAAACGATCAGAAATTTGGGTGAGTGTAGACAATCTGTCAGCTTCACCACGATAATGAGTCAGCTCATACATATTCTATACGCACTCGCCTGATCCAAGCTTCCCTGGCCAAAAAACGCACTCCACCATGTAATTGTTCGATACCCTCTTCACTCTCAATGTACGGCACCTTGTGACTTCTGGCTGTTCCTTTAATTGAAAAAAATGAATGGGAAGCTCTTCAGTCGAGAGAGGAAATTATAAAGGAATCGACGGTGGAGATCTGTAATATTCCAATCGGCATTGCAGGTTTGTAAACCAGCTGTGGCAGCACCGTTAAGTGAGTAGGCTCTCGAAGGAGAGTGCCATGAAGGTGACTGAACAAATTTGGGAAAATGAGCGCAATTCTTTTCTCAACACGTTAACCGTCATGGCTTAAGCTAAAGTTCAATATTCAACTAAACTTTACAGTCAATTGTCGTAAGAAATTTTGAAAACAGTAAACATTAACTGGATCGTATATTTATTTAGATTTTATTAAGTGTCTATGAAAATTGAATTTGTGACTACTGGTCGGTCAGCAACATTATGAAAATTCCCTCCACGTACACCGGTGGGTCCCAAGGCGGTAATCGTGTTAAGAGAATAATAAGGTAGGGTACTTTCTACACGAGCGCGTACAGCATGCATGGTGCGTTGTCGTGCATACCTGAAGAAGTACGCTTGATGCAATTGGAAGAATATTTCACTTTTAAAGTAGTTTTTAACAAAAGGGAACTCTTGTAATGTATTTTAAGATGTAAATATTGACCATTGCAAGATTTTGTTCCCGGGGTAAATTACATGTATTTTAGAGTGATTCGTTAGAGGAAATTGTGGTGATGCATATGAAACTATTTACAGCTATCTTAGTCCAATTATTCTAACTTCTCACTGGAATATTTACCTCAAACAATAAATGTAAACCTCAGGTGAAAGACCTTTTTCACGATTTGCAAGTTGTGATACGTGTGCTGCATGCCGAATAAATGGTGTGTTCATAAAATGACACTTTCTATCTCCTTCATGTCTCATATCCGATGAATAACTGACTTCATTTAAATAAAATCATGGCAAATGATTCCGAAAATATAAATTACTATCAGTGCTGAAATAAAATAAATTTATATTATGAATTACACTGGCAAGAAGGTAAATAAGCTAAGTTCACAAAATTTCCCTCTGCAGTACCTTTAAACTAGTTTTTTCAATCAAATCCAGACCAATTTGCATATGAATTCACCCGCTGAAATCGATGACAAAATTTAAATAACAAATTTAGTCACCAGTCAAGATCATTTCACGACAAATTTTAGCTCTCAGAAATACTTAATCAAGATAATCGTTCTCTATTGTACTCTACGTACGGTGATCATACCAACGCCTTGGCAGGTTGTATTGCTCAGCACCTGGTAATGACTCGAAATGACAGCCTGAACATTTTATGAGCGACCATTGCGGCTTGAACTTGCATGTGCTCTCTTGGTTCAGAATGCCCTCAAATGCTCATCTTCTCACTCCTGCCAAGATGTACGAGTTTATTACATAATCTGGAGTAAATTAAAATTGGGTGCTGCTTCTAAAACTGATCGGCGAGACACCGTGGACTTCAGAGCGCTGCTGCACACTTTGCCCAGTGAGCTCAAGTAAATTCCTCGACCGCCCGAACACGGCACCTGTCCCAGGTACTGCAGGAGCTGCCTGTAATTCACACTTCCGTACTTCGCTCCGCACTTCAGTACTTCAAATTTTACATTGGCTTGCGACCACGGTGTATAATCTAAAGCTTGCATTTCACCGTAAACAGTGTAGAAGGTGGAGGTTTGGGACACACGTGCGTATGTGTCACGATTGCGCTACGATATTACTGTTTGAAATGCTCACTATAAGAGAAAAATTAACTCGATTGTTCTTTGGTCAGGCGTGGTTTGTTTCTGCAAGAGGTGGCTTCTTCCCTCCTATAGATTTGATCTAAACGTGAATTGCCATCGCTGACATTTTCGTTCATTGTTCGTGTTGTTAACACTTGCTGCAGACGACGGATCCACTCATGTTAGAGAAACTATAAGAAGTTTCATCCCATTTCTGGTGAGGAAAATAATTTCATCGATTAGCAACACTGAATTTCCTTAATTATAGCATTATAGTTTATTACTTACAAATATTCCGTATATGCAATACATCAACAAATCAACCTGCACGAACGGAAAAAATATCTCGCAAAAACTTTTACATGCGTTTTGACAAGAAAAGCGTACGCGGAACGCAAATTATGCATTAGCATTCAGAACACATTTTCGAAACTTTCATTGCACATGAATATAAAAAAATTACAAAATGCATCAGTGGGCTGTAATTGACTAAGCAGACCTGGGCGGAAGTCACTAATATTATGATGAGCTTTGTAGATTTCTCAAAATGATTTTAAATGAACACGAATGCGTTGAAAGTTTAGAGATACAAAAGTTAATTTCATTTTTTCACCATTCAATTATGTCAATTTGCCAACTTCTCATGTTCTACAGGCAGTGTTGGGGTAAAATTCGCTGCATCATAAAGACGATTTTACTTATTAGTATTTATCCAATGTAACAAGTAGCTGTGAACTATACTGAAGAACCAAAATTGATCTCAGCGATTTAGTATGAGCTTGTTTTCTGTTCACTATTCGCTCTGGGGCATTCATTTCTACACTTCATCACAGTTGGAAAAGCTCGAAATGGAAGAAACATCATTTCCCGGCACTATGAGGTCAAACCCAAAAGTTCATCCAATTTTCTAACATTTCTAACAGTGAAAAGCGTACGTTCAATGCTAGTTCACCACATTTGTAGGGGTTATTCAACGAGAATGTAAATCGAGTGCTTAACGAAGTGCCGACTTCACAACTCGAGGAGGCTGAGTCGAGCAGGCGCGTATCGGCAGGTATGGGAGAGTCCATCGCGCCGATACGCAATCGGTGCGTCGATCGCGCCAATGGACGCCGGTTATTGATTCTATAGCCGGGAGGAGCGAAGAAAACCAATCAGCCAGTACAGGGACAGGTTTATCGTGGCCGAGCTCTGCTATTGGTTGGCGTCTCCAATACATCCGAACCTAGAAAAATGCACACAAAAAAACGTGGTCAGTGTGTAGTCTATAAACGTGGGTTTGGGAATGTTTTCTTGCATCAGTACTTCTTCGTTTTGTGATTAAATTTTCTGTGTGATTTATTGAAGGGGAAATGGAGTTGAAATTAAATACTCGATAACGGAACAGACGACACAACGTGAGGTAAATTAAAATTTCATTAAATTTTTCGCATTTTGAAGAATTTCAATATTAGTAATAGTAATGGGAATTTTATGAAGAACAGCGAACATGAATACCAGAAAGCAGTGAGACCGTGCCCACATACCTGGCCTATAATTCTTTTCAAGCTTCTGAACGTAGAACTAAAGCATGCAATGTGTGAGCGAGGTACATAGATTGTACTCGTTTTGACATACGTATACTGTGTGTTCCGAGTGTGTTTACACGAGTTTAAATGTAACGGCTAATGCAACGAGGCTATGACTTTCTATACGTGACTTTCTATATTCATCATTCACCATGACATCAATTTATTCAATCAATTCAGTACATGCATTGACATCAGTATATATTTCAGCATACCTGGGAAAGTCGTCGATAAATTTTCGAAATTTTGTCTGGTTCAAGACAATTAAAATCAACCTGCCTGCGTTATTGACTGCAGTTAGGTTGCAAGTGAAGAACTAGGATCAATTCCCTATTACCAAATCTCAAGTTGATAGAAATTTTCGTTTTCGACCGTAGCGATCGTAAGAGGATCATGAACACGCTCTCTTATTGAGATAGGCAGCAGCGCGTAACCTTTTAGTAAAATAACCGATGATTGAAAAGTTAGATGATAAGCAATACCGTTATTACAAGTTAAAATAGCACTTTTAAAGAAGATTTCCGTAAGGTTCCCTCATATTCGCGCAGGTGATTCATACCATAACTAAAGCAAAGGTATTTGGTTATTAGAATTATTGTGGCCATTTCATATGTAAAATATTTAGAAAGTGCATTCCCATATAAGAGTTCTAAATAAAAGTCCGGTAACATTAATTTGTTGTGGGTTTTACCAACAGCATTATGTGAGCAATAACCACTATAAAATTTTATTTTGCCGTCGATACTCTGACCAGCACATTACTCATGACTTTCACAGCGATTTTTCTAAATGAGTTGAGTTCATCATACCTGCATATGTATAGCACAACAGAAGTTTCTCAGGTGCCGGTACATGTAACAAAAGTCAGCACTGACTACCTAAAAAATGATTTTGTTGTTGAAAAGTGAAAAAGTGTTTATACAGTACACAGAGTTGATTAAAGATTTCATTTTCGAGTAACCATTGGAGTTATTGTCCACCTAATGTCAAATATAACACAGATTTTGATTTGTTATGAAATGTGATCAATGATGTAAGCTATCTGAAACTAAAATTGTAAATCCTATTGTAGTTTATCGCTCATCCTAAAAATTACTATAAAGTACAAGTGCTTATGACATATTTTTTCTAGGCCACACGCTTTGTAGGTAATTTTTATTTAATTTCCCTTCATGGTTAAGCTCAATAATAAACAAATATTTTTCGATTAGGGTTGTTCTAACTCCGCACGAATTTTCACCATGCTTTTTACTACGTTCTGTGAAGATTTTTAGAACTTGATAAAATGATTATATCAATTTATGATTGTTGCATCTTCATGCAATGTACTGATAAAGCTTCCAAGCCGACAATCCAACGTCTTATTAGTGTGACCATTTGAATGAAATTCTTCCCCATGGGTTGATGACTAATTATATACATATATATGGATTCTCGAAATTAGATCTTACGCAAAACAATGCCCCGTCACTTTCCGCGAATAAGTACGTTATTAAAAATCAGCGCAATGCTATATACTACTATGATGAGTCAAAATCTTGCAAAAGCTAGACGCGGCTGTTACAAATTTACCAGCTGTGCAGCGACGCAGACACCATGTCTATTAGTTTTGCATTGATTTTCTTAACTGCTCAAGACCCTGGGTGCATTTATTGCGATTCCGTCAAAGAACTGTACTGAGTAGCATTGAATTGCAAAAGGTCACTATTCGCTGAGAGCGACTTCAACTTTCCGTTGTCACATTTGATTAGCTGCAGCCATATAGCTACACAGTTCATACGCATAACTTCTCTCCAATCCGACCTAAAACTATACTGATATTCGGAGCTGCAAAATGCCATTCCAATTCACTGAAAGGTATTTTTTACTGTTTCTTCATTGAGCGGCCGAAATTGATAATCGACGATGTGATCTTGAACGGTCACCTCCAAAATTGAACCCAACAGAAAATTTGTGAGCTTTTAAAAAACTCAGTATTTATGAAGATCAATTCTAATAATTTTTACTGGCATACTTAGTGAAATAGAAGTTACATCAAAGTTTTTAATGTCTGTTATAAGATTGAAAATTCACTTAAACTGGATTTTCGATTGATAACACGTAACGGTCACACCAATGTCAAATTATCTCAATAATTTGAAGCGAATGTTATTTGATACATCAGGTGCTCTTCATTGGTACAGACCGTGCCCTCAAACGTGCCTGTGCGCTTCAAATTTTTTATAATTCAACTATTTATGATAAAAATTATGAAAACCAAATTCCGTGGATGAGCAATATGTTATGATCCTTTCTAAAAAGACATTTAATTCCATCATTTGACTCTAACACTACGAAATATTTTAAACTGAAAATGAAACTACCTGCAGTTGACCATATTTTAAAAATCTACAGTAGTTTGCATGATTGCATGAATTATTAGACTATTTCTGAAAACTCTATTAAGGGGACCTCCTCCCCTGAATTCATCTAATTCAAATAATTTTTCAAAATTCACTGTACACATTTCTATTGCACCCAGGGTGAACGAAAATGCATAGAGATATGTAAAATTAAATTCTGAACACATTTGATTCCATGAAATTTTTCGATTTTCGCAATAGAAAAAAGTTATTGTGCGAACGTATAAACTAAATATATTTGCACAAAACCCTACTCCTACAATTTTAAACTTAAAAACTTGGTTTTATTCTCATTCGACGCAGAAAGACTGTGGAAACTTTAAGATTAATTTTTTTTTTGAATTTCGAACTTGAAAAAAAGTCATTGATACATACAGAATGTCAAAATAAAATTCAAAAAGTCCCAAATGGAATTCCGCTTCACTACGCTGTTCCCACTGTTGTACCGCGTCGAATGAGACCAAAATCACGCTCCTACGTTGAAAATTGTAGAAGGGGTGCTGTTTTGCATATATATATATAATTTTACACGTTCGTAAAATAACATTTTTTCCATTGCGAAAATTGAAAAATTTTATAGAAGCAAATGCGTTCAAAATTCAATTTTACATGTCTGTGTACATTTTTGTTCCCCTAGGTGCAATAGAAATGTGTACAGTGAGATTTAAAAAATTAGGTCAAGTCCAGAGGAGGAATGAACCTCAACGTTGTGGAATGACATAAAACTTGAGCTAGTTAATATAAAACACACTGAATTATACATGTGTTGGCATACCAGGATCGTCTTGAAAAATACAGTGCTCCTGGTTTTAGAGACGGTTGTCTCGTACAAGATACTTGAATATTATTTTTACAATATTGTTGCTAAATATTCAGTTCTGCTTCACGTGCTCGTAGGAATATGTACTATGAAGAAAATTTTGTTCTTCAATTTCTTAGAACTTCTCATTCCACCTTAGAGAGACCCACTGTTCACTATCGTCACATTTTTTTCGTTCTGAAGCAAAACAGAATTATTCAGTTCTTTTGCATCTCAATCTGCAATGCGTGTTTTATACGCAAAAGGATGGTGAAATTCAGGAATTTATAACATCTTATCAACTGTATGTAAGAGACCACATATGTACAAATCATTTATGTGGATGAACGCGTATTTATATAATACTGTGAAGTGCAGTGGCTTTCCTAATCATAATAACGAGACAATTATCGCTCAATTTTCAAAAATCACATTCCCAATTTTATAAAAATTTGCTGAGCTTCTATAGCAAAAACTGACGTGTAAATTAAGAACAGATACTTGGGTTTCGCAGCCCAGCACAAGTGCTAAAGTGATCATTTACACACATTCACAATGATCACACTACCTGGTGCTATATTTTCACCTTGTTAACCGTTGATGATTTTTTAGTCCAAATCAAATTGAATAATTTACTTTGTCTTCTAGAACACGCGAGGAACTTACAGTGTATCTGTCTACCAGCTGACCGCCATGGCAGCAGCTTCATGTGTCCACGTGCGCAGAGCCGTCACTGTGCCATCGTCCGCATGCATTTAATCAGCCTTCGTAATTGCTGGCAGTTTTCAGCTTCTCATCTGAAGCTTTGATAGAGCATGTTGGGTGATCAGATTATCGCAGGCTCATGCTGGGTGATTGCTTATTGAATTATCGATTCGGTGTTTACCGTGATTATGCTGCTCTATGTACAGCGAGACGAGGTGATCCCTATCATTAAGTGACAGATAGTTTTGAGGGAGCGAACGTCTACGGATCTATAATAATAAGATAAGCTTCCTATTTGTATTTCGTACATACCTCCTGCAAACATTCATACATAATATATTCTAGGTATTTCGATGTTGAATTTAATGTTATTTCAGCATGCATCGGGAAATCAACCGTCTATATGTGGAATTATAGATAACTGGAATTTCCTATTGAAGCTTTCCATGAACGTTTTGAAACTCGTGTATGAAACTTCCATTCTGCCAGTGAAATGGAAAGTACTTACGAATGTATAAAATTGTTTTAATTGAAAAATTGCTGATACTGACTAATGAAATTATTTACGATATTCATTCACATATAGTATTTACATCAAGCCGGTTCACCGGTAGATTTTTTGGGTAAAATATTTATTTCTAAGTCCTTTTTATTACAACTGCAGTTACACAAGCATTATTTGAAATTTCAAATGTAAAAAATTTTGCGTATGGTTTAGTCATACCAAACCGTGTACCTGCATCAGGGGCACATAAAATACAATAATATTATTGGAAAGATACACACAAATTTAGCATGGGCCCTGCTCAAGGAAAACACGCAAAAGCGTGACGTGTTCGTACAAAATCGTCGTTAAATTGCTGGCACTGATTTATGATTACATAGGGGACAGTGCTGAAAGTTTGTATCGCATCGGTTGTAAATCAGTAGTCTCGAAAATCTTTTGATATTTTGGCATCTCACTATATGCATGTATTCGATATTGACCGAAAATTCAACCAATTTCTTCCTTTTAAGAATCTAAGAGTCAGCTTACATTATTAAAGCAAGTTTATAAAATCTTCAAACTTCTTCATCAGTTATACCTCTTCAGTTTTAATTCTTTCGGACTATCTTCTCATAGATTTTATACACTTTTAGACCTGTGCTTGACTCTTTTTGACACATTCGAAGAAAAAACAGAGCCAAATGAAGTTCTCAAATATTGATGATCGAAGGTATGTGCATTTTTAAATAGCTAAACGGTAAGCTACAAAAATTGGAAATAAATCAATATTTTATGAAACAACTCATTAAGAGTCATATGAGAAATTTCGGCAATATGAATAAAAACAATTTTCGATTATTAACAAAGCTTCAGCATCAATAGAATTTATTGTTTTTATCTTCTTCAAGCACCATGATTTAAATAATTTGGAAAAATGTTGTGAGATTGCATAGGTCTGAGGAATATCTATTCTACTGCAAAGAATTGATGAGGTAAAGATTATTTTGGTCAAAAAATCCAAGCCAACAATGAAAGTATTAAATAACATTTAGAACTCGTTCACTAATAAAATTTACTTAGAATTAATTTACCTGCGGTGTCATACGGAGTCCCTACAGTACGTGAATTATTTTCTTACCTGTTCCGTAATTCTGAATTAATGTGGGTATTGATTTTTTGCGTTCATGTTGAAATGCACTTAGCTTGTTAAGATGAATCAAAAGAACAATAAAAGAAAGATGTAGTTGTTTAGCATTGATGAGTGTGAATATGTGTATTTTTTAAATTAGATAAACGGTAAGCTACAGAAATTTTTCAGTTTATAGCTTATTCATCAATTGAGCTGCTAAGTATATTGACCTCCATATTTCGTTTGAATGATGTGCATTCTGTAGTATCTGTGTCCTTCTACGTACCCTTTATCAATATTTAATGAAATACATTAATGTATGCCGTGTCTAAATTGTATTCCTTGCCTCCAATAAATTAAATTTGTGGAACTAAAGTGATGACAATGCTAAAAATAAATAGGCAGGTTAGAAAAATAGTCACGAGGCTTTAAATAATGAGGCGTCATCATAAATGGTATAGTGATAAAATTATTAATAAGAAAAAAAGACTGAATAGCCATCACTCCAAATTTCCCCATGTTCTCAATGTTATATCATGGTATACTCTTATCTATGCATCACGAAACCGAACAAATATATCACAATGATTAAGTCATCATTCAGATACAGCAAAATTTTGCTAAGTACGAAGTCAAGAAGTTCCCCCAGCTTTTGGCCTTATGATGGAAGTCAGCCAGAAAGTTCGTATAATAAGTGAAACTGACAATCGTGAGAACTTACTTACGAAGTTCAAGTATCTTAAAAACTACAAAAATTGAGATCATCG